>CP136062.1:0-175357 GCA_032622095.1 Siphonodentalium dalli
TAGTTAGTCCTTATGTACGCGTAGTATTAGTTAGTCTTCTGTACGCGTAGTATTAGTTAGTCTTCTGTACGCGTAGTATTAGTTAGTCTTATGTACGCGTAGTATTAGTTAGTCTTATGTACGTGTAGTATTAGTTAGTCTTCTGTACGCATAGTATTAGTTAGTCTTATGTACGCGTAGTATTAGTTAGTTCTTCTGTATGCGTAGTATTAGTTAGTCTTCTGTATGCGTATATTAGTTAGTCCTTTATGTACGCGTAGTATTAGTTAGTCTTCTGTACGCGTAGTATTAGTTAGTCTTATGTACGCGTAGTATTAGTTAGTCTTCTGTATGCGTAGTATTAGTAGTCTTCTGTACGCGTAGTATTAGTTAGTCTTATGTACGCGTGGTATTAGTTAGTCTTCTGTATGCGTAGTATTAGTTAGTCTTATGTACGCGTAGTATTAGTTAGTCTCTGTACGCCGTAGTATTAGTTAGTCTTCTGTACGTTAGTTAGTCTTCTGTACGCGTAGTATTAGTTAGTCTTCTGTACACGTAGTATTAGTTAGTCTTCTGTACACGTAGTATTAGTTAGTCTTCTGTGCGTGTAGTATTAGTTAGTCTTATGTACGCGTAGTATTAGTTAGTCTTATGTATGCGTAGTATTAGTTAGTCTTCTGTACACGTAGTATTAGTTAGTCTTCTGTACGCGTAGTATTAGTTACTCTTCTGTACGCGTAGTATTAGTTAGTCTTCTGTATGCGTAGTATTAGTTAGTCTTCTGTACACGTAGTATTAGTTAGTCTTCTGTATGAGTAGTATTAGTTAGTCTTCTGTACGTGTAGTATTAGTTAGTCTTCTGTACGCATAGTATTAGTTAGTCTTCTGTACACGTAGTATTAGTTAGTCTTCTGTATGAGTAGTATTAGTTAGTCTTCTGTACGCGTAGTATTAGTTAGTCTTATGTACGCGTAGTATTAGTTAGTCTTCTGTATGCGTAGTATTAGTTAGTCTTCTGTACGTGTAGTATTAGTTAGTCTTCTGTATGCATAGTATTAGTTAGTCTTCTGTACGCGTAGTATTAGTTAGTCTTCTGTATGCGTAGTATTAGTTAGTCTTCTGTACGTGTAGTATTAGTTAGTCTTCTGTATGCATAGTATTAGTTAATCTTCTGTATGCGTAGTATTAGTTAGTCTTATGTACGCGTAATATTAGTTAGTCTTCTGTACGCGTAGTATTAGTTAGTCTTCTGTACGTGTAGTATTAGTTAGTCTTCTGTACGCATAGTATTAGTTAGTCTTCTGTACGCGTAGTATTAGTTAGTCTTCTGTACGTGTAGTATTAGTTAGTCTTCTGTATGCATAGTATTAGTTAGTCTTCTGTACGCGTAGTATTAGTTAGTCTTCTGTATGCGTAGTATTAGTTAGTCTTCTGTACGTGTAGTATTAGTTAGTCTTCTGTATGCATAGTATTAGTTAATCTTCTGTATGCGTAGTATTAGTTAGTCTTATGTACGCGTAATATTAGTTAGTCTTCTGTACGCGTAGTATTAGTTAGTCTTCTGTACGTGTAGTATTAGTTAGTCTTCTGTACGTGTAGTATTAGTTAGTCTTCTCTATGCGTAGTATTAGTTAGTCTTCTGTATGCGTAGTATTAGTTAGTCTTCTGTACGCGTAATATTAGTTAGACTTATGTACGCGTAGTATTAGTTAGTCTTCTGTACGCGTAGTATTAGTTAGTCTTCTGTATGCGTAGTATTAGTTAGTCTTATGTACGCGTAGTATTAGTTAGTCTTATGTACGCGTAGTATTAGTTAGTCTTCTGTATGCGTAGTATTAGTTAGTCTTCTGTACGTGTAGTATTAGTTAGTCTTCTGTATGCATAGTATTAGTTAATCTTCTGTATGCGTAGTATTAGTTAGTCTTATGTACACGTAGTATTAGTTAGTCTTATGTACGCGTAGTATTAGTTAGTCTTCTGTATGCGTAGTATTAGTTAGTCTTCTGTATGCGTAGTATTAGTTAGTCTTATGTACACGTAATATTAGTTAGTCTTATGTACGCGTAGTATTAGTTAGTCTTCTGTACACGTAATATTAGTTAGTCTTATGTACGCGTAGTATTAGTTAGTCTTCTGTACACGTAATATTAGTTAGTCTTATGTACGCGTAGTATTAGTTAGTCTTCTGTACACGTAATATTAGTTAGTCTTCTGTACGCGTAATATTAGTTAGTCTTCTGTACGCGTAGTATTAGTTAGTCTTATGTACGCGTAGTATTAGTTAGTCTTATGTACGCGTAGTATTAGTTAGTCTTCTGTATGCGTAGTATTAGTTAGTCTTCTGTACGTGTAGTATTAGTTAGTCTTCTGTACACGTAATATTAGTTAGTCTTCTGTACGCGTAGTATTAGTTAGTCTTATGTACGCGTAATATTAGTTAGTCTTATGTACGCGTAGTATTAGTTAGTCTTCTGTACGCGTAATATTAGTTAGTCTTCTGTACGCGTAGTATTAGTTAGTCTTATGTACGCGTAGTATTAGTTAGTCTTATGTACGCGTAGTATTAGTTAGTCTTCTGTATGCGTAGTATTAGTTAGTCTTCTGTACGCGTAGTATTAGTTAGTCTTCTGTACACGTAATATTAGTTAGTCTTCTGTACGCGTAGTATTAGTTAGTCTTCTGTACGCGTAATATTAGTTAGTCTTCTGTACGCGTAGTATTAGTTAGTCTTATGTACGCGTAGTATTAGTTAGTCTTATGTACGCGTAGTATTAGTTAGTCTTCTGTATGCGTAGTATTAGTTAGTCTTCTGTACGCGTAGTATTAGTTAGTCTTCTGTACACGTAATATTAGTTAGTCTTCTGTACGCGTAGTATTAGTTAGTCTTCTGTACGCGTAATATTAGTTAGTCTTCTGTACGCGTAGTATTAGTTAGTCTTATGTACGCGTAGTATTAGTTAGTCTTATGTACGCGTAGTATTAGTTAGTCTTCTGTATGCGTAGTATTAGTTAGTCTTCTGTACGCGTAGTATTAGTTAGTCTTCTGTACACGTAATATTAGTTAGTCTTCTGTACGCGTAGTATTAGTTAGTCTTCTGTACGCGTAATATTAGTTAGTCTTCTGTACACGTAGTATTAGTTAGTCTTATGTACGCGTAGTATTAGTTAGTCTTATGTACGCGTAGTATTAGTTAGTCTTCTGTATGCGTAGTATTAGTTAGTCTTATGTACGCGTAGTATTAGTTAGTCTTATGTACGCGTAGTATTAGTTAGTCTTCTGTATGCGTAGTATTAGTTAGTCTTCTGTACGCGTAGTATTAGTTAGTCTTCTGTACACGTAATATTAGTTAGTCTTCTGTACGCGTAGTATTAGTTAGTCTTCTGTACGCGTAATATTAGTTAGTCTTCTGTACGCGTAGTATTAGTTAGTCTTATGTACGCGTAGTATTAGTTAGTCTTATGTACGCGTAGTATTAGTTAGTCTTCTGTATGCGTAGTATTAGTTAGTCTTCTGTACGCGTAGTATTAGTTAGTCTTCTGTACACGTAATATTAGTTAGTCTTCTGTACGCGTAGTATTAGTTAGTCTTCTGTATGCGTAGTATTAGTTAGTCTTATGTACGCGTAGTATTAGTTAGTCTTATGTACGCGTAGTATTAGTTAGTCTTCTGTATGCGTAGTATTAGTTAGTCTTCTGTACGTGTAGTATTAGTTAGTCTTCTGTATGCATAGTATTAGTTAATCTTCTGTATGCGTAGTATTAGTTAGTCTTATGTACACGTAGTATTAGTTAGTCTTATGTACGCGTAGTATTAGTTAGTCTTCTGTATGCGTAGTATTAGTTAGTCTTATGTACGCGTAGTATTAGTTAGTCTTCTGTACACGTAATATTAGTTAGTCTTATGTACGCGTAGTATTAGTTAGTCTTCTGTACACGTAATATTAGTTAGTCTTATGTACGCGTAGTATTAGTTAGTCTTCTGTACACGTAATATTAGTTAGTCTTCTGTACGCGTAGTATTAGTTAGTCTTCTGTACGCGTAGTATTAGTTAGTCTTCTGTATGCGTAGTATTAGTTAGTCTTATGTACGCGTAGTATTAGTTAGTCTTCTGTACGCGTAGTATTAGTTAGTCTTCTGTATGCGTAGTATTAGTTAGTCTTATGTACACGTAATATTAGTTAGTCTTATGTACGCGTAGTATTAGTTAGTCTTCTGTACGCGTAGTATTAGTTAGTCTTCTGTATGCGTAGTATTAGTTAGTCTTATGTACACGTAGTATTAGTTAGTCTTATGTACGCGTAATATTAGTTAGTCTTCTGTACGCGTAGTATTAGTTAGTCTTCTGTATGTGTAGTATTAGTTAGTCTTATGTACGCGTAATATTAGTTAATCTTCTGTATGCGTAGTATTAGTTAGTCTTATGTACGCGTAATATTAGTTAGTCTTCTGTACGCGTAGTATTAGTTAATCTTCTGTATGCGTAGTATTAGTTAGTCTTCTGTACGCGTAGTATTTGTTAGTCTTCTCTATGCGTAGTATTAGTTAGTCTTCTGTACGCGTAGTATTAGTTAGTCTTATGTACGCGTAGTATTAGTTAGTCTTATGTACGCGTAGTATTAGTTAGTCTTCTGTACGCGTAGTATTAGTTAGTCTTCTGTATGCGTAGTATTAGTTAGTCTTATGTACACGTAGTATTAGTTAGTCTTCTATACGCGTTGTATTAGTTAGTCTTATGTACGCGTAGTATTAGTTAGTCTTCTGTACGCGTAGTATTAGTTAGTCTTATGTACGCGTAGTATTAGTTAGTCTTCTGTACGCGTAGTATTAGTTAGTCTTCTATACGCGTAGTATTAGTTAGTCTTCTGTACGCGTAGTATTAGTTAGTCTTATGTACGCGTAATATTAGTTAGTCTTCTGTACGCGTAGTATTAGTTAGTCTTATGTACGCGTAATATTAGTTAGTCTTCTGTATGCGTAGTATTAGTTTGTCTTATGTACGCGTAGTATTAGTTAGTCTTCTGTATGTGTAGTATTAGTTAGTCTTATGTACGCGTAATATTAGTTAGTCTTCTGTACGCGTAGTATTAGTTAATCTTCTGTATGCGTAGTATTAGTTAGTCTTATGTACGCGTAATATTAGTTAGTCTTCTGTACGCGTAGTATTAGTTAATCTTCTGTATGCGTAGTATTAGTTAGTCTTCTGTACGTGTAGTATTAGTTAGTCTTATGTACGCGTAGTATTAGTTAGTCTTCTGTACGCGTAATATTAGTTAGTCTTCTGTACGCGTAGTATTAGTTAGTCTTATGTACGCGTAATATTAGTTAGTCTTCTGTATGCGTAGTATTAGTTTGTCTTATGTACGCGTAGTATTAGTTAGTCTTCTGTATGTGTAGTATTAGTTAGTCTTATGTACGCGTAATATTAGTTAGTCTTCTGTACGCGTAGTATTAGTTAATCTTCTGTATGCGTAGTATTAGTTAGTCTTCTGTACGCGTAGTATTAGTTAGTCTTCTGTACGCGTAGTATTAGTTAGTCTTCTGTATGCGTAGTATTAGTTAGTCTTCTGTACGCGTAGTATTAGTTAATCTTCTGTATGCGTAGTATTAGTTAGTCTTCTGTACGCGTAGTATTAGTTAGTCTTATGTATGCGTAGTATTAGTTAGTCTTCTGTATGCATAGTATTAGTTAGTCTTCTGTACGCGTAATATTAGTTAGTCTTATGTATGTGTAGTATTAGTTAGTCTTCTGTACGTGTAGTATTAGTTAGTCTTATGTACGCGTAATATTAGTTAGTCTTCTGTACGCGTAGTATTAGTTAGTCTTCTGTATGCGTAGTATTAGTTAGTCTTATGTACGCGTAATATTAGTTAATCTTCTGTATGCGTAGTATTAGTTAGTCTTATGTACGCGTAATATTAGTTAGTCTTCTGTACGCGTAGTATTAGTTAATCTTCTGTATGCGTAGTATTAGTTAGTCTTCTGTACGCGTAGTATTAGTTAGTCTTCTGTACGCGTAGTATTAGTTAGTCTTATGTACGCGTAGTATTAGTTAGTCTTCTGTACGTGTAGTATTAGTTAGTCTTCTCTATGCGTAGTATTAGTTAGTCTTCTGTATGCGTAGTATTAGTTAGTCTTCTGTACACGTAGTATTAGTTAGTCTTCTGTACACGTAGTATTAGTTAGTCTTATGTACGCGTAGTATTAGTTAGTCTTCTGTACACGTAGTATTAGTTAGTCTTCTGTACACGTAGTATTAGTTAGTCTTCTGTACACGTAGTATTAGTTAGTCTTCTGTACACGTAGTATTAGTTAGTCTTATGTACGCGTAGTATTAGTTAGTCTTATGTACGCGTAGTATTAGTTAGTCTTCTGTATGCGTAGTATTAGTTAGTCTTCTGTACGTGTAGTATTAGTTAGTCTTCTGTATGCATAGTATTAGTTAATCTTCTGTATGCGTAGTATTAGTTAGTCTTATGTACGCGTAATATTAGTTAGTCTTCTGTACGCGTAGTATTAGTTAGACTTCTGTATGCGTAGTATTAGTTTGTCTTATGTACGCGTAGTATTAGTTAGTCTTATGTATGTGTAGTATTAGTTAGTCTTCTGTATGTGTAGTATTAGTTAGTCTTCTGTATGCGTAGTATTAGTTAGTCTTCTGTACGTGTAGTATTAGTTAGTCTTCTGTATGCATAGTATTAGTTAATCTTCTGTATGCGTAGTATTAGTTAGTCTTATGTACGCGTAATATTAGTTAGTCTTCTGTACGCGTAGTATTAGTTAGTCTTCTGTACGCGTAGTATTAGTTAGACTTCTGTATGCGTAGTATTAGTTTGTCTTATGTACGCGTAGTATTAGTTAGTCTTATGTATGTGTAGTATTAGTTAGTCTTCTGTACGCGTAGTATTAGTTAGTCTTATGTACGTGTAGTATTAGTTAGTCTTCTGTATGCGTAGTATTAGTTAGTCTTATGTACGCATAGTATTAGTTAGTCTTATGTACGCGTAGTATTAGTTAGTCTTATGTACGCGTAGTATTAGTTAGTCTTATGTACGCGTAGTATTAGTTAGTCTTATGTATGCGTAGTATTAGTTAGTCTTATGTACGCGTAGTATTAGTTAGTCTTATGTACGCATAGTATTAGTTAGTCTTATGTACGCGTAGTATTAGTTAGTCTTCTGTATGTGTAGTATTAGTTAGTCTTATGTACGCGTAGTATTAGTTAATCTTCTGTATGTGTAGTATTAGTTAGTCTTATGTACGCGTAGTATTAGTTAATCTTCTGTATGCGTAGTATTAGTTAGTCTTCTGTATGCGTAGTATTAGTTAGTCTTCTGTACGCGTAGTATTAGTTAGTCTTCTGTACGCGTAGTATTAGTTAGTCTTCTGTATGCATAGTATTAGTTAGTCTTATGTACGCGTAGTATTAGTTAGTCTTATGTACGCGTAGTATTAGTTAGTCTTATGTACGCGTAGTATTAGTTAATCTTCTGTACGCGTAGTATTAGTTAATCTTCTGTACGCGTAGTATTAGTTAATCTTCTGTACGTGTAGTATTAGTTAATCTTCTGTACGCGTAGTATTAGTTAATCTTCTGTATGCGTAGTATTAGTTAGTCTTCTGTACGCGTAGTATTAGTTAGTCTTCTGTACGCGTAGTATTAGTTAGTCTTCTGTATGCATAGTATTAGTTAGTCTTATGTACGCGTAGTATTAGTTAGTCTTATGTACGCGTAGTATTAGTTAGTCTTATGTACGCGTAGTATTAGTTAATCTTCTGTACGCGTAGTATTAGTTAATCTTCTGTATGCGTAGTATTAGTTAGTCTTCTGTACGCGTAGTATTAGTTAGTCTTCTGTACGCGTAGTATTAGTTAGTCTTCTGTATGCATAGTATTAGTTAATCTTCTGTACGCGTAGTATTAGTTAATCTTCTGTACGCGTAGTATTAGTTAATCTTCTGTACGCGTAGTATTAGTTAATCTTCTGTACGCGTAGTATTAGTTAATCTTCTGTATGCGTAGTATTAGTTAGTCTTCTGTACGCGTAGTATTAGTTAGTCTTCTGTACGCGTAGTATTAGTTAGTCTTCTGTACATGTATTATTAGTTAGTCTTATGTATGTGTAGTATTAGTTAGTCTTCTGTACGCGTAGTATTAGTTAGTCTTCTGTACGCGTAGTATTAGTTAGTCTTATGTACGCATAGTATTAGTTAGTCTTATGTATGTGTAGTATTAGTTAGTCTTATGTACGCGTAGTATTAGTTAGTCTTATGTACGCGTAGTATTAGTTAGTCTTCTGTACGCGTAGTATTAGTTAGTCTTCTGTATGCGTAGTATTAGTTAGTCTTCTGTACGTGTAGTATTAGTTAGTCTTATGTACGCGTAGTATTAGTTAGTCTTATGTACGCGTAGTATTAGTTAGTCTTATGTATGTGTAGTATTAGTTAGTCTTATGTACGCATAGTATTAGTTAGTCTTATGTATGTGTAGTATTAGTTAGTCTTATGTACGCGTAGTATTAGTTAGTCTTATGTACGCGTAGTATTAGTTAGTCTTCTGTATGTGTAGTATTAGTTAGTCTTCTGTATGTGTAGTATTAGTTAGTCTTCTGTATGTGTAGTATTAGTTAGTCTTATGTATGTGTAGTATTAGTTAGTCTTATGTACGCATAGTATTAGTTAGTCTTATGTATGTGTAGTATTAGTTAGTCTTCTGTATATGTAGTATTAGTTAGTCTTCTGTACGTGTAGTATTAGTTAGTCTTCTATGTGTGTAGTATTAGTTAGTCTTCTCTATGCGTAGTATTAGTTAGTCTTATGTACGTGTAGTATTAGTTAGTCTTCTGTATGTGTAGTATTAGTTAGTCTTCTGTATGTGTAGTATTAGTTAGTCTTATGTATGTGTAGTATTAGTTAGTCTTATGTATGTGTAGTATTAGTTAGTCTTCTGTATGTGTAGTATTAGTTAGTCTTCTGTACGTGTAGTATTAGTTAGTCTTCTATGTGTGTAGTATTAGTTAGTCTTCTCTATGCGTAGTATTAGTTAGTGTTATGTACGTGTAGTATTAGTTAGTCTTCTGTATGTGTAGTATTAGTTAGTCTTCTGTATGTGTAGTATTAGTTAGTCTTATGTACGTGTAGTATTAGTTAGTCTTATGTATGCATAGTATTAGTTAGTTTTATGTATGTGTAGTATTAGTTAGTCTTCTGTATGTGTAGTATTAGTTAGTCTTCTGTACGTGTAGTATTAGTTAGTCTTCTATGTGTGTAGTATTAGTTAGTCTTCTCTATGCGTAGTATTAGTTAGTCTTATGTACGTGTAGTATTAGTTAGTCTTATGTACGCGTAGTATTAGTTAGTCTTATGTATGCGTAGTATTAGTTAGTCTTATGTACGCGTAGTATTAGTTAGTCTTCTGTACGCGTATTATTAGTTAGTCTTCTGTACGCGTAGTATTAGTTAGTCTTCTGTACGCGTAGTATTAGTTAGTCTTCTGTATGCGTAGTATTAGTTAGTCTTCTGTACGCGTACTATTAGTTAGTCTTATGTACGCGTAGTATTAGTTAGTCTTCTGTACGCGTAGTATTAGTTAGTCTTATGTACGCGTAGTATTAGTTAGTCTTATGTACACGTAGTATTAGTTAGTCTTCTGTACACGTAGTATTAGTTAGTCTTATGTACATGTAGTATTAGTTAGTCTTATGTACACGTAGTATTAGTTAGTCTTCTGTACATGTAGTATAAGTTAGTCTTCTATACGCGTAGTATAAGTTAGTCTTCTGTATGCGTAGTATTAGTTAGTCTTATGTACATGTAGTATTAGTTAGTCTTATGTACACGTAGTATTAGTTAGTCTTCTGTATGCGTAGTATAAGTTAGTCTTCTGTATGCGTAGTATTAGTTAGTCTTCTGTACGCGTAGTATTAGTTAGTCTTCTGTACGCGTAGTATTAGTTAGTCTTATGTACGCGTAGTATTAGTTAGTCTTATGTACGCGTAGTATTAGTTAGTCTTCTGTACGCGTAGTATTAGTTAGTCTTCTATACACGTAGTATTAGTTAGTCTTCTATACGCGTAGTATTAGTTAGTCTTATGTATGCGTAGTATTAGTTAGTCTTATGTACGCGTAGTATTAGTTAGTCTTCTATACACGTAGTATTAGTTAGTCTTCTATACACGTAGTATTAGTTAGTCTTCTATACGCGTAGTATTAGTTAGTCTTATGTATGCGTAGTATTAGTTAGTCTTATGTACGCGTAGTATTAGTTAGTCTTCTGTATGCGTAGTATTAGTTAGTCTTATGTACGTGTAGTATTAGTTAGTCTTCTGTATGTGTAGTACTATTTAGTCTTATGTACGCGTAGTATTAGTTAGTCTTATGTACGCGTAGTATTAGTTAGTCTTCTGTATGCGTAGTATTAGTTAGTCTTATGTACGTGTAGTATTAGTTAGTCTTATGTACGCATAGTATTAGTTAGTCTTCTGTATGCGTAGTACTAGTTAGTCTTATGTACGCGTAGTATTAGTTAGTCTTCTGTATGTGTAGTATTAGTTAGTCTTCTGTTCGCGTAGTATTAGTTAGTCTTATGTACGTGTAGTATTAGTTAGTCTTCTGTATGCGTAGTATTAGTTAGTCTTCTGTATGTGTAGTATTAGTTAGTCTTCTGTTCGCGTAGTATTAGTTAGTCTTATGTATGCGTAGTATTAGTTAGTCTTATGTACGCGTAGTATTAGTTAGTCTTCTGTATGTGTAGTATTAGTTAGTCTTCTGTATGTGTAGTATTAGTTAGTCTTCTGTTCGCGTAGTATTAGTTAGTCTTATGTATGCGTAGTATTAGTTAGTCTTATGTATGCGTAGTATTAGTTAGTCTTATGTACGCGTAGTATTAGTTAGTCTTCTGTATGTGTAGTATTAGTTAGTCTTCTGTATGCGTAGTATTAGTTAGTCTTATGTACGCGTAGTATTAGTTAGTCTTCTGTATGTGTAGTATTAGTTAGTCTTCTGTATGTGTAGTATTAGTTAGTCTGCTGTATGCGTAGTATTAGTTAGTCTTCTGTACGCGTAGTATTAGTTAGTCTTCTGTACGCGTAGTATTAGTTAGTCTTATGTATGTGTAGTATTAGTTAGTCTTCTGTATGTGTAGTATTAGTTAGTCTTATGTACGCGTAGTATTAGTTAGTCTTCTGTACGCGTAGTATTAGTTAGTCTTCTATACGCGTAGTATTAGTTAGTCTTCTATACGCGTAGTATTAGTTAGTCTTATGTACGCGTAGTATTAGTTAGTCTTATGTACGTGTAGTATTAGTTAGTCTTCTGTACACGTAGTATTAGTTAGTCTTCTGTATGAGTAGTATTAGTTAGTCTTATGTACGCGTAGTATTAGTTAGTCTTCTGTACACGTAGTATTAGTTAGTCTTCTGTATGTGTAGTATTAGTTAGTCTTCTGTATGTGTAGTATTAGTTAGTCTTCTGTATGTGTAGTATTAGTTAGTCTTCTCTATGAGTAGTATTAGTTAGTCTTCTGTATGTGTAGTATTAGTTAGTCTTATGTACGCGTAGTATTAGTTAGTCTTCTGTACACGTAGTATTAGTTAGTCTTCTGTACACGTAGTATTAGTTAGTCTTCTATACGCATAGTATTAGTTAGTCTTCTGTACGCGTAGTATTAGTTAGTCTTATGTACGCGTAGTATTAGTTAGTCTTCTGTACACGTAGTATTAGTTAGTCTTCTGTACACGTAGTATTAGTTAGTCTTCTGTACGCGTAGTATTAGTTAGTCTTCTGTACGCGTAGTATTAGTTAGTCTTCTGTACACGTAGTATTAGTTAGTCTTCTGTATGAGTAGTATTAGTTAGTCTTCTGTACACGTAGTATTAGTTAGTCTTCTGTACACGTAGTATTAGTTAGTCTTATGTACGCGTAGTATTAGTTAGTCTTCTGTACGCGTAGTATTAGTTAGTCTTCTGTACACGTAGTATTAGTTAGTCTTCTGTATGAGTAGTATTAGTTAGTCTTCTGTACACGTAGTATTAGTTAGTCTTCTGTACACGTAGTATTAGTTAGTCTTCTGTACGCGTAGTATTAGTTAGTCTTCTGTACGCGTAGTATTAGTTAGTCTTCTGTACACGTAGTATTAGTTAGTCTTCTGTATGAGTAGTATTAGTTAGTCTTCTGTACACGTAGTATTAGTTAGTCTTCTGTACACGTAGTATTAGTTAGTCTTCTGTACGCGTAGTATTAGTTAGTCTTCTGTACACGTAGTATCAGTTAGTCTTCTCTATGCGTAGTATTAGTTAGTCTTCTGTACACGTAGTATTAGTTAGTCTTCTGTACACGTAGTATTAGTTAGTCTTCTGTACGCGTAGTATTAGTTAGTCTTCTGTACGCGTAGTATTAGTTAGTCTTCTGTACACGTAGTATTAGTTAGTCTTCTGTATGAGTAGTATTAGTTAGTCTTATGTACGCGTAGTATTAGTTAGTCTTCTGTACACGTAGTATTAGTTAGTCTTCTGTATGTGTAGTATTAGTTAGTCTTCTGTATGTGTAGTATTAGTTAGTCTTATGTATGTGTAGTATTAGTTAGTCTTATGTATGTGTAGTATTAGTTAGTCTGCTGTATGTGTAGTATTAGTTAGTCTTCGGTACGCGTAGTATTAGTTAGTCTTCTGTATGTGTAGTATTAGTTAGTCTTATGTATGTGTAGTATTAGTTAGTCTTCTGTACGCGTAGTATTAGTTAGTCTTATGTATGTGTAGTATTAGTTTGTCTTCTGTACGCGTAGTATTAGTTAGTCTTCTGTATGTGTAGTATTAGTTAGTCTTCGGTACGCGTAGTATTAGTTAGTCTTCTGTACGCGTAGTATTAGTTAGTCTTCTGTACGCGTAGTATTAGTTAGTCTTCTGTACACGTAGTATTAGTTAGTCTTCTGTATGTGTAGTATTAGTTAGTCTTCGGTACGCGTAGTATTAGTTAGTCTTCTGTACGCGTAGTATTAGTTAGTCTTCTGTACGCGTAGTATTAGTTAGTCTTATGTATGTGTAGTATTAGTTAGTCTTCGGTACGCGTAGTATTAGTTAGTCTTCTGTACGCGTAGTATTAGTTAGTCTTCTGTACGCGTAGTATTAGTTAGTCTTCTGTACACGTAGTATTAGTTAGTCTTCTGTATGTGTAGTATTAGTTAGTCTTATGTATGTGTAGTATTAGTTAGTCTTCTGTACGCGTAGTATTAGTTAGTCTTCTGTACGCGTAGTATTAGTTAGTCTTCTGTATGTGTAGTATTAGTTAGTCTTCTGTACGTGTAGTATTAGTTAGTCTTATGTATGCGTAGTATTAGTTAGTCTTCTGTATGTGTAGTATTAGTTAGTCTTATGTACGCGTAGTATTAGTTAGTCTTATGTACGCGTAGTATTAGTTAGTCTTCTGTACGCGTAGTATTAGTTAGTCTTATGTACGCGTAGTATTAGTTAGTCTTCTGTACGCGTAGTATTAGTTAGTCTTCGGTACGCGTAGTATTAGTTAGTCTTATGTATGTGTAGTATTAGTTAGTCTTATGTACGCGTAGTATTAGTTAGTCTTCTGTATGCATAGTATTAGTTAGTCTTCTGTATGAGTAGTATTAGTTAGTCTTATGTACACGTAGTATTAGTTAGTCTTCTGTACGCGTAGTATTAGTTAGTCTTATGTATGTGTAGTATTAGTTAGTCTTCTGTACGCGTAGTATTAGTTAGTCTTCTGTACGCGTAGTATTAGTTAGTCTTCTGTACGCGTAGTATTAGTTAGTCTTCGGTACGCGTAGTATTAGTTAGTCTTCTGTACGCGTAGTATTAGTTAGTCTTCTGTACGCGTAGTATTAGTTAGTCTTCTGTACGCGTAGTATTAGTTAGTCTTCTGTATGTGTAGTATTAGTTAGTCTTATGTATGTGTAGTATTAGTTAGTCTTCTGTACGCGTAGTATTAGTCTTATGTATGTGTAGTATTAGTTAGTCTTCTGTATGTGTAGTATTAGTTAGTCTTTTGTATGTGTAGTATTAGTTAGTCTTCTGTACGCGTAGTATTAGTCTTCTGTATGTGTAGTATTAGTTAGTCTTTTGTATGTGTAATATTAGTTAGTCTTTTGTATGTGTAGTATTAGTTAGTCTTTTGTATGTGTAATATTAGTTAGTCTTCTGTATGTGTAGTATTAGTTAGTCTTCTGTACGCGTAGTATTAGTTAGTCTTATGTACGTGTAGTATTAGTTAGTCTTCTGTACGCGTAGTATTAGTTAGTCTTTTGTATGTGTAATATTAGTTAGTCTTTTGTATGTGTAATATTAGTTAGTCTTCTGTATGTGTAGTATTAGTTAGTCTTCTGTACGCGTAGTATTAGTTAGTCTTCTGTATGTGTAATATTAGTTAGTCTTCTGTATGAGTAGTATTAGTTAGTCTTCTGTACGCGTAGTATTAGTCTTATGTATGTGTAGTATTAGTTAGTCTTCTGTACGCGTAGTATTAGTTAGTCTTTTGTATGTGTAATATTTGTTAGTCTTCTGTATGAGTAGTATTAGTTAGTCTTCTGTACGCGTAGTATTAGTCTTATGTATGTGTAGTATTAGTTAGTCTTCTGTATGTGTAATATTAGTTAGTCTTCTGTATGAGTAGTATTAGTTAGTCTTCTGTACGCGTAGTATTAGTCTTATGTATGTGTAGTATTAGTTAGTCTTCTGTACGCGTAGTATTAGTTAGTCTTTTGTATGTGTAATATTAGTTAGTCTTCTGTATGAGTAGTATTAGTTAGTCTTCTGTACGCGTAGTATTAGTCTTATGTATGTGTAGTATTAGTTAGTCTTCTGTACGCGTAGTATTAGTTAGTCTTCTGTACGCGTAGTATTAGTCTTATGTATGTGTAGTATTAGTTAGTCTTCTGTACGCGTAGTATTAGTTAGTCTTCTGTACGCGTAGTATTAGTCTTATGTATGTGTAGTATTAGTTAGTCTTCTGTATGTGTAGTATTAGTTAGTCTTCGGTACACGTAGTATTAGTTAGTCTTATGTATGTGTAGTATTAGTTAGTCTTCTGTACGCGTAGTATTAGTCTTTTGTATGTGTAATATTAGTTAGTCTTCTGTATGAGTAGTATTAGTTAGTCTTCTGTACGCGTAGTATTAGTCTTATGTATGTGTAGTATTAGTTAGTCTTCTGTATGTGTAGTATTAGTTAGTCTTCTGTATGTGTAGTATTAGTTAGTCTTCTGTACGCGTAGTATTAGTTAGTCTTCGGTACGCGTAGTATTAGTTAGTCTTCTGTACGCGTAGTATTAGTCTTATGTATGTGTAGTATTAGTTAGTCTTATGTATGTGTAGTATTAGTTAGTCTTATGTATGTGTAGTATTAGTTAGTCTTATGTATGTGTAGTATTAGTTAGTCTTCTGTACGCGTAGTATTAGTTAGTCTTCGGTACGCGTAGTATTAGTTAGTCTTCTGTACGCGTAGTATTAGTCTTATGTATGTGTAGTATTAGTTAGTCTTCTGTACGCGTAGTATTAGTTAGTCTTCTGTATGTGTAGTATTAGTTAGTCTTCTGTATGTGTAGTATTAGTTAGTCTTCTGTACGCGTAGTATTAGTTAGTCTTCTGTACGCGTAGTATTAGTTAGTCTTATGTATGTGTAGTATTAGTTAGTCTTATGTATGTGTAGTATTAGTTAGTCTTATGTATGTGTAGTATTAGTTAGTCTTCTGTACGCGTAGTATTAGTTAGTCTTCGGTACGCGTAGTATTAGTTAGTCTTATGTATGTGTAGTATTAGTTAGTCTTCTGTATGTGTAGTATTAGTTAGTCTTATGTATGTGTAGTATTAGTTAGTCTTCTGTACGCATAGTATTAGTTAGTCTTATGTATGTGTAGTATTAGTTAGTCTTATGTATGTGTAGTATTAGTTAGTCTTCTGTACGCATAGTATTAGTTAGTCTTATGTATGTGTAGTATTAGTTAGTCTTATGTATGTGTAGTATTAGTTAGTCTTCTGTACGCATAGTATTAGTTAGTCTTCTGTACGCGTAGTATTAGTCTTCTGTATGTGTAGTATTAGTTAGTCTTCTGTACGCGTAGTATTAGTTAGTCTTCTGTACGCGTAGTATTAGTCTTATGTATGTGTAGTATTAGTTAGTCTTCTGTATGTGTAGTATTAGTTAGTCTTCGGTACACGTAGTATTAGTTAGTCTTATGTATGTGTAGTATTAGTTATTCTTCTGTACACGTAGTATTAGTTAGTCTTCTGTACGCGTAGTATTAGTTAGTCTTCTGTACGCGTAGTATTAGTTAGTCTTCTGTACGCGTAGTATTAGTTAGTCTTCGGTACGCGTAGTATTAGTTAGTCTTATGTATGTGTAGTATTAGTTAGTCTTCTGTACGCGTAGTATTAGTTAGTCTTCTGTATGTGTAGTATTAGTTAGTCTTCTATACGCATAGTATTAGTTAGTCTTCTGTATGCGTAGTATTAGTTAGTCTTCTGTATGCGTAGTATTAGTTAGTCTTCTGTACGCGTAGTATTAGTTAGTCTTCTGTACGCGTAGTATTAGTTAGTCTTATGTATGTGTAGTATTAGTTAGTCTTATGTATGTGTAGTATTAGTTAGTCTTATGTATGTGTAGTATTAGTTAGTCTTCTGTACGCGTAGTATTAGTTAGTCTTCGGTACGCGTAGTATTAGTTAGTCTTATGTATGTGTAGTATTAGTTAGTCTTCTGTATGTGTAGTATTAGTTAGTCTTATGTATGTGTAGTATTAGTTAGTCTTCTGTACGCATAGTATTAGTTAGTCTTATGTATGTGTAGTATTAGTTAGTCTTATGTATGTGTAGTATTAGTTAGTCTTCTGTACGCATAGTATTAGTTAGTCTTATGTATGTGTAGTATTAGTTAGTCTTATGTATGTGTAGTATTAGTTAGTCTTCTGTACGCATAGTATTAGTTAGTCTTATGTATGTGTAGTATTAGTTAGTCTTATGTATGTGTAGTATTAGTTAGTCTTATGTATGTGTAGTATTAGTTAGTCTTATGTATGTGTAGTATTAGTTAGTCTTCTGTACGCGTAGTATTAGTTAGTCTTATGTATGTGTAGTATTAGTTAGTCTTATGTATGTGTAGTATTAGTTAGTCTTATGTATGTGTAGTATTAGTTAGTCTTCTGTACGCGTAGTATTAGTCTTATGTATGTGTAGTATTAGTTAGTCTTATGTATGTGTAGTATTAGTTAGTCTTATGTATGTGTAGTATTAGTTAGTCTTATGTATGTGTAGTATTAGTTAGTCTTCTGTACGCGTAGTATTAGTTAGTCTTATG
Source organism: Siphonodentalium dalli (assembly GCA_032622095.1). Taxonomy (NCBI): domain Eukaryota; kingdom Metazoa; phylum Mollusca; class Scaphopoda; order Gadilida; family Siphonodentaliidae; genus Siphonodentalium; species Siphonodentalium dalli. Next base: position 17,292 of record CP136062.1, read on the forward strand.
TATGTGTAGTATTAGTTAGTCTTATGTATGTGTAGTATTAGTTAGTCTTATGTATGTGTAGTATTAGTTAGTCTTCTGTACGCGTAGTATTAGTCTTATGTATGTGTAGTATTAGTTAGTCTTCTGTACGCGTAGTATTAGTTAGTCTTCTGTACGCGTAGTATTACTTAGTCTTCTGTATGAGTAGTATTAGTTAGTCTTCTGTACACGTAGTATTAGTTAGTCTTCTGTATGAGTAGTATTAGTTAGTCTTCTGTATGTGTAGTATTAGTTAGTCTTCTGTACGCGTAGTATTAGTTAGTCTTCTATACGCATAGTATTAGTTAGTCTTATGTATGTGTAGTATTAGTTAGTCTTCTGTACGCGTAGTATTAGTTAGTCTTATGTATGTGTAGTATTAGTTAGTCTTATGTATGTGTAGTATTAGTTAGTCTTATGTATGTGTAGTATTAGTTAGTCTTCTGTACGCGTAGTATTAGTTAGTCTTATGTATGTGTAGTATTAGTTAGTCTTATGTATGTGTAGTATTAGTTAGTCTTATGTATGTGTAGTATTAGTTAGTCTTCTGTACGCGTAGTATTAGTTAGTCTTATGTATGTGTAGTATTAGTTAGTCTTCTGTACACGTAGTATTAGTTAGTCTTCTGTATGAGTAGTATTAGTTAGTCTTCTGTATGTGTAGTATTAGTTAGTCTTATGTATGTGTAGTATTAGTTAGTCTTATGTATGTGTAGTATTAGTTAGTCTTCTGTACACGTAGTATTAGTTAGTCTTCTGTATGAGTAGTATTAGTTAGTCTTCTGTATGTGTAGTATTAGTTAGTCTTCTGAACGCGTAGTATTAGTTAGTCTTCTATACGCATAGTATTAGTTAGTCTTATGTATGTGTAGTATTAGTTAGTCTTCTGTACGCGTAGTATTAGTTAGTCTTATGTATGTGTAGTATTAGTTAGTCTTATGTATGTGTAGTATTAGTTAGTCTTATGTATGTGTAGTATTAGTTAGTCTTATGTATGTGTAGTATTAGTTAGTCTTCTGTACACGTAGTATTAGTTAGTCTTTTGTACACGTAGTATTAGTTAGTCTTCTGTACACGTAGTATTAGTTAGTCTTCTGTACGCGTAGTATTAGTTAGTCTTATGTACACGTAGTATTAGTTAGTCTTCTGTACGCGTAGTATTAGTTAGTCTTCTGTACACGTAGTATTAGTTAGTCTTCTGTACACGTAGTATTAGTTAGTCTTCTGTACGCGTAGTATTAGTTAGTCTTATGTATGTGTAGTATTAGTTAGTCTTATGTATGTGTAGTATTAGTTAGTCTTATGTATGTGTAGTATTAGTTAGTCTTATGTATGTGTAGTATTAGTTAGTCTTATGTATGTGTAGTATTAGTTAGTCTTATGTATGTGTAGTATTAGTTAGTCTTATGTATGTGTAGTATTAGTTAGTCTTATGTATGTGTAGTATTAGTTAGTCTTATGTATGTGTAGTATTAGTTAGTCTTATGTATGTGTAGTATTAGTTAGTCTTATGTATGTGTAGTATTAGTTAGTCTTATGTATGTGTAGTATTAGTTAGTCTTCTGTACGCGTAGTATTAGTTAGTCTTCTGTACGCATAGTATTAGTTAGTCTTATGTATGTGTAGTATTAGTTAGTCTTATGTATGTGTAGTATTAGTTAGTCTTATGTATGTGTAGTATTAGTTAGTCTTATGTATGTGTAGTATTAGTTAGTCTTATGTATGCGTAGTATTAGTTAGTCTTCTGTATGAGTAGTATTAGTTAGTCTTATGTATGTGTAGTATTAGTTAGTCTTCTGTATGTGTAGTATTAGTCTTATGTATGTGTAGTATTAGTTAGTCTTCTGTATGCGTAGTATTAGTTAGTCTTATGTATGTGTAGTATTAGTTAGTCTTATGTATGCGTAGTATTAGTTAGTCTTCTGTATGTGTAGTATTAGTTAGTCTTCTGTACGCGTAGTATTAGTTAGTCTTATGTATGTGTAGTATTAGTTAGTCTTCTGTACGCGTAGTATTAGTTAGTCTTATGTATGTGTAGTATTAGTTAGTCTTATGTATGTGTAGTATTAGTTAGTCTTATGTATGTGTAGTATTAGTTAGTCTTATGTATGTGTAGTATTAGTTAGTCTTATGTATGTGTAGTATTAGTTAGTCTTATGTATGTGTAGTATTAGTTAGTCTTATGTATGTGTAGTATTAGTTAGTCTTCTGTACGCGTAGTATTAGTTAGTCTTATGTATGTGTAGTATTAGTTAGTCTTATGTATGTGTAGTATTAGTTTGTCTTATGTATGTGTAGTATTAGTTAGTCTTCTGTACGCGTAGTATTAGTTAGTCTTATGTATGTGTAGTATTAGTTAGTCTTATGTATGTGTAGTATTAGTTAGTCTTCTGTACGCGTAGTATTAGTTAGTCTTATGTATGTGTAGTATTAGTTAGTCTTATGTATGTGTAGTATTAGTTAGTCTTATGTATGTGTAGTATTAGTTAGTCTTCTGTACGCGTAGTATTAGTTAGTCTTATGTATGTGTAGTATTAGTTAGTCTTATGTATGTGTAGTATTAGTTAGTCTTATGTATGTGTAGTATTAGTTAGTCTTATGTATGTGTAGTATTAGTTAGTCTTATGTATGTGTAGTATTAGTTAGTCTTATGTATGTGTAGTATTAGTTAGTCTTCTGTACGCGTAGTATTAGTTAGTCTTATGTATGTGTAGTATTAGTTAGTCTTATGTATGTGTAGTATTAGTTAGTCTTATGTATGTGTAGTATTAGTTAGTCTTATGTATGTGTAGTATTAGTTAGTCTTATGTATGTGTAGTATTAGTTAGTCTTATGTATGTGTAGTATTAGTTATTCTTATGTATGTGTAGTATTAGTTAGTCTTATGTATGTGTAGTATTAGTTAGTCTTCTGTACGCGTAGTATTAGTTAGTCTTATGTATGTGTAGTATTAGTTAGTCTTATGTATGTGTAGTATTAGTTAGTCTTATGTATGTGTAGTATTAGTTAGTCTTATGTATGTGTAGTATTAGTTAGTCTTATGTATGTGTAGTATTAGTTAGTCTTATGTATGTGTAGTATTAGTTAGTCTTATGTATGTGTAGTATTAGTTAGTCTTCTGTACGCGTAGTATTAGTTAGTCTTATGTATGTGTAGTATTAGTTAGTCTTATGTATGTGTAGTATTAGTTAGTCTTATGTATGTGTAGTATTAGTTAGTCTTATGTATGTGTAGTATTAGTTAGTCTTATGTATGTGTAGTATTAGTTAGTCTTATGTATGTGTAGTATTAGTTAGTCTTATGTATGTGTAGTATTAGTTAGTCTTATGTATGTGTAGTATTAGTTAGTCTTATGTATGTGTAGTATTAGTTAGTCTTCTGTACGCGTAGTATTAGTTAGTCTTATGTATGTGTAGTATTAGTTAGTCTTATGTATGTGTAGTATTAGTTAGTCTTATGTATGTGTAGTATTAGTTAGTCTTATGTATGTGTAGTATTAGTTAGTCTTCTGTACGCGTAGTATTAGTTAGTCTTATGTATGTGTAGTATTAGTTAGTCTTATGTATGTGTAGTATTAGTTAGTCTTATGTATGTGTAGTATTAGTTAGTCTTATGTATGTGTAGTATTAGTTAGTCTTCTGTACGCGTAGTATTAGTTAGTCTTCTGTACGCGTAGTATTAGTTAGTCTTATGTACGCGTAGTATTAGTTAGTCTTCTGTACGCGTAGTATTAGTTAGTCTTCTATACGCATAGTATTAGTTAGTCTTCTATATGCGTAGTATTAGTTAGTCTTCTGTACACGTAGTATTAGTTAGTCTTCTGTACACGTAGTATTAGTTAGTCTTCTGTACACGTAGTATTAGTTAGTCTTATGTATGTGTAGTATTAGTTAGTCTTATGTATGTGTAGTATTAGTTAGTCTTATGTATGTGTAGTATTAGTTAGTCTTCTGTATGCGTAGTATTAGTTAGTCTTCTGTACGCATAGTATTAGTTAGTCTTATGTATGTGTAGTATTAGTTAGTCTTCTGTACACATAGTATTAGTTAGTCTTCTGTACACGTAGTATTAGTTAGTCTTATGTATGTGTAGTATTAGTTAGTCTTCTGTATGCGTAGTATTAGTTAGTCTTCTGTACGCGTAGTATTAGTTAGTCTTCTGTATGTGTAGTATTAGTTAGTCTTATGTATGTGTAGTATTAGTTAGTCTTATGTATGTGTAGTATTAGTTAGTCTTATGTATGTGTAGTATTAGTTAGTCTTCTGTACGCGTAGTATTAGTTAGTCTTCTGTATGTGTAGTATTAGTTAGTCTTCTGTATGTGTAGTATTAGTTAGTCTTATGTATGTGTAGTATTAGTTAGTCTTATGTATGTGTAGTATTAGTTAGTCTTCTGTACGCATAGTATTAGTTAGTCTTATGTATGTGTAGTATTAGTTAGTCTTATGTATGTGTAGTATTAGTTAGTCTTATGTATGTGTAGTATTAGTTAGTCTTCTGTACGCGTAGTATTAGTTAGTCTTCTGTATGTGTAGTATTAGTTAGTCTTCTGTATGTGTAGTATTAGTTAGTCTTATGTATGTGTAGTATTAGTTAGTCTTATGTATGTGTAGTATTAGTTAGTCTTATGTATGTGTAGTATTAGTTAGTCTTCTGTACGCGTAGTATTAGTTAGTCTTCTGTATGTGTAGTATTAGTTAGTCTTCTGTGTGTGTAGTATTAGTTAGTCTTATGTATGTGTAGTATTAGTTAGTCTTATGTATGTGTAGTATTAGTTAGTCTTCTGTACGCATAGTATTAGTTAGTCTTATGTATGTGTAGTATTAGTTAGTCTTATGTATGCGTAGTATTAGTTAGTCTTATGTATGTGTAGTATTAGTTAGTCTTATGTATGTGTAGTATTAGTTAGTCTTATGTATGTGTAGTATTAGTTAGTCTTCTGTACGCGTAGTATTAGTTAGTCTTATGTATGTGTAGTATTAGTTAGTCTTATGTATGTGTAGTATTAGTTAGTCTTATGTATGTGTAGTATTAGTTAGTCTTCTGTACGCGTAGTATTAGTCTTATGTATGTGTAGTATTAGTTAGTCTTATGTATGTGTAGTATTAGTTAGTCTTATGTATGTGTAGTATTAGTTAGTCTTCTGTACGCGTAGTATTAGTTAGTCTTATGTATGTGTAGTATTAGTTAGTCTTATGTATGTGTAGTATTAGTTAGTCTTATGTATGTGTAGTATTAGTTAGTCTTCTGTACGCGTAGTATTAGTCTTATGTATGTGTAGTATTAGTTAGTCTTCTGTACGCGTAGTATTAGTTAGTCTTCGGTACGCGTAGTATTAGTTAGTCTTCTGTACGCGTAGTATTAGTTAGTCTTCTGTACGCGTAGTATTAGTTAGTCTTCTGTATGTGTAGTATTAGTTAGTCTTCTGTATGTGTAGTATTAGTTAGTCTTATGTATGTGTAGTTAGTCTTCTGTACGCGTAGTATTAGTTAGTCTTCTGTATGTGTAGTATTAGTTAGTCTTCTGTATGTGTAGTATTAGTTAGTCTTCTGTACGCGTAGTATTAGTTAGTCTTCTGTATGTGTAGTATTAGTTAGTCTTCTGTATGTGTAGTATTAGTTAGTCTTATGTATGTGTAGTTAGTACAACGCGTAGTTAGTATTAGTATTAGTATTTGTATGTGTAGTATTAGTATTAGTTAGTCTTCTGTATGCGTAGTATTAGTTTGTCTTCTGTATGCTTAGTATTAGTTAGTCTTCTGTACACATAGTATTAGTTAGTCTTCTGTACGCGTAGTATTAGTTAGTCTTCTGTACGCGTAGTATTAGTTAGTCTTCTGTATGTGTAGTATTAGTTAGTCTTCTGTATGCGTAGTATTAGTTAGTCTTCTGTACGCGTAGTACTAGTTAGTCTTCTGTATGTGTAGTATTAGTTAGTCTTCTGTATGTGTAGTATTAGTTAGTCTTCTGTACGCGTAGTATTAGTTAGTCTTCTGTATGTGTATTATTAGTTTGTCTTCTGTACGCGTAGTATTTGTTTGACTTCTGTACGCGTAGTATTAGTTAGTCTTCTGTACACGTAGTATTAGTTAGTCTTCTGTATGCGTAGCATTAGTTAGTCTGCTGTATGCGTAGTATTATTTAGTCTTCTGTACGCGTAGTACTAGTTAGTCTTCTGTATGCGTAGTATTAGTTAGTCTTCTGTACGCGTAGTATTAGTTAGTCTTCTGTACGCGTAGTATTAGTTAGTCTTCTGTACGCGTAGTATTAGTCTTCTGTATGCGTAGTATTAGTTAGTCTGCTGTACGCGTAGTATTAGTTAGTCTTCTGTACGCGTAGTATTAGTTAGTCTTCTGTATGCGTAGTATTAGTTAGTCTTCTGTATGCGTAGTATTAGTTAGTCTTCTGTATGTGTAGTATTAGTTAGTCTTCTGTATGTGTAGTATTAGTTAGTCTTCTGTATGTGTAGTATTAGTTAGTCTTCTGTATGTGTAGTATTAGTTAGTCTTCTGTATGTGTAGTATTAGTTAGTCTTCTGTATGTGTAGTATTAGTTAGTCTTCTGTATGTGTAGTATTAGTTAGTCTTCTGTATGTGTAGTATTAGTTAGTCTTCTGTACGCGTAGTATTTGTTTGACTTCTGTACGCGTAGTATTAGTTAGTCTTCTGTACGCGTAGTATTAGTTAGTCTTCTGTATGCGTAGTATTAGTTAGTCTTCTGTACGCGTAGTATTAGTTAGTCTTCTGTATGCGTAGTATTAGTTAGTCTTCTGTACGCGTAGTATTAGTCTTCTGTATGCGTAGTATTAGTTAGTCTTCTGTACGCGTAGTATTAGTTAGTCTTCTGTATGCGTAGTATTAGTTAGTCTTCTGTACGCGTAGTATTAGTTAGTCTTCTGTACGCGTAGTATTAGTTAGTCTTCTATACGCGTAGTATTAGTTAGTCTTCTGTATGCGTAGCATTAGTTAGTCTTCTGTATGCGTAGTATTAGTTAGTCTTCTGTACGCGTAGTATTAGTTAGTCTTCTGTATGCGTAGTATTAGTTAGTCTTCTGTACGCGTAGTATTAGTTAGTCTTCTGTACGCGTAGTATTAGTTAGTCTTCTGTATGCGTAGTATTAGTTTGTCTTCTGTACGCGTAGTATTTGTTTGACTTCTGTACGCGTAGTACTAGTTAGTCTTCTGTATGAGTAGTATTAGTTAGTCTTCTGTACGCGTAGTATTAGTTAGTCTTCTGTACACGTAGTATTAGTTAGTCTTCTGTACGCGTAGTATTAGTTAGTCTTCTGTACGCGTAGTATTAGTTAGTCTTCTGTATGTGTATTATTAGTTTGTCTTCTGTACGCGTAGTATTAGTTAGTCTTCTGTATACATAGTATTAGTTAGTCTTCTGTACGCGTAGTATTAGTTAGTCTTCTGTATGCGTAGTATTAGTTAGTCTTCTATACGCATAGTATTAGTTAGTCTTCTGTACGCGTAGTATTTGTTTGACTTCTGTACGCGTAGTATTAGTTAGTCTTCTGTACGCGTAGTATTAGTTAGTCTTCTGTACGCGTAGTATTTGTTTGACTTCTGTATGTGTAGTATTAGTTAGTCTTCTGTACGCGTAGTACTAGTTAGTCTTCTGTATGTGTAGTATTAGTTAGTCTTCTGTATGCGTAGTATTAGTTAGTCTTCTGTATGCGTAGTATTAGTTAGTCTTCTGTATGCGTAGTATTAGTTAGTCTTCTGTATGCGTAGTATTAGTTAGTCTTCTGTATGCGTAGTATTAGTTAATCTTCTGTACGTGTAGTATTAGTTAATCTTCTGTACGTGTAGTATTAGTTAATCTTCTGTATGTGTAGTATTAGTTAGTCTTCTGTATGCGTAGTATTAGTTAGTCTTCTGTATGCGTAGTATTAGTTAGTCTTCTGTATGCACAGTATTAATTAGTCTTCTGTATGTGTAGTATTAGTTAGTCTTCTGTATGCGTAGTATTAGTTAGTCTTCTGTATGCGTAGTATTAGTTAGTCTTCTGTATGCGTAGTATTAGTTAGTCTTCTGTATGCACAGTATTAATTAGTCTTCTGTATGTGTAGTATTAGTTAGTCTTCTGTATGCGTAGTATTAGTTAGTCTTCTGTATGCGTAGTATTAGTTAGTCTTCTGTATGCGTAGTATTAGTTAGTCTTCTGTATGCGTAGTATTAGTTAGTCTTCTGTATGCGTAGTATTAGTTAATCTTCTGTACGTGTAGTATTAGTTAATCTTCTGTACGTGTAGTATTAGTTAGTCTTCTGTATGTGTAGTATTAGTTAGTCTTCTGTACGCGTAGTATTAGTTAGTCTTCTGTATGTGTAGTATTAGTTAGTCTTCTGTATGCGTAGTATTAGTTAGTCTTCTGTATGCGTAGTATTAGTTAATCTTCTGTACGTGTAGTATTAGTTAATCTTCTGTACGTGTAGTATTAGTTAATCTTCTGTATGTGTAGTATTAGTTAGTCTTCTGTACGCGTAGTATTAGTTAGTCTTCTGTATGTGTAGTATTAGTTAGTCTTCTGTATACATAGTATTAGTTAGTCTTCTGTATGTGTAGTATTAGTTAGTCTTCTGTATACATAGTATTAGTTAGTCTTCTGTATGCTTAGTATTAGTTAGTCTTCTGTACACATAGTATTAGTTAGTCTTCTGTACGCGTAGTATTAGTTAGTCTTCTGTACGTGTAGTATTAGTTAGTCTTCTGTATGTGTAGTATTAGTTAGTCTTTTGTATGTGTAATATTAGTTAGTCTTCTGTATGCGTAGTATTAGTTAGTCTTTTGTATGTGTAATATTAGTTAGTCTTCTGTATGTGTAGTATTAGTTAGTCTTTTGTATGTGTAATATTAGTTAGTCTTCTGTATGTGTAGTATTAGTTAGTCTTTTGTATGTGTAGTATTAGTTAGTCTTTTGTATGTGTAATATTAGTTAGTCTTCTGTATGTGTAGTATTAGTTAGTCTTTTGTATGTGTAATATTAGTTAGTCTTCTGTATGTGTAATATTAGTTAGTCTTCTGTACGCGTAGTATTAGTTAGTCTTTTGTATGTGTAATATTAGTTAGTCTTCTGTATGTGTAGTATTAGTTAGTCTTCTGTATGTGTAGTATTAGTTAGTCTTCTGTATGCGTAGTATTAGTTTGTCTTCTGTACGCGTAGTATTAGTTAGTCTTCTGTACGCGTAGTATTTGTTTGACTTCTGTATGCGTAGTATTAGTTAGTCTTCTGTACGTGTAGTATTAGTTAGTCTTCTGTACGCATAGTATTAGCTAGTTTTCTGTACGCGTAGTATTAGTTAGTCTGATGTATGCATAGTATTAGTTAGTCTTCTGTATGCTTAGTATTAGTTAGTATTCTGTATGTGTAGTATTAGTTAGTCTTCTGTATGCGTAGTACTAGTTAGTCTTCTGTACGTGTAGTATTAGTTAGTCTTCTGTATGCATAGTATTAGTTAGTCTTCTGTATGCATAGTATTAGTTAGTCTGCTGTATGCGTAGTATTAGTTAGTCTTCTGTACTCGTAGTATTACTTAGTCTTCTGTACACGTAGTATTAGTTAACCTTCTGTACGCGTAGTATTAGTTAGTCTTCTGTACGCGTAGTATTAGTTAGTCTTCTGTATGTGTAGTATTAGTTAGTCTTCTGTATGCGTAGTATTAGTTAGTCTTCTGTATGCGTAGTATTAGTTAGTCTTCTGTATGTGTAGTATTAGTTAGTCTTCTGTATGCGTAGTATTAGTTAGTCTTCTGTATGCGTAGTATTAGTTAGTCTTCTGTATGCGTAGTATAAGTTAGTCTTCTGTATGCGTAGTATTAGTTAGTCTGCTGTATGCATAGTATTAGTTAGTCTTCTGTATGCATAGTATTAGTTAGTCTTCTGTACGTGTAGTATTACTTAGTCTTCTGTACTCGTAGTATTAGTTAGTCTGCTGTAAGCGTAGTATTAGTTAGTATTCTGTGTGCGTAGTATTAGTTAATCTTCTATACGCGTAGTATTAGTTAGTCTTCTGTATGCGTAGTATTAGTTAGTCTTCTGCATGTGTAGTATTAGTTAGTCTTATGTAGGTGTAGCATTAGTTAGTCTTCTGTATGTGTAGTATTAGTTAGTCTTCTGTATGTGTAGTATTAGTTAGTCTTCTATACGCGTAGTATTAGTTAGTCTTCTGTATACATAGTATTAGTTAGTCTTCTGTATGCGTAGTATTAGTTAGTCTGCTGTATGCGTAGAATTAGTTAGTCTTCAGTACTCGTAGTATTACTTAGTCTTCTGTACACGTAGTATTAGTTAGTCTTCTGTACGCGTAGTATTAGTTAGTCTTCTGTATGTGTAGTATTAGTTAGTCTTCTGTATGCGTAGTATTAGTTAGTCTTCTGTATGCGTAGTATAAGTTAGTCTTCTGTACGCGTAGTATTAGTTAGTCTTCTGTATGCATAGTATTAGTTAGTCTTCTGTACGTGTAGTATTACTTAGTCTTCTGTACACGTAGTATTAGTTAGTCTTCTGTATGCGTAGTATTAGTTAGTCTTCTATACACGTAGTATTAGTTAGTCTTCTGTATGCGTAGTATTAGTTAGTCTTCTGTATGCGTAGTATTAGTTAGTCTTCTGTATGTGTAGTATTAGTTAGTCTTCTATACGCGTAGTATTAGTTAGTCTTCTGTATGCGTAGTATTAGTTAGTCTTCTGCATGTGTAGTATTAGTTAGTCTTATGTAGGTGTAGCATTAGTTAGTCTTCTGTATGTGTAGTATTAGTTAGTCTTCTGTATGTGTATTATTAGTTAGTCTTCTGTATACATAGTATTAGTTAGTCTTCTGTATGTGTAGTATTAGTTAGTCTTCTGTATGTGTAGTATTAGTTAGTCTTCTATACGCGTAATATAAGTTAGTCTTCTGTATGCGTAGTATTAGTTAGTCTTCTATATGCGTAGTATTAGTTAGTCTTCTGTATGCGTAGTATAAGTTAGTCTTCTGTACATGTAGTATTAGTTAGTCTTCTGTATGTGTATTATTAGTTAGTCTTCTGTATGCGTAGTATTAGTTAGTATTCTGTATGCGTAGTATTAGTTAGTCTTCTATACGCGTAGTATTAGTTAGTATTCTGTATGCGTAGTATTAGTTAGTCTTCTATACGCGTAGTATTAGTTAGTATTCTGTACGCGTAGTATTAGTTAGTCTTCTATACGCGTAGTATTAGTTAGTATTCTGTATGCGTAGTATTAGTTAGTCTTCTGTATGCGTAGTATAAGTTAGTCTTCTGTATGCGTAGTATTAGTTAATCTTCTGTATGCGTAGTATTAGTTAGTCTTCTGTATGCGTAGTATTAGTTAGTCTTCTGTATGCGTAGTATTAGTTAGTCTTCTGTATGCGTAGTATAAGTTAGTCTTCTGTATGCGTAGTATTAGTTAGTCTTCTGTACGCGTAGTATTAGTTAGTCTACTGTATGCGTTGTATTAGTTAGTCTGCTGTATGCTTAGTATTAGTTAGTCTTCTGTACACATAGTATTAGTTAGTCTTCTATACGCGTAGTATTAGTTAGTCTTCTGTATGCGTAGTATTAGTTAGTCTTCTGTACGCGTAGTATTAGTTAGTCTGCTGTATGCGTATTATTAGTTATTCTTCTGTATTCGTAGTATTAGTTAGTTTTCTGTACACGTTGTATTAGTTAGTATTCTGTACGCGTAGTATTAGTTAGTCTTCTATACGCGTAGTATTAGTTAGTCTTCTGTATGCGTAGTATTAGTTAGTCTTCTGTACGCGTAGTATTAGTTTGTCTTCTGTATGTGAAGTATTAGTTAGTCTTTTGTACGCGTAGTTTTAGTTAGTCTTCTGTACACATATTATTAGTTAGTCTGCTGCAAGCGTAGTATTAGTTAGTCTGCTGTATGTGTAGTATTAGTTAGTCTTCTGTACGCGTAGTATTAGTTAGTCTGCTGTATGCGTAGTATTAGTTAGACTTCTGTACGCATAGTATTAGTTAGTCTTCTGTATGTGTAGTATTAGTTAGTCTTCTGTATGCGTAGTATTAGTTAGTCTTCTGTACGTGTAGTATTAGTTAGTCTGATGTACGCGTAGTATTAGTTAGTCTTCTGTATGCGTAGTATTAGTTAGTCTTCTGTACACGTAGTATTAGTTAGTCTTCTGTACACATAGTATTAGTTAGTCTTCTGTATGAGTAGTATTAGTTAGTCTTCTGTATGCGTAGTATTAGTTAGTCTTCTGTATGTGTAGTATTAGTTAGTCTTCTGTATGTGTAGTATTAGTTAGTCTTCTGTATGCATAGTATTAGTTAGTCTGCTGTATGCGTAGTATTACTTAGTCTTCTGTACACGTAGTATTAGTTAGTCTTCTGTATGTGCAGCATTAGTTAGTCTTCTGTACGTGTAGTATTAGTTAGTCTTCTGTATGCGTAGTATTAGTTAGTCTTCTGTATGCGTAGTATAAGTTAGTCTTCTGTATGCGTAGTATTAGTTAGTCTTCTTTACGCATAGTATTAGTTAGTCTTCTGTACACGTATTATTAGTTAATCTTCTGTACGTGTAGTATTAGTTAGTCTTCTGTACGTGTAGTATTAGTTAGTCTTCTGTACACGTATTATTAGTTAATCTTCTGTACGCGTAGTATTAGTTAGTCTTCTGTATGCGTAGTATTAGTTAGTATTCTGTACGCGTAGTATTAGTTAGTCTTCTGTATGCGTAGTATTAGACAGTCTCATTTATGCTTAGTATTAGTTAGTCTGATGTATGCGTAGTATTAGTCTGCTGTATGCGTAGTATTAGTTAGTCTTCTGTATGCATAGTATTAGTTAGTCTTCTGTATGTGTAGTATTAGTTAGTCTTCTGTATGTGTAGTATTAGTTAGTCTTCTGTATGCATAGTATTAGTTAGTCTGCTGTATGCGTAGTATTAGTTAGTCTTCTGTACTCGTAGTATTACTTAGTCTTCTGTACACGTAGTATTAGTTAGTCTTCTGTATGTGCAGCATTAGTTAGTCTTCTGTACGTGTAGTATTAGTTAGTCTTCTGTATGCGTAGTATTAGTTAGTCTTCTGTACGTGTAGTATTAGTTAGTCTTCTGTACACGTATTATTAGTTAGTCTTCTGTATGTGCAGCATTAGTTAGTCTTCTGTACTCGTAGTATTACTTAGTCTTCTGTACACGTAGTATTAGTTAGTCTTCTGTATGTGCAGCATTAGTTAGTCTTCTGTACGTGTAGTATTAGTTAGTCTTCTGTATGCGTAGTATTAGTTAGTCTTCTGTATGCGTAGTATAAGTTAGTCTTCTGTACGCGTAGTATTAGTTAGTCTTCTGTATGTGCAGCATTAGTTAGTCTTCTGTACGTGTAGTATTAGTTAGTCTTCTGTATGCGTAGTATTAGTTAGTCTTCTGTATGCACAGTATTAGTTAGTCTTCTGTATGCGTAGTATAAGTTAGTCTTCTGTATGCGTAGTATTAGTTAGTCTGCTGTATGCACAGTATTAGTTAGTCTTCTGTACGTGTAGTATTACTTAGTCTTCTGTACTCGTAGTATTAGTTAGTCTGCTGTAAGCGTAGTATTAGTTAGTATTCTGTGTGTGTAGTATTAGTTAGTCTTCTGTATGCGTAGTATTAGTTAGTCTTCTGTATGCGTAGTATTAGTTAGTCTTCTGTATGCGTAGTATTAGTTAGTCTTCTGTATGTGTAGTATTAATTAGTCTTCTGTATGTGTAGTATTAGTTAGTCTTCTATACGCGTAGTATTAGTTAGTCTTCTGTATACATAGTATTAGTTAGTCTTCTGTATGCGTAGTATTAGTTAGTCTGCTGTATGCGTAGAATTAGTTAGTCTTCAGTACTCGTAGTATTAGTTAGCCTTCTGTACACGTAGTATTAGTTAGTCTTCTGGACGCGTAGTGTTAGTTAGTCTTCTGTACGTGTAGTATTACTTAGTCTTCTGTACACATAGTATTAGTTAGTCTTCTGTACGCGTAGTATTAGTTAGTCTTCTGTATGTGTAGTATTAGTTAGTCTTCTGTATGTGTAGTATTAGTTAGTCTTCTGTACGCATAGTATTAGTTAGTCTTCCGTATGCGTAGTATTAGTTAGTCTTCTGTACGTGTAGTATTAGTTAGTCTTCTGTATGCGTAGTATTAGTTAGTCTTCTATACGCGTAGTATTAGTTAGTCTTCTGTATGCGTAGTATTAGTTAGTCTTCTGTATGCGTAGTATTAGTTAGTCTTCTGTATGTGTAGTATTAGTTAGTCTTCTATACGCGTAGTATTAGTTAGTCTTCTGTATGCGTAGTATTAGTTAGTCTTCTGTATGCGTAGTATTAGTTAGTCTTCTGTATGCTTAGTATTAGTTAGTCTTATGTAGGTGTAGCATTAGTTAGTCTTCTGTATGTGTAGTATTAGTTAGTCTTCTGTATGTGTAGTATTAGTTAGTCTTCTGTATACATAGTATTAGTTAGTCTTCTGTATGTGTAGTATTAGTTAGTCTTCTGTATGTGTAGTATTAGTTAGTCTTCTATACGCGTAGTATTAGTTAGTCTTCTGTACGCGTAGTATTAGTTAGCATTCTGTACACGTAGTATTAGTTAGTCTTCTGTATGCGTAGTATAAGTTAGTCTTCTGTACATGTAGTATTAGTTAGTCTTCTGTATGCGTATTATTAGTTAGTCTTCTGTATGCGTAGTATTAGTTAGTATTCTGTATGCGTAGTATTAGTTAATCTTCTGTATGCGTAATATAGGTTAGTCTTCTGTATGCGTAGTATTAGTTAGTCTTCTGTATGCGTAGTATTAGTTAGTCTTCTGTATGCGTAGTATTAGTTAGTCTTCTGTATGCGTAGTATAAGTTAGTCTTCTGTATGCGTAGTATTAGTTAGTCTTCTGTACGCGTAGTATTAGTTAGTCTACTGTATGCGTTGTATTAGTTAGTCTGCTGTATGCTCTTCTGTGTGCGTATTATTAGTTAGTCTTCTGTACTCGTAGTATTAGTTAATCTTCTGTACACGTACTATTAGTTAGTCTGCTGTATGCGTTGTATTAGTTAGTCTGCTGTATGCATATTATTAGTTATTCTTCTGTATGCGTTATATTAGTTAGTCTGCTGTATGCGTAGTATTAGTTAGTCTTCTGGACGCGTAGTATTAGTTAGTCTTCTGTATGCGTAGTATTAGTTAGTCTTCTGTATGCGTAGTATTAGTTAGTCTTCTGTACGCGTAGTATTAGTTAGTCTGCTGTATGCGTATTATTAGTTAGTCTTCTGTATTCGTAGTATTAGTTAGTTTTCTGTACACGTTGTATTAGTTAGTCGTCTGTACGCGTAGTATTAGTTAGTCTTCTGTACGCGTAGTATTAGTTTGTCTTCTGTATGTGAAGTATTAGTTAGTCTTCTGTACGCGTAGTTTTAGTTAGTCTTCTGTACACATATTATTAGTTAGTCTGCTGCATGCGTAGTATTAGTTAGTCTGCTGTATGCGTATTATTAGTTAGTCTTCTGTATGCGTAGTATTAGTTAGACTTCTGTACGCATAGTATTAGTTAATCTTATGTACGTGTAGTATTAATTAGTCTTCTGTATGCGTAGTATTAGTTAGTCTTCTTTACGCGTAGTATTAGTTAGTCTTCTGTACACGTATTATTAGTTAGTCTTCTGTACGCGTAGTATTAGTTAGTCTTCTGTACGTGTAGTATTAGTTAGTCTTCTGTACGCGTAGTATTAGTTTGTCTTCTGTATGTGTATTATTAGTTAATCTTCTGTATGCGTAGTATTAGTTAGTCTTCTTTACGCGTAGTATTAGTTAGTCTTCTGTACACGTATTATTAGTTAGTCTTCTGTACGCGTAGTATTAGTTAGTCTTCTGTATGTGTAGTATTAGTTAGTCTTCTTTACGCGTAGTATTAGTTAGTCTTCTGTACACGTATTATTAGTTAGTCTTCTGTACGCGTAGTATTAGTTAGTCTTCTGTATGTGTAGTATTAGTTAGTCTTCTTTACGCGTAGTATTAGTTAGTCTTCTGTACACGTATTATTAGTTAGTCTTCTGTACACGTAGTATTAGTTATTCTTCTGTACGCGTAGTATTAGTTTGTCTTCTGTATGTGTAGTATTAGTTAGTCTTCTGTACGCGTAGTATTAGTTTGTCTTCTGTATGAGTAGTATTAGTTAGTCTGATGTACGCGTAGTATTAGTTAGTCTTCTGTATGCGTAGTATTAGTTAGTCTTCTGTACACGTAGTATTAGTTAGTCTTCTGTACACATAGTATTAGTTAGTCTTCTGTATGAGTAGTATTAGTTAGTCTTCTGTATGTGTATTATTAGTTAGTCTTCTGTATGTGTAATATTAGTTAGTCTTCTGTATGCGTAGTATAAGTTAGTCTTCTGTATGCGTAGTATTAGTTAGTCTTCTGTATGTGTAGTATTAGTTAGTCTTCTGTATGCGTAGTATTAGTTAATCTTCTGTATGCGTAGTATTAGTTAGTCTGCTGTATGCGTAGTATTAGTTAGTCTTCTGTACGCGTAGTATTAGTTAGTCTGCTGTATGCGTATTATTAGTTAGTCTTCTGTATGCGTAGTATTAGTTAGTCTTCTGTATGCGTAGTATTAGTTAGTGATATGTACGCTTAGTATCAGTTAGTCTGCTGTACGCGTAGTATTAGTTAGTCTTCTGTACGCGTAGTATTTGTTATTTTTCCTGAAAACCCCTCCAGATGATTAATTTACCATTCCAATGTATACTTTTAATAAATAAGAAGAACCGATTTAGTCTAGAAAGGTATTTTGAATAGTTAAGATTAAAAACATTTTATGCATTGACATATAAATATCATAAAAAGTCATGCAGCGTATATATCTTTGAAGAAAATTGTTTTCAAAACATTTCAATTTTTCTATTCATGCATCTACCATCCAGTTTATCTGGGAATCGAAACAATATTTGAGTTGGGAGGGGGTTTTTATTCAATGTTAATTTTGGCCTCAGTGGTATCAGTTAATTTTGGCCTGAGTGGTAACGGTTAATTTTGGCTTCAGTGGTAATGGTTAATTTTGGCCTGAGTGGTAACAATTAATTATAATGAAATTAAATCGTTTGCATCGTTCATAGAGCACATGATTGTATTTTACACTCATCCCGGGCTCAAATTCATTCATTAGTTGCATATATTCTGTTGAGTATAAAAGGAGATAGTCCCATAAATGGTCAGTTTAGTGTACAACATTCATTTAATAAGAGAGAAAATAGTTATGTATTTACGTATGTTTAATAACAGTGAAAATTGTTAAGCATACATTGTTATATGATACGATTTATTTGTGTTATATGTACATTTCGCTGCAGGTGGGTTTCCATTCGGTAACCGTAGTTTCACGGGTGATGACGTCACATCCAACTTCATCTACATACAGGATGGATTTCCATTCGGAACAGAGACTCATTATCGGATATATGTAAGTATGGAGGGTAAAACGGTTCATAATTATAATACAACCCTAATCATTTGAAACAGAGACAATGTAAGTATGGAGGGTAAAACGGTTCATAATTCTAATATAACCCGAACCATTCGAAACAGAGACTATATAAGTATGGAGGGTAAAACGGATCATAATTATAATACAACCCTAATCATTTGAAACAGAGACAATGTAAGTATGGAGGGTAAAACGTTTCATAATTCTAATATAACCCGAACCATTCGAAACAGAGACTATGTAAGTATGGAGGGTTAAACGGGTCATAATTCTAATATAACCCGAAGCATTCGAAACAGAGACTCGCTATCGTGACTATGTAAGTATAGAGGGTTAAAGGGTCATAATTATAATATAACCCGAACCATTGGTAATAGAGACTCGTTATCGGGTCTATATAAGTATGGACGGTAAAACGGGTCATAACTAGATGTCAGATTCCATGGAATCAGATATATTTCCATGGTATCCCATTCCATGTGGGTGTTATGTGTATAGGTGTGTTCCTCTTCATGCGAATGCATATTGGTGCTTTGTGATCTGATGGTGGACTTGCATTGACATTTCTAAATAAGATATATATTCCAAAGGTTTATGTAATTTGGTTCGACCCACCGTGGATGATTAATGACAGTCTATTGCATGATGGTTGTGACCAACTGAGCCACCATTCACCCCAGTCAATCAGTTCACTTTTAATCGGTATGGATACATTTTAGAGCTAAGTATAACCTCTCCCCAGGACGCCCGTATCATATTCAACAATCACGAAATTTGGCGTGTCTGATTATGTCGTAATCGACATATAGATCAAAAGGGTGTAAGGCATATTAATTTACCATAACTATGTTATGTCGCATTTATTGGATAGTTTTTTCAGTCTCGGATTCAGAATATTTTAGTTTTAATGGCGGAGGAAAGACCGCTTGGTTAATTAATTAATTAATTAATTAGTATTTCAGTGCGTCATCGCTACACTATAGTCATTAACGTCTTTGTAATAGAGTTAACTGTAATCGAGAGATAACTATATCACAATCGATAATGCTAGCTGAGTGCTTACGCGTCCGCTCTGAAACTAATGTTGTCCTTATATACTACCAAACACATGCAGAGTTCAAAATATAAAACACTTGATTCGCGATTTGCCATTTTTTCCCGTTTACGAGTTTCGGTGGAATTTGCCAAAAGCCTCGACCATCACCGGGGCGTACACCACATCTCTGTTGGACACTTTACTTGTATAGTAGAGCGGACATACCTCTAGTATTTCGGTGAACATATTCATGCAATTGCCTTGCTCCTTGATAAGTCCGTTTGAATTTGCGTCATAAAGAGTGGGTTTGAATTTGAGTAATACATATCACCCGTTAACAAGGTTATACGCCACCAGGGTAAAACCGTCCACTCTGAAACTTTGAAAAGCGTACTAATCTTGCGTTTAGATACTACCAATCACATCCACTCGTCGAAAAGTTTTTATCTCAATGTCTAATTTTCGGAGTAATTTTCCCCATTTGATTTTCGGTGGAATTAGCCAAATCTGAACCCACCCCGACACAAACACTCCCGTTGAGCAGGTTGTGTTTATAGTAGAGAGGTCAAATTTTGGAGGCGTACCTACAGTATACCGACTTACATGACACTGTATTAAACTCGCTCCTTCATTAGTCCGTTTGGATTTGGGGCTAAAAATAGATTAGTTATACTTAAGTATACATATTTATGTTATATAGCGTTGTCACGAGTAAACCGTTCCATCTGAAAATTAGAAAATCGCATTGTAGATGCGCGTGAACACTACCCATCAGACGTATTCGTCAAAAAAAATTATCTCGATGTTTGAATTTCCACCCTTTGCAATTTTCGTTGAATTTTCCTAAAGTCTCAACCCACCCCGACTCGCATTCTCCGTTGGACAGGTTACTTTTAAAATATAGCGGTCAAACTTTTGTCAACGTACCTGCTACGACATTATCATGCTCTTTAATTAGCCGGTTTGGATTTGGCGGGATAAATAGGTGCAATATTTCCGTACCCCGTAACGCGGAAAGTCCTGGAAAAAACATTTTAAGTGGTATATTCGGGTCCGGATCACTCGTCCAAATCGGAATATGCAATAAAAAATTTAGAGCGCTGGATTTATAAAAAAAAAATTAGGTTTATACATCCTGGTGTATGGTGTATGCCTATCTATGGGTGGTAACTCCGCAGGGAAAGCGCGGATACAAGTTTTGATGCCCATGTGTCCATATGGTCCAAATTTGGATGCCCTGCTCCTCATAATTTCCGAGATAGTAAAATGACATTTTTTTTTAGATAAATAATGTTTGCAGCACTAGCAGCCCTCAAAATTTCAAAACTTACTAATCTGACCATATTTACAGCACCGGGCGTTTCCCCTGTTGAAAAGTAACCAAACGTTTTTATCTATGTTTCTATAGGGTAACAAATATAGATATAAATATTTATTTGCTAAGTTGGTTTGTGTTCTTTATCAAGCAAAACCACATGTCCCTAACGAGTTTGTTACAGAAATCCCGCTGATTATTTATAAGGAGCACTTCTAATTAAACAACAACTTCATCATAGTCACTAATTTTCCAATTCACAGTCACTACACTCTTAGAATAAATGTGTGTATATTCTACACAAAATCTGTTGCATTTTATCTTAAACAAGCCATACTTCCACTAAATCCTGAAAAGATACCCATAATTCTGCCGTGGTTAAGGCGTCGATTACGTAGGGTATTACTGTATGTTAACTTATTACACTGAAAAATTGATAAATAGTAATGGCAAAGCAACGTGACTTCCACACAAGTTGAACATGTACAGATCACCGGTCACCCCCACCCCCGAGTTAGTCATAAGTTTGTATATGTATTTGTTTAAAGTCGGGTTTGTTTGTTTCATTTGCTGCCTTATACGCATCATTACTAGCAAGAGTTGTGTCAAAAGAATCCTAATTTGACTCACGTATACGAATGACTGTACAGCTGTCACAATCAGGTTTGACCTCCGAAAAAGCTAAATATTGAATACCTTACCCTATGTTACCGTATGTGGTAAATGGTCGCAGGCTCGCGCCTCTTTGTCCAGATCAGTAGTTTCTTCTACAGTGGGGGGGGGGGGGGGGCAGGGCAATCTCTTTTAGCCCTGTTTTCTAATGGTATCTTCGTTTCGTTTTGATTTGTCAACAGTTTCCAGTAATATATCGTCTGTAGTGGAGGGAGACAGAGCAATCGCTTTTTCATTCCGCCTCTATCGGTATCTTCGTTCCGTTTTTGGGTGTCATCAATTTCCATTGATGTGTTGTCTATAAGGGAGACAGAGAAATCTCTTTTCCCCTATTACTTTTGTTTCCTTTCTTCGATAGCGATCGATTTATCAAATCATGTAGGTAGTCATACAACATATAGGCTGGTCATGGAAGTTGCTATCCAGACTAACATAGGCTGGTCATGGAAGTGGCTATCCAGACTAGCATAGGCTTGTCATGGAAGTGGCTATCCAGACTAACATAGGCTGGTCATGGAAGTGGCTATCCAGACTAACATAGGCTGGTCATTGAAGTGGTTATCCAGAGTAACATAGGCTGGTCATGGAAGTGGTTATCCAGACTAACATAGGCTGGTCATGGAAGTGACAATCCAGACTAACATAGGCTGGTCATGGAAGTGGCAATCCAGACTAACATAGGCTGGTCATGGAAGTGGCAATCCAGACTAACATAGGCTGGTCATGGAAATGGCTATCCAGACTAACATAGGCTGTTCATGGAAGTGGCAATCCAGACTAACATAAGCTGGTCATGGAAGTGGCTATCCAGACTAGCATAGGCTTGTCATGGAAGTGACAATCCAGACTAACATAGGCTGGTCATGGAAGTGGCTATCCAGACTAACATAGGCTGGTCAAGGAAGTGGCTATCCAGACTAGCATAGGCTGGTCATGGAAGTGGCTATCCATACTAACATTGGCTGGTCATGGAAGTGGCTATCCATACTAACATTGGCTGGTCATGGAAGTGGCTATCCATACTAACATTGCCTGGTCATGGAAGTGGCCATCCATACTAACATTGGCTGGTCATGGAAGTGGCTATCCAGACTAACATAGGCTGGTCATGGAAGTGGCTATCCAGACTAGCATTGGCTGGTCATGGAAGTGGCTATCCAGACTAACATAGGCTGGTCATGGAAGTGGCTATCCAGACTAGCATAGGCTGGTCATGGAAGTGGCTATCCATACTAACATTGACTGGTCATGGAAGTGGCTATCCATACTAACATAGGCTGGTCATGGAAGTGGCTATCCAGACTAACATAGGCTGGTCATGGAAGAGACAATCCAGACTAACATAGGCTGGTCATGGAAGTGGCTATCCAGACTAACATAGGCTGGTCATGGAAGTGGCTATCCAGACAAGCATAGGCTGGTCATGGAATTGGCTATCCATACTAACATTGGTTGGTCAAGGAAGTGGCTATCCAGACTAACATAGGCTGGTCATGGAAGTGGCTATCCAGACTAGCATAGTCTGGTCATGGAAGTGGCTATCCATACTAACATTGGCTGGTCATGGAAGTGGCTATCAATACTAACATAGGCTGGTCATGGAAGTGGCTATCCAGACTAGCATAGGCTGGTCATGGAAGTGGCTATCCATACTGACATTGGCTGGTCATGGAAGTGGCTATCCATACTAACATTGGCTGGTCATGGAAGTGGCTATCCATACTAACATTGGCTGGTCATGGAAGTGGCTATCCAGACTAACATAGGCTGATCATGGAAGTGGCTACCCGGACTAACATAGGCTGGTCATGGAAGTGGCTATCCAGACTAACATAGGCTGGTCATGGAAGTGGCTACCCGGACTAACATAGGCTGGTCATGGAAGTGGCTATCCAGACTAACATTGGCTGGTCATGAGAATATTCTTGAAACCATTAATGTTCTCTTCCATGATCTCTTCTGGTGGTAGACTATTCCATATCTCTCTGTTATTTGGGTATAATTGATTCTGCTACCTCTTTGTCATATTTGATGGCCATTATTTTGTATGTGTCTATTAAGTCATCTCTGATTCTTCTATATTTGAGTGTTGGTAGTAATATGATCGTACGTGACACGTAGTGGAGCAACCACACAAATACATCAAACTATCACAACAATTTTCATCTATATACGTAGTTTCCAACTGTTGCTGTGTCAGTCATGGGATTTCAAAATGTTGAATACTTTCACCAAAGTTGGAGGGGCGGATTCCGCGGACACTACGTACAACCACCCTGCCACCACGTATCTCGTTAAAACAACTCATACACATCCATGCCAAACTAAATCTAGCAACTTCCCACGTTTATATATGACAAATATAAATGTTTACATGGGCGCTATATCCCAAAATATCACCGGGGAAATCTTTCGCGCGAACAGTTTTATGCGCTAGCTCTTGTCAATAGAAAACATCTCTCGTTTGAATCCAGTCTGTATTGTTCTAGAAAATGGTCTTTGGAGAAGTCTCTTAATTACATTTAAGTGTATATGTTGTGGAAGGCAGCTGAATTAGCTCATTGCATGGTCAAAAATTCAAACTGATAGTCAAAATGACATTTGAAAACATGATGAAGAATATAATCTGATATGCACTCACTAGTTTTAAAAGAAGAACAAACAAAAAAGGAACAATGAAAACCAAACAAACAAACAACACGTTTGTAGGGAGGGATCCCATATTTATTGTGTGCATATTGTATATAAAATGTCCTTTGGCCATTTTGTATATATAATTGCGTTTAGTCTAGTGATGTGAAATCGGTGTTTCCGGTAAAGACCAAATGTGTCTGGATTCTGGCCCACAAAACCAACTGACGTAAATGACGTCATGGACCATGTCATAACGTCTTCGCTGGTTTTCGGTCAGCTAACCAACGAAAATGATCAAAATGAAACTAATTCATAAGCCTACATAACATAGGAATTGTTCAGAAAAACTGAAGTTGCTAATTTCATAACCATCCCACTTGGTCCACTTCCGATTCCGTGATTTCACAAATTGATATTATTGTTCCCATGATGCTATGCAACAGCGGGGCGGAAGTCACGTGATTTTTAAACCATTTTTCTTGTCCGGATTTTCATCGCGTCGAAATTCTGTTCCATGGTATTGTAAAAATTAGTGACGTCATTCACGCCTAAACATGAAAAGCAACATCGCGCCTGCGGCGCGATGTGGTTGCTATGAGCGATTTTAATATATCTTCATACTCCATATTTTTTAATGATGGTAACATTGCTGTTGCTATGCGTTGGACGTTTTCTATATTCTTGATTAAACCCTTTCTAATTCTTTATATAGCAATTTGAATGTTTCCTTGTCCAGGTTTATAAATGCTCTTCTGATGATTCCCACCATTTTATTCGCCTTGTTTATTTGATTTTCTATATGTTCTTCATTGTCTTTTTTACTGGCGATTTTTCTCTATAAAGTTTAGTGTCCTCGGCATACATGTATGTGTAGGATATTATTGATTCTATACAGTTTAGTGTCGTCGGCATACATGTATGTGTAGGACATTATTGATTCTGGTAAGTCGTTAATATATATGACGAAAAGAACAGGTCCCAGTATATATCCTTGTGGAATACCGCTGGTCACGCCATGCCAATCTGATGTTGATCCATTGGCAGAAACTTTTTGTTTTCTTCTACTTAGGAAGTTTTCTACCCAGTTACATAATTTTCATGTATTCCACAATATCTCATCTTTGATAGAAGCCTCTTGTTTGGTACCTTATCAAAATCTTTCATCAAATCTAAATATATGGCATGAATTTCAACTTTATGGTCCAGAATCCTTGTCCATTCATCTGTTATTTTTAATAGTTAGTGTTGTTGATCTTCGTGCTATAAATCCAAATTATTTCTTGCTTAATAGGTTATTTTTTTCTAATTATTTTCTTCATTATTTTGCATATAAAACTGGTAAGACTTACTGGTCTACAATTTGCAGGATCGCCCTTTCTTCCCTTCTTATATATTTCAATTTGGTCCATTCTCCATGTTTATGGTACTTTTCCTTGTTTAAGCGATGCATTAAATATAGCTGTCATTGGTCTGTATAGATTATATGCCAATTAATTCCTAAGTACTATTGGATGGATTCCATCTGGTCCTGGGGCTTTGCCGCTTTATTTATGTTTGTCGCTAGCAGTAAGTTCCTTACATTTTCCCCTGATATTTCTTAATTTCTACTTAGTTGTGTTTCGGTTTCTATTTCTGGTATGTTGTTCAATCCTGATGGTGAACCATGAGTTTCTTGCGTGAAAACACTATTGAAGAAGTTGGATAATGCCATATAGCATTTTCCCTGTCTGTTAATTGTAATTAATATATCTGGTATTGACTCTTTAATGAATAAATATTGTAAGGAATTTATTTATTTAATAGACGAATTCTTGAATTCTTGAGATTGAATGTAGGTGGCAATCCAATGAAAGTAATGTTTTTCACCGTTTACACATGTGCAGTCTTTTGAATTTGCAAGTTGCTACATAATTCACATCATAATCTATAGTGAAATATATTTTCAGTTCGCTTTCCGACAAAGTAATACTTTGGTGGTTTGGTGTAGGGGTTTAATTTGGTTTACATAACATTCAGTGTAGGGGGAGATCTCGAGTCTCAATTTGAGGTTGCATTCCATTTTTATTACAGACGTGGTCATGAATGTAGACTCCGTTCGTTTGGAATTGGGTATAAAATGTTTAAAGTTTGACGCACATCTCGTATCGTGGGGTTTTTATGACTGACAATGTTATGTAAAAACTCGTACAGCTCTTTTTGTTTGGCTTTGTCATTAAATGTGAAACTGCTTCCCATATTATAGCTGAATTCATCTACACCTAATCAAGCCTGAAAATAGCGTTTCTGTCATTTGCAGAATGAGGTCCCGAGAGGGTGAATTTAGTGACGCTATCCCACATAGCGGGCTAGCATCACTAAATTCACCTTCTAGGGACTTCATTCTGCTTAGGCCCTCAACTGCTATGGTAGATCTATGATCAGATTAAAGTTCCCCAGTTGAAGTTGGTGATGATCACCCATTGGGCACCTCGATTATTGATTTTACCTTCTAAAAATTAGGGGATATAGAAACTTCTCAGATGGGAAAACGTCAATAAAAACAATGTTAATTTGATACTATAGATACTTCCCAGAAGATAAGGCCTAAGAAGAATGAGGTCTCCAGAGGGTGAATTTGGTGATGCTAGCCCGCTAAGCAATTTTATTAATTAGCTATAAGTTATCGGCCGCAATAAGTAGAACGTTTCCCGCTTCATAAGTAACAAAAAGTCGGCCAATAAGTAGAAAACGCGGCCAATAAGTAACAACAAGTTGGCCAATAAATAGACGGCCAATAAGTAACAAAAAGTCGGCCAATAAGTAGAAAACGCGGACACTAACTTGGCAACAACAGGGAGTCAGGGATGTGGCTAGAGGGTCTCCGCTGGGGGGGTGTTCACCTTGGGAATTTCCAACTGCACCCCCCCCCCCCTTTGAGTCGGAATCACACCACAACTTTTTACATAATTCCATTTGCACCCCCCCCCGTCTTCAGTCGGAATCGCACCAATAATAATCTTATGCAACATAATATTAACTCTGTAGACATACTTCTTTATGGGAAACCTGAACTAACTTATACTGAGAATAGTGATATTTTTAAGGCTGTACACTCGTATATTAGAGATTCCGGCCGTTTTGAGAGAACCTAACACTTTGACCATGCCATTCTACACCAAATCTACTTATAATATAATATTCTAAGTTTGTACCTTGTTTCCTATGTACAATATATCCCAGTTATGCACTCAATAATTGATATATGCCTGTACTATCGTAATTTTACTTGTTGCAAGGGAATGATCACCGACGGGTTGATGAAGCATACTCACACTCATCCCATCTCTCCACTGTAAACCGACCCTCCAATTCTCCTCCGCAATCGCCATTCTGTTTATTTACTTATATTTTTCATTATATGTATGTATATAATATACCTTGTGTTTTGTTCGTCTTTAGTGTCATAAAATTTGTCAGTGTATCATACTAGGGAGAGGAGGGTATTCTAAGTGATTTAGCACTTGTCCTCCAATCCCTTTTGTCATAAACCAATTTAATTTATGAACAAATAAAATATGTTTAAACAAAAAAAATCGCACCAACATAACTTTTTGCATAATTCCATTTGCACCCCCCCCTTGTACCTCATGCTCAGGCCTAATTTCCTATATATTCATAAGCCATGCTTTTTTCCCAGTATGAGAACATTAAGATATTTTAACCTGAAAAAAATGCCAAAAAAGTGATCTAATTCCAGACAAATGCACACAGCTACAGACAACAGACCAGGAAACACAGGGCCGACCATGGTTGTTTGGCCCGGTGTGAGAAAATTTTGAAAACTATATACAAGAAAATCGCAAATCCTAGCATCTAGACTGGCCTCAACTGAAGCTTTCCTAGTGTTGGAAATTTCAAACCTCATGCTCCCTTCAGGTTGGAAAATTCTTCAACTGATGACCATTTATGTCTACAAGTTTGACCAAATGTAGTAAAATATTGTTTTGCTAAACTAATTAGCGGTTTTGTATTGGCCATGTGGATGGGCAATGACACACCGGGCCGACCATGGTTCGGCCCGGTGTGCGAAAATTTTGAAATCTGAACAAGAAAATCGCAAAATCCTAACATCTAGACTAACCTCAAGCCTTCCTACTGTTGGAAATTTCAAACCCTACACCCCCACTTAGGTTGGAAAATTTCCAACTGATGACAATTCCAATGACAATGTTGACCAATTGTATGACAATATTGTTTTCTTAAATTAACTAGAAGTTTTTGACTGGCCACGGGGGAGGGACCAGGACACAAGCTTTCCAAGTGTTGGAAATTTTCCAACCTGTCACCCCCCTAAGGTTGGAAAATTTCCAACTGATGTCCATTTCTGTCAAAAAATTTGACAAAAAATAGGAACATATGCAAATATTGGTCGAAAAACAATAAATTCCCCGCAATAAATTGTTTTATAATCGAACTACAAAAACATTTTCAACCTATTGTTGGTGTGAACTTTCGTTGTGGCAGGTATGAAATTTCCAACTATTGAAAATATAGCTCTCTGCTGGGGGGGTGAGACACCCCCACACCCCCCCTCTAGCCACATCCCTGTAGGGAGTATAATTAGTTATTTATAATCCCTGGCAATAGAGGTAGGTCAAGGTAACGTAAATGACGTCATACGTAATTAGCTCGATCGGCAAAGAATATTGGGTCGACGGAAGATAGATTAGAGTTGATTTCTGATGAATTACTGTTTTTGGGAGTAAATATACATGTACGTGGATGAACTACATGTATCCGATTCAATATTATTCCCAGTGGAAACTGACAGTACTGTGAAATCGCTGCAAGTTCTTCACAAAGTTCACAAGAATAAAAATTACAGGAATAATTGTTAATTTAATAAAACACACAATGGTATATCTATATTAATATATTCATCCTGTGAAACAATTATTGCCATTGTTGCTAATTAATAAAATACTTAATTATTTAATTTTACAGGTTGGAACGAATGGAATTGTCAGCTTCACGACACCATACAATAGCCCAGCTTCACATCCATTCAATAAAACATTCAACCATGCCGTCATCGCTCCATTGTGGACCGATTTGGTTGCAAATGGCTGCGGGAAAGTGCATTACGAGCATCACTCAGTTGATGACCCAAACAGCAATCAGACCGTTATCACCATGACAGATGATTGGCTTGTTGAACTCCTCAATGTAGTTGGATTCTCAGCGACCGACGTGATCATCGTCACTTGGGTCCATGTGACACAATACCCTTACTCCCAATATAAAGATGAGGTGAGTTAACCTTACTCCCAATATAAAGATGAGGTGAGTTAACCTTACTCCCAATATAAAGATGAGGCGAGTTAACCTTACTCCCAATATAAAGATCAGGTGAGTTAACCTTACTTCCAATATAAATGTCAGGTGAGTTAACCTTACTCCCAATATAACGATCAGGTGAGTTTTGAACTTTACTCCCAATATAAAGATCAGGTTAGTTAACCAAGCCTGAATACAAGCCTGCAAATAGCCTGTCTGTCATTTGCAGAATGAGGTCCCCAGACGGTGAATTTAGTGATTCATATAACCCACATGGAGCCTCTCTACAGGTGTCGTCTGTATCGGTCTACGTGGGGCTCTGTGTTACATATAATTAGTCAGGCTATCTGTACAGATATATATAGCATCATTAGGACAGCAACGATTCATAAAACCCACAGGGAGCCCCACTACAGAGTGTCGTCTGCTCCCGTCTATGTGGGGCTCTCCGTGTTACATATAATTATTCATGATATCTATACAGATATATGCAACATCATGAGGGCAGCAACGATTCATATAACCCACAGGGAGGCTCATTACAGAGTGTCGACTGCTCCGGTCTATGTGGGGCTCTCCGTGTTACATATAATTATTCAGGCTATCTATACAGATGTATAACATAATCAGGGCAGCAATGATTCATATAACCCATAGGGAGGCTCACTACAGAGTGCCGTCTGGTCCAGACTATGTGGGACTCTCTGTGTTACATATAATTAGTCAGGCTATCTATACAGATATATATAGCATCATGAGGGCAGCAACGATTCATATAACCCACAGGGAGCCTCAATACAGAGTGTCGTCTGCTCCCGTCTATGTGGGGCTCTCTGTAATACATATAATTAGTCAGGCTATCTATACAGATATATAACATCATCAGGACAGCAACGATTTATATAACCCACAGGGAGCCTCAATACAGAGTGTCGTCTGATCCAGACTATGTGGGACTCTCTGTGTTACATATAATTAGTCAGGCTATCTATACAGATATATATAACATCGTCAGGGCAGCAGCGATTCATATAACCCACAGGGAGCCTCAGTACAGAGTGTCGTCTGCTTCCGTTTATTTGGGTCTCTCTGTAATACATATAATTAGTCAGGCTATCTATACAGATATATATAACATCACGAGGACAGCAGCGATTCATATAACCCACAGGGAGCCTCACTACAGAGTGTCGTCTGATCCAGACTATGTGGGACTCTCTGTGTTTAATATAATTGGTCAGGCTATCTTTTCAGATGTATAACATCATGAGGGCAGCAACGATTCATACAACCCACAGGGAGCCTCACTACAGTGTGTCGTCTGCTCCCGTCTATGTGGGACTCTCTGTGTTACATATAATTAATCAGGCTATCTATACAGATATATAACATAATCAGGGCAGCAACGATTCATATAACCCACAGGGAGACTCACTACAGAGTGTCGTCTGCTGCGGTCTATGTGGGACTCTCTGTGTTACATATAATTAGTCAGGCTATATATATACAGATATATATAACATCATCAGGGCCGCATCGATTCATATAACCCACAGGGAGCCTCACGACAGAGTGTCGTCTGCTCCAGACTATGTGGGACTCTCTGTGTTACATATAATTAGTCAGGCTATCTATACAGATATATATAGCATCATGAGGGCAGCAACGATTCATATAACCCACAGGGAGCCTCACTACAGAGTGTCAAATGAATATTCTTGTGAGACTCCCCATACGAAAGTGCCCCCACATACCAAGTTTCATCGAAATCCCGTGATATTCGGGCGTTTGACCTTGAAATGACCCGATGCCAAGTTCAAGGTTACGTCGCACGGGCAAATTAATAGGTTTATGCCACTTTCCGACCGAAGGTACCCCCACATACCAAGTTTCATCGAAATCCCGTGATATTCGGGCGTTTGACCTTGAAATGACCCAATTTCAAGGTCAAGGTCACATCGCACGGACAAATTAATAGGCCCATGCCACCCACCGGCCGAAAATACCCCCACATACGAAGTTTCATCGAAATCGGGTCGGCCGTTTTCGAGTTCATCGCGAACACACACACACAGACACACACACACACAGATCTTCCAAAATATATATTAGACTAGCCGATGAGCCCGACATTGTCCGGGCTATTCAAAAACCAAATTTCCAAGTCGATAGCTCCACCCGTTTCCGATATCTGGTCTGCGCATGCGCGAAGCTGGCGTCGCACGGGCTCGGCGACCAGATAAATTTCGTATCCGGGGCAAGATACATTCACATAGCAAATTTCAAGTCGATAGCTCCACCCGTTTCCGAGATCTCGTCTGCGCATGTGCGAAGCTGGCGTCGCACGGGCTCGGCGACCCGATAAAATTTGTATCCGGGGCAAGATACAGTCACATAGCAAATTTCAAGTCGATAGCTCCACCCGTTTCCGAGATCTCGTCTGCGCATGCGCGAAGCTGGCGTCGCACAGACTCGGCGACCAGATAAAATTCGTACTCGGGGCAAGATACATTCACATACCAAGTTTCAAGTCGATAGCTCCTCCCGTTTCCGAGATCTCGTCTGCGCATGCGCTGCACGGGCGTCGCACGGGCTCGCCAATACGACAACGACCACCGCCTGGTCAAACTACACACACATACCAAGTTTCGTCCCGATCGGTCGAGAATCGTAGATTTGTATTAAGGACAGACAGAGAGACAGTCAGACAAACAGACAGACAGAGGTCTTCAAAATATATATGAGATAATCAGGGCAGCAATGATTCATATAACCCACAGGGAGCCTCAATACAGAGTGTCGTCTGCTCCGGTCTATGTGGGACTCTCTGTGTTACATATAATTAATCAGGCTATCTATACAGATATATAACATAATCAGGGCAGCAACGATTCATATAACCCACAGGGAGCCTCACTACAGAGTGTCGTCTGCTCCGGTCTATTGGGGACTCTCTGTGTTACATATAATTAGTCAGGCTATATATATACAGATATATATAACATCATCAGGGCCGCATCGATTCATATAACCCACAGGGAGCCTCACGACAGAGTGTCGTCTGCTCCAGACTATGTGGGACTCTCTGTGTTACATATAATTAGTCAGGCTATCTATACAGATATATATAGCATCATGAGGGCAGCAACGATTCATATAACCCACAGGGAGCCTCACTACAGAGTGTCGTCTGCTGCCGTCTATGTGGGTCTCTCTGTAATACATATAATTAGTCAGGCTATCTATACAGATATATATAACACCACGAGGACAGCAGCGATTCATATAACCCACAGTGAGCCTCACTACAGAGTGTCGTCTGCTCCGGTCTATGTGGGACTCTCTGTGTTACATATAATTAATCAGGCTATCTATACAGATATATAACATAATCAGGGCAGCAACGATTCATATAACCCACAGGGAGCCTCACTACAGAGTGTCGTCTGCTCCGGTCTATTGGGGACTCTCTGTGTTACATATAATTAGTCAGGCTATATATATACAGATATATATAACATCATCAGGGCCGCATCGATTCATATAACCCACAGGGAGCCTCAATACAGAGTGTCGTCTGCTCCGGTCTATGTGTGACTCTATGTGTTACATATAATTAGTCAGGCTATCTATACAGATATATATAGCATCATGAGGGCAGCAACGATTCATATAACCCACAGGGAGCCTCACTACAGAGTGTCGTCTGCTGCCGTCTATGTGGGTCTCTCTGTAATACATATAATTAGTCAGGCTATCTATACAGATATATATAACACCACGAGGACAGCAGCGATTCATATAACCCACAGTGAGCCTCACTACAGAGTGTCGTCTGCTCCGGTCTATGTGAGGCTCTCTGTGTTACATATAATTATTCAGGCTATATACACAGATGTGTAACATAATCAGGGCAGCAAGGATTCATATAACCCACAGGGAGCCTCACTACAGAGCGCCGTCTGATCCAGTCTATGTGGGACACTCTGTGTTACATATAATCGATTCATATAACCCACAGGGAGCCTCAATACAGAGTGTCGTCTGCTCCGGTCTATGTGGGACTCTCTGTGCTACATGATTAGTCAGGCTATATATACAGATATATATAACATGATCAGGGCAGCAACGATTCATATAACCCACAGGGAGCCTCAATACAGAGTGTCGTCTGCTCCGGTTTATGTGTGACTCTATGTGTTACATATAATTAGTCAGGCTATATATACAGCTATATATAACATAATCAGGGCAGCAACGATTCATATAACCCACAGGGAGCCTCACTACAGAGTGTCGTCTGCTCCGGTCCATGTGGGGCTCTCTGTGTTACATATAATTAGTCAGGCTATATATACAAATATATATAACACTAGAAGGTGACCCGACTTCGTCCGGGCTTTGACCTTGAATTGACCCATCCAAAACACTCAGTGGACAAAAGTAGCCCTATGTATAAAATTTCGTCGAAATCCCATCAAAATTGGCGATTTGACCTTGAATTGACCAGATTTCAAGGTCAAGGTCACGTCGCACGGGCAAATGAATATGCTTATGAGACTCCCCATAGGAAAGTACCCCCCACATACCAAGTTTCATCGAAATCCCGTGATATTCGGGCGTTTGACCTTGAAATGACCGATGTTAAGGTCAAGGTCACGTCGCATCGGGCAAATTAATATGCCCATGCCACCCCCCGGCCGAAAATACCCCCACAATACCAAGTTTCATCGAAATCCCGTGATATTCGGGCGTTTGACCTTGAAATGACCCGATTTCAAGGTCAATGTCACGTTGCACGGACAAATTAATAGGCCCATGCCAACCCCGGCCGAAAATACCCCCACACACCAAGTTTCATCGAAATCGGCTAGGCCGTTTTCGAGTTCATCGCGAACACACACACACACAGACAGACAGATCTTCCAAAATATAAAATAGACTAGAAGGTGACCCCGACTTCGTCCGGGCTTTGACCTTGACTTGTCCATTTTGAAGGTCAAGGTCAAGTGGGGTCGCGATTTGACCAGTCCAAAACACTACCCGGACAAAAGTACCCGACAAACGTGCCCGTCGAAATCCATCCGGTTTTACCCGATTTGACCTTGAATTGATGATTTTGAAGGGTCAAGGTCAGGTCGGGGTAACGATTTGACCCGTCGAAAACACTCAATGGACAAAAGTAACCCCTATGTATAAAATTTCGTCGAAATCCCATCAAAATTGGCGATTTGACCTTGAATTGACCAGATTTCAAGGTCAAGGTCACGTCGCACGGGCAAATGAATATTCTTGTGAGACTCCCCATACGAAAGTGCCCCCCACATACCAAGTTTCATCGAAATCCCGTGATATTCGGGCGTTTGACCTTGAAATGACCCCGATGCCAAGTTCAAGGTTACGTCGCACGGGCAAATTAATAGGTTTATGCCACTTTCCGGCCGAAGGTACTCCCAGCATACCAAGTTTCATCGAAAATCCCGTGATATTCGGGCGTTTGACCTTGAAATGACCCAATTTCAAGGTCAAGGTCACATCGCACGGACAAATTAATAGGCCCATGCCACCCACACCGGCCGAAAATACCCCCACATACGAAGTTTCATCGAAAATCGGGTCGGCCGTTTTCGAGTTCATCGCGAACACACACACACAGACACACACACACACAGATCTTCCAAAATATATATTAGACTAGCCGATGAGCCCGACATTGTCCGGGCTATTCAAAAAACCAAATTTCCAAGTCGATAGCTCCACCCGTTTCCGATATCTGGTCTGCGCATGCGCGAAGCTGGCGTCGCACGGGCTCGGCGACCAGATAAATTTCGTATCCGGGGCAAGATACATTCACATAGCAAATTTCAAGTCGATAGCTCCACCCGTTTCCGAGATCTCGTCTGCGCATGTGCGAAGCTGGCGTCGCACGGGCTCGGCGACCCGATAAAATTCGTATCCGGGGCAAGATACAGTCACATAGCAAATTTCAAGTCGATAGCTCCACCCGTTTCCGAGATCTCGTCTGCGCATGCGCGAAGCTGGCGTCGCACAGGCTCGGCGACCAGATAAAATTCGTACTCGGGGCAAGATACATTCACATACCAAGTTTCAAGTCGATAGCTCCTCCCGTTTCCGAGATCTCGTCTGCGCATGCGCTGCACGGGCCGTCGCACGGGCTCGCCAATACGACAACGACCACCGCCTGGTCAAACTACACACACATACCAAGTTTCGTCCCGATCGGTCGAGAATCGTAGATTTGTATTAAGGACAGACAGAGAGACAGTCAGACAAACAGACAGACAGAGGTCTTCAAAATATATATGAGATAATCAGGGCAGCAATGATTCATATAACCCACAGGGAGCCTCAATACAGAGTGTCGTCTGCTCCGGTCTATGTGGGACTCTCTGTGTTACATATAATTAGTCACGGCTATATATATACAGATATATATAACATCATCAGGGCCGCATCGATTCATATAACCCACAGGGAGCCTCACGACAGAGTGTCGTCTGCTCCAGACTATGTGGGACTCTCCTGTGTTACATATAATTAGTCAGGCTATACAGATATATATAGCATCATGAGGGCAGCAACGATTCATATAACCCACAGGGAGCCTCACTACAGAGTGTCAAATGAATATTCTTGTGAGACTCCCCATACGAAAGTGCCCCCACATACCAAGTTTCATCGAAATCCCGTGATATTCGGGCGTTTGACCTTGAAATGACCCGATGCCAAGTTCAAGGTTACGTCGCACGGGCAAATTAATAGGTTTATGCCACTTTCCGGCCGAAGGTACCCCCACATACCAAGTTTCATCGAAATCCCGTGATATTCGGGCGTTTGACCTTGAAATGACCCAATTTCAAGGTCAAGGTCACATCGCACGGACAAATTAATAGGCCCATGCCACCCACCGGCCGAAAATACCCCCACATACGAAGTTTCATCGAAATCGGGTCGGCCGTTTTCGAGTTCATCGCGAACACACACACACAGACACACACACACACAGATCTTCCAAAATATATATTAGACTAGCCGATGAGCCCGACATTGTCCGGGCTATTCAAAAACCAAATTTCCAAGTCGATAGCTCCACCCGTTTCCGATATCTGGTCTGCGCTTGCGCGAAGCTGGCGTCGCACGGGCTCGGCGACCAGATAAATTTCTTATCCGGGGCAAGATACATTCACATAGCAAATTTCAAGTCGATAGCTCCACCCGTTTCCGAGATCTCGTCTGCGCATGTGCGAAGCTGGCGTCGCACGGGCTCGGCGACCCGATAAAATTCGTATCCGGGGCAAGATACAGTCACATAGCAAATTTCAAGTCGATAGCTCCACCCGTTTCCGAGATCTCGTCTGCGCATGCGCGAAGCTGGCTTCGCACAGGCTCGGCGACCAGATAAAATTCGTACTCGGGGCAAGATACATTCACATACCAAGTTTCAAGTCGATAGCTCCTCCCGTTTCCGAGATCTCGTCTGCGCATGCGCTGCACGGGCGTCGCACGGGCTCGCCAATACGACAACGACCACCGCCTGGTCAAACTACACACACATACCAAGTTTCGTCCCGATCGGTCGAGAATCGTAGATTTGTATTAAGGACAGACAGAGAGACAGTCAGACAAACAGACAGACAGAGGTCTTCAAAATATATATGAGATAATCAGGGCAGCAATGATTCATATAACCCACAGGGAGCCTCAATACAGAGTGTCGTCTGCTCCGGTCTATGTGGGACTCTCTGTGTTACATATAATTAATCAGGCTATCTATACAGATATATAACATAATCAGGGCAGCAACGATTCATATAACCCACAGGGAGCCTCACTACAGAGTGTCGTCTGCTCCGGTCTATTGGGGACTCTCTGTGTTACATATAATTAGTCAGGCTATATATATACAGATATATATAACATCATCAGGGCCGCATCGATTCATATAACCCACAGGGAGCCTCACGACAGAGTGTCGTCTGCTCCAGACTATGTGGGACTCTCTGTGTTACATATAATTAGTCAGGCTATCTATACAGATATATATAGCATCATGAGGGCAGCAACGATTCATATAACCCACAGGGAGCCTCACTACAGAGTGTCGTCTGCTGCCGTCTATGTGGGTCTCTCTGTAATACATATAATTAGTCAGGCTATCTATACAGATATATATAACACCACGAGGACAGCAGCGATTCATATAACCCACAGTG
This sequence comes from Siphonodentalium dalli, assembly GCA_032622095.1. Classification (NCBI taxonomy): domain Eukaryota; kingdom Metazoa; phylum Mollusca; class Scaphopoda; order Gadilida; family Siphonodentaliidae; genus Siphonodentalium; species Siphonodentalium dalli. The sequence continues at coordinate 53,973 of CP136062.1, forward strand.
AGCCTCACTACAGAGTGTCGTCTGCTCCGGTCTATGTGAGGCTCTCTGTGTTACATATAATTATTCAGGCTATATACACAGATGTGTAACATAATCAGGGCAGCAAGGATTCATATAACCCACAGGGAGCCTCACTACAGAGCGCCGTCTGATCCAGTCTATGTGGGACACTCTGTGTTACATATAATCGATTCATATGACCCACAGGGAGCCTCAATACAGAGCGCCGTCTGATCCAGTCTATGTGGGACACTCTGTGTTACATATAATCGATTCATATAACCCACAGGGAGCCTCAATACAGAGTGTCGTCTGCTCCGGTCTATGTGGGACTCTCTGTGCTACATGATTAGTCAGGCTATATATACAGATATATATAACATGATCAGGGCAGCAACGATTCATATAACCCACAGGGAGCCTCAATACAGAGTGTCGTCTGCTCCGGTCTATGTGTGACTCTATGTGTTACATATAATTAGTCAGGCTATATATACAGCTATATATAACATAATCAGGGCAGCAACGATTCATATAACCCACAGGGAGCCTCACTACAGAGTGTCGTCTGCTCCGGTCCATGTGGGGCTCTCTGTGTTACATATAATTAGTCAGGCTATATATACAAATATATATAACACTAGAAGGTGACCCGACTTCGTCCGGGCTTTGACCTTGAATTGACCCATCCAAAACACTCAGTGGACAAAAGTAGCCCTATGTATAAAATTTCGTCGAAATCCCATCAAAATTGGCGATTTCACCTTGAATTGACCAGATTTCAAGGTCAATGTCACGTCGCACGGGCAAATGAATATGCTTATGAGACTCCCCATTGGAAAGTACCCCCACATACCAAGTTTCATCGAAATCCCGTGATATTCGGGCGTTTGACCTTGAAATGACCCGATATTAAGGTCAAGGTCACGTCGCACGGGCAAATTAATATGCCCATGCCACCCCGGCCGAAAATACCCCCACATACCAAGTTTCATCGAAATCCCGTGATATTCGGGCGTTTGACCTTGAAATGACCCGATTTCAAGGTCAATGTCACGTTGCACGGACAAATTAATAGGCCCATGCCAACCCTGGCCGAAAATACCCCCACACACCAAGTTTCATCGAAATCGGCTAGGCCGTTTTCGAGTTCATCGCGAACACACACACACACAGACAGACAGATCTTCCAAAATATAAAATAGACTAGAAGGTGACCCGACTTCGTCCGGGCTTTGACCTTGACTTGTCCATTTTGAAGGTCAAGGTCAAGTGGGGTCGCGATTTGACCAGTCCAAAACACTACCCGGACAAAAGTACCCGACAAACGTGCCCGTCGAAATTCATCCGGTTTTACCCGATTTGACCTTGAATTGATGATTTTGAAGGTCAAGGTCAGGTCGGGGTAACGATTTGACCCGTCGAAAACACTCAATGGACAAAAGTAACCCTATGTATAAAATTTCGTCGAAATCCCATCAAAATTGGCGATTTGACCTTGAATTGACCAGATTTCAAGGTCAAGGTCACGTCGCACGGGCAAATGAATATTCTTGTGAGACTCCCCATACGAAAGTGCCCCCACATACCAAGTTTCATCGAAATCCCGTGATATTCGGGCGTTTGACCTTGAAATGACCCGATGCCAAGTTCAAGGTTACGTCGCACGGGCAAATTAATAGGTTTATGCCACTCTCCGGCCGAAGGTACCCCCACATACCAAGTTTCATCGAAATCCCGTGATATTCGGGCGTTTGACCTTGAAATGACCCGATGCCAAGTTCAAGGTTACGTCGCACGGGCAAATTAATAGGTTTATGCCACTTTCCGGCCGAAGGTACCCCCACATACCAAGTTTCATCGAAATCCCGTGATATTCGGGCGTTTGACCTTGAAATGACCCAATTTCAAGGTCAAGGTCACATCGCACGGACAAATTAATAGGCCCATGCCACCCACCGGCCGAAAATACCCCCACATACGAAGTTTCATCGAAATCGGGTCGGCCGTTTTCGAGTTCATCGCGAACACACACACACAGACACACACACACACAGATCTTCCAAAATATATATTAGACTAGCCGATGAGCCCGACATTGTCCGGGCTATTCAAAAACCAAATTTCCAAGTCGATAGCTCCACCCGTTTCCGATATCTGGTCTGCGCTTGCGCGAAGCTGGCGTCGCACGGGCTCGGCGACCAGATAAATTTCGTATCCGGGGCAAGATACATTCACATAGCAAATTTCAAGTCGATAGCTCCACCCGTTTCCGAGATCTCGTCTGCGCATGTGCGAAGCTGGCGTCGCACGGGCTCGGCGACCCGATAAAATTCGTATCCGGGGCAAGATACAGTCACATAGCAAATTTCAAGTCGATAGCTCCACCCGTTTCCGAGATCTCGTCTGCGCATGCGCGAAGCTGGCTTCGCACAGGCTCGGCGACCAGATAAAATTCGTACTCGGGGCAAGATACATTCACATACCAAGTTTCAAGTCGATAGCTCCTCCCGTTTCCGAGATCTCGTCTGCGCATGCGCTGCACGGGCGTCGCACGGGCTCGCCAATACGACAACGACCACCGCCTGGTCAAACTACACACACATACCAAGTTTCGTCCCGATCGGTCGAGAATCGTAGATTTGTATTAAGGACAGACAGAGAGACAGTCAGACAAACAGACAGACAGAGGTCTTCAAAATATATATGAGATAATCAGGGCAGCAATGATTCATATAACCCACAGGGAGCCTCAATACAGAGTGTCGTCTGCTCCGGTCTATGTGGGACTCTCTGTGTTACATATAATTAATCAGGCTATCTATACAGATATATAACATAATCAGGGCAGCAACGATTCATATAACCCACAGGGAGCCTCACTACAGAGTGTCGTCTGCTCCGGTCTATTGGGGACTCTCTGTGTTACATATAATTAGTCAGGCTATATATATACAGATATATATAACATCATCAGGGCCGCATCGATTCATATAACCCACAGGGAGCCTCACGACAGAGTGTCGTCTGCTCCAGACTATGTGGGACTCTCTGTGTTACATATAATTAGTCAGGCTATCTATACAGATATATATAGCATCATGAGGGCAGCAACGATTCATATAACCCACAGGGAGCCTCACTACAGAGTGTCGTCTGCTGCCGTCTATGTGGGTCTCTCTGTAATACATATAATTAGTCAGGCTATCTATACAGATATATATAACACCACGAGGACAGCAGCGATTCATATAACCCACAGTGAGCCTCACTACAGAGTGTCGTCTGCTCCGGTCTATGTGAGGCTCTCTGTGTTACATATAATTATTCAGGCTATATACACAGATGTGTAACATAATCAGGGCAGCAAGGATTCATATAACCCACAGGGAGCCTCACTACAGAGCGCCGTCTGATCCAGTCTATGTGGGACACTCTGTGTTACATATAATCGATTCATATGACCCACAGGGAGCCTCAATACAGAGCGCCGTCTGATCCAGTCTATGTGGGACACTCTGTGTTACATATAATCGATTCATATAACCCACAGGGAGCCTCAATACAGAGTGTCGTCTGCTCCGGTCTATGTGGGACTCTCTGTGCTACATGATTAGTCAGGCTATATATACAGATATATATAACATGATCAGGGCAGCAACGATTCATATAACCCACAGGGAGCCTCAATACAGAGTGTCGTCTGCTCCGGTCTATGTGTGACTCTATGTGTTACATATAATTAGTCAGGCTATATATACAGCTATATATAACATAATCAGGGCAGCAACGATTCATATAACCCACAGGGAGCCTCACTACAGAGTGTCGTCTGCTCCGGTCCATGTGGGGCTCTCTGTGTTACATATAATTAGTCAGGCTCTATATACAAATATATATAACACTAGAAGGTGACCCGACTTCGTCCGGGCTTTGACCTTGAATTGACCCATCCAAAACACTCAGTGGACAAAAGTAGCCCTATGTATAAAATTTCGTCGAAATCCCATCAAAATTGGCGATTTCACCTTGAATTGACCAGATTTCAAGGTCAATGTCACGTCGCACGGGCAAATGAATATGCTTATGAGACTCCCCATTGGAAAGTACCCCCACATACCAAGTTTCATCGAAATCCCGTGATATTCGGGCGTTTGACCTTGAAATGACCCGATATTAAGGTCAAGGTCACGTCGCACGGGCAAATTAATATGCCCATGCCACCCCGGCCGAAAATACCCCCACATACCAAGTTTCATCGAAATCCCGTGATATTCGGGCGTTTGACCTTGAAATGACCCGATTTCAAGGTCAATGTCACGTTGCACGGACAAATTAATAGGCCCATGCCAACCCTGGCCGAAAATACCCCCACACACCAAGTTTCATCGAAATCGGCTAGGCCGTTTTCGAGTTCATCGCGAACACACACACACACAGACAGACAGATCTTCCAAAATATAAAATAGACTAGAAGGTGACCCGACTTCGTCCGGGCTTTGACCTTGACTTGTCCATTTTGAAGGTCAAGGTCAAGTGGGGGTCGCGATTTGACCAGTCCAAAACACTACCCGGACAAAAGTACCCGACAAACGTGCCCGTCGAAATTCATCCGGTTTTACCCGATTTGACCTTGAATTGATGATTTTGAAGGTCAAGGTCAGGTCGGGGTAACGATTTGACCCGTCGAAAACACTCAATGGACAAAAGTAACCCTATGTATAAAATTTCGTCGAAATCCCATCAAAATTGGCGATTTGACCTTGAATTGACCAGATTTCAAGGTCAAGGTCACGTCGCACGGGCAAATGAATATTCTTGTGAGACTCCCCATACGAAAGTGCCCCCACATACCAAGTTTCATCGAAATCCCGTGATATTCGGGCGTTTGACCTTGAAATGACCCGATGCCAAGTTCAAGGTTACGTCGCACGGGCAAATTAATAGGTTTATGCCACTCTCCGGCCGAAGGTACCCCCACATACCAAGTTTCATCGAAATCCCGTGATATTCGGGCGTTTGACCTTGAAATGACCCAATTTCAAGGTCAAGGTCACATCGCACGGACAAATTAATAGGCACATGCCACCTCCCGGCCGAAAATACCCCCACATACTAAGTTTCATCGAAATCGGGTCGGCCGTTTTCGAGTTCATCGCGAACACACACACACAGACACACACACACACAGATCTTCCAAAATATATATTAGACTAGCCGATGAGCCCGACATTGTCCGGGCTATTCAAAAACCAAATTTCCAAGTCGATAGCTCCACCCGTTTCCGATATCTGGTCTGCGCATGCGCGAAGCTGGCGTCGCACGGGCTCGGCGACCAGATAAATTTCGTATCCGGGGCAAGATACATTCACATAGCAAATTTCAAGTCGATAGCTCCACCCGTTTCCGAGATCTCGTCTGCGCATGTGCGAAGCTGGCGTCGCACGGGCTCGGCGACCCGATAAAATTCGTATCCGGGGCAAGATACAGTCACATAGCAAATTTCAAGTCGATAGCTCCACCCGTTTCCGAGATCTCGTCTGCGCATGCGCGAAGCTGGCGTCGCACAGGCTCGGCGACCAGATAAAATTCGTACTCGGGGCAAGATACATTCACATACCAAGTTTCAAGTCGATAGCTCCTCCCGTTTCCGAGATCTCGTCTGCGCATGCGCTGCACGGGCGTCGCACGGGCTCGCCAATACGACAACGACCACCGCCTGGTCAAACTACACACACATACCAAGTTTCGTCCCGATCGGTCGAGAATCGTAGATTTGTATTAAGGACAGACAGAGAGACAGTCAGACAAACAGACAGACAGAGGTCTTCAAAATATATATGAGATAATCAGGGCAGCAATGATTCATATAACCCACAGGGAGCCTCAATACAGAGTGTCGTCTGCTCCGGTCTATGTGGGACTCTCTGTGTTACATATAATTAATCAGGCTATCTATACAGATATATAACATAATCAGGGCAGCAACGATTCATATAACCCACAGGGAGCCTCACTACAGAGTGTCGTCTGCTCCGGTCTATTGGGGACTCTCTGTGTTACATATAATTAGTCAGGCTATATATATACAGATATATATAACATCATCAGGGCCGCATCGATTCATATAACCCACAGGGAGCCTCACGACAGAGTGTCGTCTGCTCCAGACTATGTGGGACTCTCTGTGTTACATATAATTAGTCAGGCTATCTATACAGATATATATAGCATCATGAGGGCAGCAACGATTCATATAACCCACAGGGAGCCTCACTACAGAGTGTCGTCTGCTGCCGTCTATGTGGGTCTCTCTGTAATACATATAATTAGTCAGGCTATCTATACAGATATATATATAACACCACGAGGACAGCAGCGATTCATATAACCCACAGTGAGCCTCACTACAGAGTGTCGTCTGCTCCGGTCTATGTGAGGCTCTCTGTGTTACATATAATTATTCAGGCTATATACACAGATGTGTAACATAATCAGGGCAGCAAGGATTCATATAACCCACAGGGAGCCTCACTACAGAGCGCCGTCTGATCCAGTCAATGTGGGACACTCTGTGTTACATATAATCGATTCATATAACCCACAGGGAGCCTCAATACAGAGCGCCGTCTGATCCAGTCTATGTGGGACACTCTGTGTTACATATAATCGATTCATATAACCCACAGGGAGCCTCAATACAGAGTGTCGTCTGCTCCGGTCTATGTGGGACTCTCTGTGCTACATGATTAGTCAGGCTATATATACAGATATATATAACATGATCAGGACAGCAACGATTCATATAACCCACAGGGAGCCTCAATACAGAGTGTCGTCTGCTCCGGTCTATGTGTGACTCTATGTGTTACATATAATTAGTCAGGCTATATATACAGCTATATATAACATAATCAGGGCAGCAACGATTCATATAACCCACAGGGAGCCTCACTACAGAGTGTCGTCTGCTCCGGTCCATGTGGGGCTCTCTGTGTTACATATAATTAGTCAGGCTATATATACAAATATATATAACACTAGAAGGTGACCCGACTTCGTCCGGGCTTTGACCTTGACTTGTCCATTTTGAAGGTCAAGTGGGGTCGCGATTTGACCAGTCCAAAACACTACCCGGACAAAAGTACCCGACAAACGTGCCCGTCGAAATCCATCCGGTTTTACCCGATTTGACCTTGAATTGATGATTTTGAAGGTCAAGGTCAGGTCGGGGTAACGATTTGACCCGTCGAAAACACTCAATGGACAAAAGTAACCCTATGTATAAAATTTCGTCGAAATCCCATCAAAATTGGCGATTTGACCTTGAATTGACCAGACTTCAAGGTCAAGGTCACGTCGCACGGGCAAATGAATATTCTTGTGAGACTCCCCATACGAAAGTGCCCCCACATACCAAGTTTCATCGAAATCCCGTGATATTCGGGCGTTTAACCTTGAAATGACCCGATGCCAAGTTCAAGGTTACGTCGCACGGGCAAATTAATAGGTTTATGCCACTCTCCGGCCGAAGGTACCCCCACATACCAAGTTTCATCGAAATCCCGTGATATTCGGGCGTTTGACCTTGAAATGACCCAATTTCAAGGTCAAGGTCACATCGCACGGACAAATTAATAGGCCCATGCCACCCCCGGCCGAAAATACCCCCACATACGAAGTTTCATCGAAATCGGGTCTGCCGTTTTCGAGTTCATCGCGAACACACACACACAGACACACACACACACACAGATCTTCCAAAATATATATTAGACTAGCCGATGAGCCCGACATTGTCCGGGCTATTCAAAAACCAAATTTCCAAGTCGATAGCTCCACCCGTTTCCGATATCTTGTCTGCGCATGCGCGAAGCTGGCGTCGCACGGGCTCGGCGACCAGATAAATTTCGTATCCGGGGCAAGATACATTCACATAGCAAATTTCAAGTCGATAGCTCCACCCGTTTCCGAGATCTCGTCTGCGCATGTGCGAAGCTGGCGTCGCACGGGCTCGGCGACCCGATAAAATTCGTATCCGGGGCAAGATACAGTCACATAGCAAATTTCAAGTCGATAGCTCCACCCGTTTCCGAGATCTCGTCTGCGCATGCGCGAAGCTGGCGTCGCACAGGCTCGGCGACCAGATAAAATTCGTACTCGGGGCAAGATACATTCACATACCAAGTTTCAAGTCGATAGCTCCTCCCGTTTCCGAGATCTCGTCTGCGCATGCGCTGCACGGGCGTCGCACGGGCTCGCCAATACGACAACGACCACCGCCTGGTCAAACTACACACACATACCAAGTTTCGTCCCGATCGGTCGAGAATCGTAGATTTGTATTAAGGACAGACAGAGAGACAGTCAGACAAACAGACAGACAGAGTCTTCAAAATATATATGAGATAATCAGGGCAGCAATGATTCATATAACCCACAGGGAGCCTCAATACAGAGTGTCGTCTGCTCCGGTCTATGTGGGACTCTCTGTGTTACATATAATTAATCAGGCTATCTATACAGATATATAACATAATCAGGGCAGCAACGATTCATATAACCCACAGGGAGCCTCACTACAGAGTGTCGTCTGCTCCGGTCTATTGGGGACTCTCTGTGTTACATATAATTAGTCAGGCTATATATATACAGATATATATAACATCATCAGGGTCGCATCGATTCATATAACCCACATGGAGCCTCACGACAGAGTGTCGTCTGCTCCAGACTATGTGGGACTCTCTGTGTTACATATAATTAGTCAGGCTATCTATACAGATATATATAGCATCATGAGGGCAGCAACGATTTATATAACCCACAGGGAGCCTCACTACAGAGTGTCGTCTGCTGCCGTCTATGTGGGTCTCTCTGTAATACATATAATTAGTCAGGCTATCTATACAGATATATATAACACCACGAGGACAGCAGCGATTCATATAACCCACAGTGAGCCTCACTACAGAGTGTCGTCTGCTCCGGTCTATGTGAGGCTCTCTGTGTTACATATAATTATTCAGGCTATATACACAGATGTGTAACATAATCAGGGCAGCAAGGATTCATATAACCCACAGGGAGCCTCACTACAGAGCGCCGTCTGATCCAGTGTATGTGGGACACTCTGTGTTACATATAATCGATTCATATAACCCACAGGGAGCCTCAATACAGAGTGTCGTCTGCTCCGGTCTATGTGTGAGATACATTCACATAGCAAATTTCAAGTCGATAGCTCCACCCGTTTCCGAGATCTCGTCTGCGCATGCGCGAAGCTGGCGTCGCACGGGCTCGGCGACCGATAAAATTCGTATCCGGGGCAAGATACATTCACATACCAAGTTTCAAGTCGATAGCTCCTCCCGTTTCCGAGATCTCGTCTGCGCATGCGCTGCACGGGCGTCGCACGGGCTCGCCAATACGACAACGACCACCGCCTGGTCAAACTACACACACGTACCAAGTTTCGTCCCGATCGGTCGAGAATCGTAGATTTGTATTAAGGACAGACAGAGAGACAGTCAGACAAACAGACAGACAGAGGTCTTCAAACTATATATGAGATAATCAGGGCAGCAATGATTCATATAACCCACAGGGAGCATCAATACAGAGTGTCGTCTGCTCCGGTCTATGTGGGACTCTATGTGTTACATATAATTAATCAGGCTATCTATACAGATATATAACATAATCAGGGCAGCAACGATTCATATAACCCACAGGGAGCCTCACTACAGAGTGTCGTCTGCTCCGGTCTATGTGGGACTCTCTGTATTACATATAATTAGTCAGGCTATATATATACAGATATATATAACATCATCAGGGCCGCATCGATTCATATAACCCACAGGGGGCCTCACGACAGAGTGTCGTCTGCTCCAGACTATGTGGGACTCTCTGTGTTACATATAATTATTCATGATATCTATACAGATATATGCAACATCATGAGGGCAGCAACGATTCATATAACCCACAGGGAGGCTCATTACAGAGTGTCGACTGCTCCGGTCTATGTGGGGCTCTCCGAGTTACATATAATTATTCAGGCTATCTATACAGATGTATAACATAATCAGGGCAGCAATGATTCATATAACCCATAGGGGGGCTCACTACAGAGTGCCGTCTGGTCCAGACTATGTGGGACTCTCTGTGTTACATATAATTAGTCAGGCTATCTATACAGATATATATAGCATCATGAGGGCAGCAACGATTCATATAACCCACAGGGAGCCTCAATACAGAGTGTCGTCTGCTCCCGCCTATGTGGGGCTCTCTGTAATACATATAATTAGTCAGGCTATCTATACAGATATATAACATCATCAGGACAGCAACGATTTATATAACCCACAGGGAGCCTCAATACAGAGTGTCGTCTGATCCAGACTATGTGGGACTCTCTGTGTTACATATAATTAGTCAGGCTATCTATACAGATATATATAACATCGTCAGGGCAGCAGCGATTCATATAACCCACAGGGAGCCTCAGTACAGAGTGTCGTCTGCTTCCGTCTATTTGGGTCTCTCTGTAATACATATAATTAGTCAGGCTATCTATACAGATATATATATAACATCATGAGGGCAGCAACGATTCATACAACCCACAGGGAGCCTCACTACAGTGTGTCGTCTGCTACGGTCTATGTGGGACTCTATGTGTTACATATCATTAGTCAGGCTTTCTATACAGATATATATAACATAATCAGGGCAGCAAGGGTTCATATAACCCACAGGGAGCCTCACTACGGAGTGTCGTCTGCTCCCGTCTATGTTGGACTCTCTGTGTTACATATAATTAATCAGGCTATCTATACAGATATATAACATAATCAGGGCAGCAACGATTCATATAACCCACAGGGAGCCTCACTACAAAGTGTCGTCTGCTCCCGTCTATGTGGGAATCTCTGTGTTACATATAATTAGTCAGGCTATATATATACATATATATATATAACATCATCAGGGCCGCATCGATTCATATAACCCACATGGAGCCTCACGACAGAGTGTCGTCTGCTCCAGACTATGTGGGACTCTCTGTGTTACATATAATTAGTCAGGCTATCTATACAGATATATATAGCATCATGAGGGCAGCAACGATTTATATAACCCACAGGGAGCCTCACTACAGAGTGTCGTCTGCTGCCGTCTATGTGGGTCTCTCTGTAATACATATAATTAGTCAGGCTATCTATACAGATATATATAACACCACGAGGACAGCAGCGATTCATATAACCCACAGTGAGCCTCACTACAGAGTGTCGTCTGCTCCGGTCTATGTGAGGCTCTCTGTGTTACATATAATTATTCAGGCTATATACACAGATGTGTAACATAATCAGGGCAGCAAGGATTCATATAACCCACAGGGAGCCTCACTACAGAGCGCCGTCTGATCCAGTCTATGTGGGACACTCTGTGTTACATATAATCGATTCATATAACCCACAGGGAGCCTCAATACAGAGTGTCGTCTGCTCCGGTCTATGTGGGACTCTCTGTGCTACATGATTAGTCAGGCTATATATACAGATATATATAACATGATCAGGGCAGCAACGATTCATATAACCCACAGGGAGCCTCAATACAGAGTGTCGTCTTCTCCGGTCTATGTGTGACTCTATGTGTTACATATAATTAGTCAGGCTATATATACAGCTATATATAACATAATCAGGGCAGCAACGATTCATATAACCCACAGGGAGCCTCACTACAGAGTGTCGTCTGCTCCGGTCCATGTGGGGCTCTCTGTGTTACATATAATTAGTCAGGCTATATATACAAATATATATAACACTAGAACGTGACCCGACTTCGTCCGGGCTTTGACCTTGAATTGACCCATCCAAAACACTCAGTGGACAAAAGTAGCCCTATGTATAAAATTTCGTCGAAATCCCATCAAAATTGGCGATTTGACCTTGAATTGACCAGATTTCAAGGTCAAGGTCACGTCGCACGGGCAAATGAATATGCTTATGAGACTCCCCATAGGAAAGTACCCCCACATACCAAGTTTCATCGAAATCCCGTGATATTCGGGCGTTTGACCTTGAAATGACCCAATGTTAAGGTCAATGTCACGTCGCACGGGCAAATTAATATGCCCATGCCACCTCCGGCCGAAAATACCCCCACATACCAAGTTTCATCGAAATCCCGTGATATTCGGGCGTTTGACCTTGAAATGACCCGATTTCAAGGTCAATGTCACGTTGCACGGACAAATTAATAGGCCCATGCCAACCCCGGCCGAAAATACCCCCACACACCAAGTTTCATCGAAATCGGCTAGGCCGTTTTCGAGTTCATCGCGAACACACACACACACACAGACAGATCTTCCAAAATATAAAATAGACTAGAAGGTGACCCGACTTCGTCCGGGCTTTGACCTTGACTTGTCCATTTTGAAGGTCAAGGTCAAGTGGGATCGCGATTTGACCAGTCCAAAACACTACCCGGACAAAAGTACCCGACAAACGTGCCCGTCGAAATCCATCCGGTTTTACCCGATTTGACCTTGAATTGATGATTTTGAAGGTCAAGGTCAGGTCGGGGTAACGATTTGACCCGTCGAAAACACTCAGTGGACAAAAGTAACCCTATGTATAAAATTTCGTCGAAATCCCATCAAAATTGGCGATTTGACCTTGAATTGACCCGATTTCAAGGTCAAGGTCACGTCTCACGGGCAAATGAATATTCTTGTGAGACTCCCCATACGAAAGTACCCCCACATACCAAGTTTCATCGAAATCCCGTGATATTCGGGCGTTTGACCTTGAAATGACCCGATGCCAAGTTCAAGGTTACGTCGCACGGGCAAATTAATAGGTTTATGCCACTCTCCGGCCGAAGGTACCCCCACATACCAAGATTCATCGAAATCCCGTGATATTCGGGCGTTTGACCTTGAAACGACCCAATTTCAAGGTCAAGGTCACATCGCACGGACAAATTAATAGGCCCATGCCACCCCCCGGCCGAAAATACCCCCACATACGAAGTTTCATCGAAATCGGGTCGGCCGTTTTCGAGTTCATCGCGAACACACACACACAGACACACACACACACAGATCTTCCAAAATATATATTAGACTAGCCGATGAGCCCGACATTGTCCGGGCTATTCAAAAACCAAATTTCCAAGTCGATAGCTCCACCCGTTTCCGATATCTGGTCTGCGCATGCGCGAAGCTGGCGTCGCACGGGCTCGGCGACCAGATAAATTTCGTATCCGGGGAAAGATACATTCACATAGCAAATTTCAAGTCGATAGCTCCACCCGTTTCCGAGATCTCGTCTGCGCATGTGCGAAGCTGGCGTCGCACGGGCTCGGCGACCCGATAAAATTCGTATCCGGGGCAAGATACAGTCACATAGCAAATTTCAAGTCGATAGCTCCACCCGTTTCCGAGATATCGTCTGCGCATGCGCGAAGCTGGCGTCGCACAGGCTCGGCGACCAGATAAAATTCGTACTCGGGGCAAGATACATTCACACACCAAGTTTCAAGTCGATAGCTCCTCCCGTTTCCGAGATCTCGTCTGCGCATGCGCTGCACGGGCGTTGCACGGGCTCGCCAATACGACAACGACCACCGCCTGGTCAAACTACACACACATACCAAGTTTGGTCCCGACCGGTCGAGAATCGTAGATTTGTATTAAGGACAGACAGAGAGACAGTCAGACAAACAGACAGACAGAGGTCTTCAAAATATATATGAGATAATCAGGGCAGCAATGATTCATATAACCCACAGGGAGCCTCAATACAGAGTGTCGTCTGCTCCGGTCTATGTGGGACTCTCTGTGTTACATATAATTAATCAGGCTATCTATACAGATATATAACATAATCAGGGCAGCAACGATTCATATAACCCACAGGGAGCCTCACTACAGAGTGTCGTCTGCTCCGGTCTATTGGGGACTCTCTGTGTTACATATAATTAGTCAGGCTATATATATACAGATATATATAACATCATCAGGGCCGCATCGATTCATATAACCCACAGGGAGCCTCACGACAGAGTGTCGTCTGCTCCAGACTATGTGGGACTCTCTGTGTTACATATAATTAGTCAGGCTATCTATACAGATATATATAGCATCATGAGGGCAGCAACGATTCATATAACCCACAGGGAGCCTCACCACAGAGTGTCGTCTGCTGCCGTCTATGTGGGTCTCTCTGTAATACATATAATTAGTCAGGCTATCTATACAGATATATATAACACCACGAGGACAGCAGCGATTCATATAACCCACAGTGAGCCTCACTACAGAGTGTCGTCTGCTCCGGTCTATGTGAGGCTCTCTGTGTTACATATAATTATTCAGGCTATATACACAGATGTGTAACATAATCAGGGCAGCAAGGATTCATATAACCCACAGGGAGCCTCACTACAGAGCGCCGTCTGATCCAGTCTATGTGGGACACTCTGTGTTACATATAATCGATTCATATAACCCACAGGGAGCCTCAATACAGAGTGTCGTCTGCTCCGGTCTATGTGGGACTCTCTGTGCTACATGATTAGTCAGGCTATATATACAGATATATATAACATGATCAGGGCAGCAACGATTCATATAACCCACAGGGAGCCTCAATACAGAGTGTCGTCTTCTCCGGTCTATGTGTGACTCTATGTGTTACATATAATTAGTCAGGCTATATATACAGCTATATATAACATAATCAGGGCAGCAACGATTCATATAATCCACAGGGAGCCTCACTACAGAGTGTCGTCTGCTCCGGTCCATGTGGGGCTCTCTGTGTTACATATAATTAGTCAGGCTATATATACAAATATATATAACACTAGAACGTGACCCGACTTCGTCCGGGCTTTGACCTTGAATTGACTCATCCAAAACACTCAGTGGACAAAAGTAGCCCTATGTATAAAATTTCGTCGAAATCCCATCAAAATTGGCGATTTGACCTTGAATTGACCAGATTTCAAGGTCAAGGTCACGTCGCACGGGCAAATGAATATGCTTATGAGACTCCCCATAGGAAAGTACCCCCACATACCAAGTTTCATCGAAATCCCGTGATATTCGGGCGTTTGACCTTGAAATGACCCAATGTTAAGGTCAATGTCACGTCGCACGGGCAAATTAATATGCCCATGCCACCTCCGGCCGAAAATACCCCCACATACCAAGTTTCATCGAAATCCCGTGATATTCGGGCGTTTGACCTTGAAATGACCCGATTTCAAGGTCAATGTCACGTTGCACGGACAAATTAATAGGCCCATGCCAACCCCGGCCGAAAATACCCCCACACACCAAGTTTCATCGAAATCGGCTAGGCCGTTTTCGAGTTCATCGCGAACACACACACACACACATACAGACAGATCTTCCAAAATATAAAATAGACTAGAAGGTGACCCGACTTCGTCCGGGCTTTGACCTTGACTTGTCCATTTTGAAGGTCAAGGTCAAGTGGGATCGCGATTTGACCAGTCCAAAACACTACCCGGACAAAAGTACCCGACAAACGTGCCCGTCGAAATCCATCCGGTTTTACCCGATTTGACCTTGAATTGATGATTTTGAAGGTCAAGGTCAGGTCGGGGTAACGATTTGACCCGTCGAAAACACTCAGTGGACAAAAGTAACCCTATGTATAAAATTTCGTCGAAATCCCATCAAAATTGGCGATTTGACCTTGAATTGACCCGATTTCAAGGTCAAGGTCACGTCGCACGGGCAAATGAATATTCTTGTGAGACTCCCCATACGAAAGTACCCCCACATACCAAGTTTCATCGAAATCCCGTGATATTCGGGCGTTTGACCTTGAAATGACCCGATGCCAAGTTCAAGGTTACGTCGCACGGGCAAATTAATAGGTTTATGCCACTCTCCGGCCGAAGGTACCCCCACATACCAAGTTTCATCGAAATCCCGTGATATTCGGGCGTTTGACCTTGAAACGACCCAATTTCAAGGTCAAGGTCACATCGCACGGACAAATTAATAGGCCCATGCCACCCCCCGGCCGAAAATACCCCCACATACGAAGTTTCATCGAAATCGGGTCGGCCGTTTTCGAGTTCATCGCGAACACACACACACAGACACACACACACACAGATCTTCCAAAATATATATTAGACTAGCCGATGAGCCCGACATTGTCCGGGCTATTCAAAAACCAAATTTCCAAGTCGATAGCTCCACCCGTTTCCGATATCTGGTCTGCGCATGCGCGAAGCTGGCGTCGCACGGGCTCGGCGACCAGATAAATTTCGTATTTGGGGAAAGATACATTCACATAGCAAATTTCAAGTCGATAGCTCCACCCGTTTCCGAGATCTCGTCTGCGCATGTGCGAAGCTGGCGTCGCACGGGCTCGGCGACCCGATAAAATTCGTATCCGGGGCAAGATACAGTCACATAGCAAATTTCAAGTCGATAGCTCCACCCGTTTCCGAGATATCGTCTGCGCATGCGCGAAGCTGGCGTCGCACAGGCTCGGCGACCAGATAAAATTCGTACTCGGGGCAAGATACATTCACACACCAAGTTTCAAGTCGATAGCTCCTCCCGTTTCCGAGATCTCGTCTGCGCATGCGCTGCACGGGCGTCGCACGGGCTCGCCAATACGACAACGACCACCGCCTGGTCAAACTACACACACATACCAAGTTTCGTCCCGACCGGTCGAGAATCGTAGATTTGTATTAAGGACAGACAGAGAGACAGTCAGACAAACAGACAGACAGAGGTCTTCAAAATATATATGAGATAATCAGGGCAGCAATGATTCATATAACCCACAGGGAGCCTCAATACAGAGTGTCGTCTGCTCCGGTCTATGTGGGACTCTCTGTGTTACATATAATTAATCAGGCTATCTATACAGATATATAACATAATCAGGGCAGCAACGATTCATATAACCCACAGGGAGCCTCACTACAGAGTGTCGTCTGCTCCGGTCTATTGGGGACTCTCTGTGTTACATATAATTAGTCAGGCTATATATATACAGATATATATAACATCATCAGGGCCGCATCGATTCATATAACCCACAGGGAGCCTCACGACAGAGTGTCGTCTGCTCCAGACTATGTGGGACTCTCTGTGTTACATATAATTAGTCAGACTATCTATACAGATATATATAGCATCATGAGGGCAGCAACGATTCATATAACCCACAGGGAGCCTCACTACAGAGTGTCGTCTGCTGCCGTCTATGTGGGTCTCTCTGTAATACATATAATTAGTCAGGCTATCTATACAGATATATATAACACCACGAGGACAGCAGCGATTCATATAACCCACAGTGAGCCTCACTACAGAGTGTCGTCTGTTCCGGTCTATGTGAGGCTCTCTGTGTTACATATAATTATTCAGGCTATATACACAGATGTGTAACAAAATCAGGGCAGCAAGGATTCATATAACCCACAGGGAGCCTCACTACAGAGCGCCGTCTGATCCAGTCTATGTGGGACACTCTGTGTTACATATAATCGATTCATATAACCCACAGGGAGCCTCAATACAGAGTGTCGTCTGCTCCGGTCTATGTGGGACTCTCTGTGCTACATATGATTAGTCAGGCTATATATACAGATATATATAACATGATCAGGGCAGCAACGATTCATATAACCCACAGGGAGCCTCAATACAGAGTGTCGTCTGCTCCGGTCTATGTGTGACTCTATGTGTTACATATAATTAGTCAGGCTATATAATATACAGCTATATATAACACTAGCCGATGAGCCCGACGTTGTCCGGGGTATTCAAAAACCAAATTTCAAGTCGATAGCTCTACCCAGCCCGAAATTTCAAGTCGATAGCTCTACCCGTTTCCGAGATCTGGTCTGCGCATGCGCGAAGCTGGCATCGCACGGGCTCGGCGACCCGATAAAATTCGTATCCGGGGCAAGATACATTCACATAGCAAATTTCAAGTCGATAGCTCCACCCGTTTCCGAGATCTCGTCTGCGCATGCGCGAAGCTGGTGTCGCACGGGCTCGGCGACCCGATAAAATTCGTATCCGGGGCAAGATACATTCACATAGCAAATTTCAAGTCGATAGCTCCACCCGTTTCCGAGATCTCGTCTGCGCATGCGCGAAGCGGGCGCCGCACGGGCTCGCCAATACGACAACGTTCGCCGCCTGGTCAAACTACACACACGTACCAAGTTTCGTCCCGATCGGTCGAGAATCGTAGATTTGTATAAATGACAGACAGACAGACAAACAAACAAACAAACAAACAAACATACATACAGACAGAGGTCTTCAAAATATATATGAGATAATCAGGGCAGCAACGATTCATATAACCCACAGGGAGCCTCACTACAGAGTGTCGTCTGCTCCGGTCCATGTGGGGCTCTCTGTGTTACATATAATTAGTCAGGCTATATATACAAATATATATAACACTAGAAGGTGACCCGACTTCGTCCGGGCTTTGACCTTGAATTGACCCATCCAAAACACTCAGTGGACAAAAGTAGCCCTATGTATAAAATTTCGTCGAAATCCCATCAAAATTGGCGATTTGACCTTGAATTGACCAGATTTCAAGGTCAAGGTCACGTCGCACGGGCAAATGAATATGCTTATGAGACTCCCCATAGGAAAGTACCCCCACATACCAAGTTTCATCGAAATCCCGTGATATTCGGGCGTTTGACCTTGAAATGACCCAATGTTAAGGTCAATGTCACGTCGCACGGGCAAATTAATATGCCCATGCCACCCCCGGCCGAAAATACCCCCACATACCAAGTTTCATCGAAATCCCGTGATATTCGGGCGTTTGACCTTGAAATGACCCGATTTCAAGGTCAATGTCACGTTGCACGGACAAATTAATAGGCCCATGCCAACCCCGGCCGAAAATACCCCCACACACCAAGTTTCATCGAAATCGGCTAGGCCGTTTTCGAGTTCATCGCGAACACACACACACACACAGACAGACAGATCTTCCAAAATATAAAATAGACTAGAAGGTGACCCGACTTCGTCCGGGCTTTGACCTTGACTTGTCCATTTTGAAGGTCAAGGTCAAGTGGGGTCGCGATTTGACCAGTCCAAAACACTACCCGGACAAAAGTACCCGACAAACGTGCCCGTCGAAATCCATCCGGTTTTACCCGATTTGACCTTGAATTGATGATTTTGAAGGTCAAGGTCAGGTCGGGGTAACGATTTGACCCGTCGAAAACACTCAGTGGACAAAAGTAACCCTATGTATAAAATTTCGTCGAAATCCCATCAAAATTGGCGATTTGACCTTGAATTGACCCGATTTCAAGATCAAGGTCACGTCGCACGGGCAAATGAATATTCTTGTGAGACTCCCCATACGAAAGTACCCCCACATACCAAGTTTCATCGAAATCCCGTGATATTCGGGCGTTTGACCTTAAAATGACCCGATGCCAAGTTCAAGGTTACGTCGCACGGGCAAATTAATAGGTTTATGCCACTCTCCGGCCGAAGGTACCCCCACATACCAAGTTTCATCGAAATCCCGTGATATTCGGGCGTTTGACCTTGAAATGACCCAATTTCAAGGTCAAGGTCACATCGCACGGACAAATTAATAGGCCCATGCCACCCCCGGCCGAAAATACCCCCACATACGAAGTTTCATCGAAATCGGGTCGGCCGTTTTCGAGTTCATCGCGAACACACACACACAGACACACACACACACAGATCTTCCAAAATATATATTAGACTAGCCGATGAGCCCGACATTGTCCGGGCTATTCAAAAACCAAATTTCCAAGTCGATAGCTCCACCCGTTTCCGATATCTGGTCTGCGCATGCGCGAAGCTGGCGTCGCACGGGCTCGGCGACCAGATAAATTTCGTATCCGGGGCAAGATACATTCACATAGCAAATTTCAAGTCGATAGCTCCACCCGTTTCCGAGATCTCGTCTGCGCATGTGCGAAGCTGGCGTCGCACGGGCTCGGCGACCCGATAAAATTCATATCCGGGGCAAGATACATTCACATAGCAAATTTCAAGTCGATAGCTCCACCCGTTTCCGAGATCTCGTCTGCGCATGCGCGAAGCGGGCGCCGCACGGGCTCGCCAATACGACAACGTTCGCCGCCTGGTCAAACTACACACACGTACCAAGTTTCGTCCCGATCGGTCGAGAATCGTAGATTTGTATAAATGACAGACAGACAGACAAACAAACAAACAAACAAACAAACATACATACAGACAGAGGTCTTCAAAATATATATGAGATAATCAGGGCAGCAACGATTCATATAACCCACAGGGAGCCTCACTACAGAGTGTCGTCTGCTCCGGTCCATGTGGGGCTCTCTGTGTTACATATAATTAGTCAGGCTATATATAC
Organism: Siphonodentalium dalli; assembly: GCA_032622095.1. NCBI lineage: Eukaryota > Metazoa > Mollusca > Scaphopoda > Gadilida > Siphonodentaliidae > Siphonodentalium > Siphonodentalium dalli. The sequence goes on from CP136062.1 coordinate 74,435, forward strand.
AAATATATATAACACTAGAAGGTGACCCGACTTCGTCCGGGCTTTGACCTTGAATTGACCCATCCAAAACACTCAGTGGACAAAAGTAGCCCTATGTATAAAATTTCGTCGAAATCCCATCAAAATTGGCGATTTGACCTTGAATTGACCAGATTTCAAGGTCAAGGTCACGTCGCACGGGCAAATGAATATGCTTATGAGACTCCCCATAGGAAAGTACCCCCACATACCAAGTTTCATCGAAATCCCGTGATATTCGGGCGTTTGACCTTGAAATGACCCAATGTTAAGGTCAATGTCACGTCGCACGGGCAAATTAATATGCCCATGCCACCCCCGGCCGAAAATACCCCCACAAACCAAGTTTCATCGAAATCCCGTGATATTCGGGCGTTTGACCTTGAAATGACCCAATTTCAAGGTCAAGGTCACATCGCACGGACAAATTAATAGGCCCATGCCACCCCCCGGCCGAAAATACCCCTACATACGAAGTTTCATCGAAATAGGGTCTGCCGTTTTCGAGTTCATCGCGAACACACACACACAAACACACACACACACAGATCTTCCAAAATATATATTAGACTAGCCGATGAGCCCGACATTGTCCGGGCTATTCAAAAACCAAATTTCCAAGTCGATAGCTCCACCCGTTTCCGATATCTGGTCTGCGCATGCGCGAAGCTGGCGTCGCACGGGCTCGGCGACCAGATAAATTTCGTATCCGGGGCAAGATACATTCACATAGCAAATTTCAAGTCGATAGCTCCACCCGTTTCCGAGATCTCGTCTGCGCATGTGCGAAGCTGGCGTCGCACGGGCTCGGCGACCCGATAAAATTCATATCCGGGGCAAGATACAGTCACATAGCAAATTTCAAGTCGATAGCTCCACCCGTTTCCGAGATATCGTCTGCGCATGCGCGAAGCTGGCGTCGCACAGGCTCGGCGACCAGATAAAATTCGTACTCGGGGCAAGATACATTCACATACCAAGTTTCAAGTCGATAGCTCCTCCCGTTTCCGAGATCTCGTCTGCGCATGCGCTGCACGGGCGTCGCACGGGCTCGCCAATACGACAACGACTACCGCCTGGTCAAACTACACACACATACCAAGTTTGGTCCCGACCGGTCGAGAATCGTAGATTTGTATTAAGGACAGACAGAGAGACAGTCAGACAAACAGACAGACAGAGGTCTTCAAAATATATATGAGATAATCAGGGCAGCAATGATTCATATAACCCACAGGGAGCCTCAATACAGAGTGTCGTCTGCTCCGGTCTATGTGGGACTCTCTGTGTTACATATAATTAATCAGGCTATCTATACAGATATATAACATAATCAGGGCAGCAACGATTCATATAACCCACAGGGAGCCTCACTACAGAGTGTCGTCTGCTCCGGTCTATTGGGGACTCTCTGTGTTACATATAATTAGTCAGGCTATATATATACAGATATATATAACATCATCAGGGCCGCATCGATTCATATAACCCACAGGGAGCCTCACGACAGAGTGTCGTCTGCTCCAGACTATGTGGGACTCTCTGTGTTACATATAATTAGTCAGACTATCTATACAGATATATATAGCATCATGAGGGCAGCAACGATTCATATAACCCACAGGGAGCCTCACTACAGAGTGTCGTCTGCTGCCGTCTATGTGGGTCTCTCTGTAATACATATAATTAGTCAGGCTATCTATACAGATATATATAACACCACGAGGACAGCAGCGATTCATATAACCCACAGTGAGCCTCACTACAGAGTGTCGTCCGTTCCGGTCTATGTGAGGCTCTCTGTGTTACATATAATTATTCAGGCTATATACACAGATGTGTAACATAATCAGGGCAGCAAGGATTCATATAACCCACAGGGAGCCTCACTACAGAGCGCCGTCTGATCCAGTCTATGTGGGACACTCTGTGTTACATATAATCGATTCATATAACCCACAGGGAGCCTCAATACAGAGTGTCGTCTGCTCCGGTCTATGTGGGACTCTCTGTGCTACATATGATTAGTCAGGCTATATATACAGATATATATAACATGATCAGGGCAGCAACGATTCATATAACCCACAGGGAGCCTCAATACAGAGTGTCGTCTGCTCCGGTCTATGTGTGACTCTATGTGTTACATATAATTAGTCAGGCTATATAATATACAGCTATATATAACACTAGCCGATGAGCCCGACGTTGTCCGGGGTATTCAAAAACCAAATTTCAAGTCGATAGCTCTACCCAGCCCGAAATTTCAAGTCGATATCTCTAACCGTTTCCGAGATCTGGTCTGCGCATGCGCGAAGCTGGCATCGCACGGGCTCGGCGACCCGATAAAATTCGTATCCGGGGCAAGATACATTCACATAGCAAATTTCAAGTCGATAGCTCCACCCGTTTCCGAGATCTCGTCTGCGCATGCGCGAAGCTGGTGTCGCACGGGCTCGGCGACCCGATAAAATTCGTATCCGGGGCAAGATACATTCACATAGCAAATTTCAAGTTGATAGCTCCACCCGTTTCCGAGATCTCGTCTGCGCATGCGCGAAGCGGGCGCCGCACGGGCTCGCCAATACGACAACGTTCGCCGCCTGGTCAAACTACACACACGTACCAAGTTTCGTCCCGATCGGTCGAGAATCGTAGATTTGTATAAATGACAGACAGACAGACAAACAAACAAACAAACAAACATACATACAGACAGAGGTCTTCAAAATATATATGAGATAATCAGGGCAGCAACGATTCATATAACCCACAGGGAGCCTCACTACAGAGTGTCGTCTGCTCCGGTCCATGTGGGGCTCTCTGTGTTACATATAATTAGTCAGGCTATATATACAAATATATATAACACTAGAAGGTGACCCGACTTCGTCCGGGCCTTGACCTTGAATTGACCCATCCAAAACACTCAGTGGACAAAAGTAGCCCTATGTATAAAATTTCGTCGAAATCCCATCAAAATTGGCGATTTGACCTTGAATTGACCAGATTTCAAGGTCAAGGTCACGTCGCACGGGCAAATGAATATGCTTATGAGACTCCCCATAGGAAAGTACCCCCACATACCAAGTTTCATCGAAATCCCGTGATATTCGGGCGTTTGACCTTGAAATGACCCAATGTTAAGGTCAATGTCACGTCGCACGGGCAAATTAATATGCCCATGCCACCCCCGGCCGAAAATACCCCCACATACCAAGTTTCATCGAAATCCCGTGATATTCGGGCGTTTGACCTTGAAATGACCCGATTTCAAGGTCAATGTCACGTTGCACGGACAAATTAATAGGCCCATGCCAACCCCGGCCGAAAATACCCCCACACACCAAGTTTCATCGAAATCGGTTAGGCCGTTTTCGAGTTCATCGCGAACACACATACACACACAGACAGACAGATCTTCCAAAATATATAATAGACTAGAAGGTGACCCGACTTCGTCCGGGCTTTGACCTTGACTTGTCCATTTAGAAGGTCAAGTGGGGTCGCGATTTGACCAGTCCAAAACACTACCCGGACACTCAGTGGACAAAAGTAACCCTATGTATAAAATTTCGTCGAAATCCCATCAAAATTGGCGATTTGACCTTGAATTGACCCGATTTCAAGGTCAAGGTCACGTCGCACGGGCAAATGAATATTCTTGTGTGACTCCCCATACGAAAGTACCCCCACATACCAAGTTTCATCGAAATCCCGTGATATTCGGGCGTTTGACCTTCAAATGACCCGATGCCAAGTTCAAGGTTACGTCGCACGGGCAAATTAATAGGTTTATGCCACTCTCCGGCCGAAGGTACCCCCACATACCAAGTTTCATCGAAATCCCGTGATATTCGGGCGTTTGACCTTGAAATGACCCAATTTCAAGGTCAAGGTCACATCGCACGGACAAATTAATAGGCCCATGCCACCCCCCGGCCGAAAATACCCCTACATACGAAGTTTCATCGAAATAGGGTCTGCCGTTTTCGAGTTCATCGCGAACACACACACACAGACACACACACACACAGATCTTCCAAAATATATATTAGACTAGCCGATGAGCCCGACATTGTCCGGGCTATTCAAAAACCAAATTTCCAAGTCGATAGCTCCACCCGTTTCCGATATCTGGTCTGCGCATGCGCGAAGCTGGCGTCGCACGGGCTCGGCGACCAGATAAATTTCGTATCCGGGGCAAGATACATTCACATAGCAAATTTCAAGTCGATAGCTCCACCCGTTTCCGAGATCTCGTCTGCGCATGTGCGAAGCTGGCGTCGCACGGGCTCGGCGACCCGATAAAATTCATATCCGGGGCAAGATACAGTCACATAGCAAATTTCAAGTCGATAGCTCCACCCGTTTCCGAGATATCGTCTGCGCATGCGCGAAGCTGGCGTCGCACAGGCTCGGCGACCAGATAAAATTCGTACTCGGGGCAAGATACATTCACATACCAAGTTTCAAGTCGATAGCTCCTCCCGTTTCCGAGATCTCGTCTGCGCATGCGCTGCACGGGCGTCGCACGGGCTCGCCAATACGACAACGACTACCGCCTGGTCAAACTACACACACATACCAAGTTTGGTCCCGACCGGTCGAGAATCGTAGATTTGTATTAAGGACAGACAGAGAGACAGTCAGACAAACAGACAGACAGAGGTCTTCAAAATATATATGAGATAATCAGGGCAGCAATGATTCATATAACCCACAGGGAGCCTCAATACAGAGTGTCGTCTGCTCCGGTCTATGTGGGACTCTCTGTGTTACATATAATTAATCAGGCTATCTATACAGATATATAACATAATCAGGGCAGCAACGATTCATATAACCCACAGGGAGCCTCACTACAGAGTGTCGTCTGCTCCGGTCTATTGGGGACTCTCTGTGTTACATATAATTAGTCAGGCTATATATATACAGATATATATAACATCATCAGGGCCGCATCGATTCATATAACCCACAGGGAGCCTCACGACAGAGTGTCGTCTGCTCCAGACTATGTGGGACTCTCTGTGTTACATATAATTAGTCAGACTATCTATACAGATATATATAGCATCATGAGGGCAGCAACGATTCATATAACCCACAGGGAGCCTCACTACAGAGTGTCGTCTGCTGCCGTCTATGTGGGTCTCTCTGTAATACATATAATTAGTCAGGCTATCTATACAGATATATATAACACCACGAGGACAGCAGCGATTCATATAACCCACAGTGAGCCTCACTACAGAGTGTCGTCCGTTCCGGTCTATGTGAGGCTCTCTGTGTTACATATAATTATTCAGGCTATATACACAGATGAGTAACATAATCAGGGCAGCAAGGATTCATATAACCCACAGGGAGCCTCACTACAGAGCGCCGTCTGATCCAGTCTATGTGGGACACTCTGTGTTACATATAATCGATTCATATAACCCACAGGGAGCCTCAATACAGAGTGTCGTCTGCTCCGGTCTATGTGGGACTCTCTGTGCTACATATGATTAGTCAGGCTATATATACAGATATATATAACATGATCAGGGCAGCAACGATTCATATAACCCACAGGGAGCCTCAATACAGAGTGTCGTCTGCTCCGGTCTATGTGTGACTCTATGTGTTACATATAATTAGTCAGGCTATATAATATACAGCTATATATAACACTAGCCGATGAGCCCGACGTTGTCCGGGGTATTCAAAAACCAAATTTCAAGTCGATAGCTCTACCCAGCCCGAAATTTCAAGTCGATATCTCTACCCGTTTCCGAGATCTGGTCTGCGCATGCGCGAAGCTGGCATCGCACGGGCTCGGCGACCCGATAAAATTCGTATCCGGGGCAAGATACATTCACATAGCAAATTTCAAGTCGATAGCTCCACCCGTTTCCGAGATCTCGTCTGCGCATGCGCGAAGCTGGTGTCGCACGGGCTCGGCGACCCGATAAAATTCGTATCCGGGGCAAGATACATTCACATAGCAAATTTCAAGTTGATAGCTCCACCCGTTTCCGAGATCTCGTCTGCGCATGCGCGAAGCGGGCGCCGCACGGGCTCGCCAATACGACAACGTTCGCCGCCTGGTCAAACTACACACACGTACCAAGTTTCGTCCCGATCGGTCGAGAATCGTAGATTTGTATAAATGACAGACAGACAGACAAACAAACAAACAAACAAACATACATACAGACAGAGGTCTTCAAAATATATATGAGATAATCAGGGCAGCAACGATTCATATAACCCACAGGGAGCCTCACTACAGAGTGTCGTCTGCTCCGGTCCATGTGGGGCTCTCTGTGTTACATATAATTAGTCAGGCTATATATACAAATATATATAACACTAGAAGGTGACCCGACTTCGTCCGGGCTTTGACCTTGAATTGACCCATCCAAAACACTCAGTGGACAAAAGTAGCCCTATGTATAAAATTTCGTCGAAATCCCATCAAAATTGGCGATTTGACCTTGAATTGACCAGATTTCAAGGTCAAGGTCACGTCGCACGGGCAAATGAATATGCTTATGAGACTCCCCATAGGAAAGTACCCCCACATACCAAGTTTCATCGAAATCCCGTGATATTCGGGCGTTTGACCTTGAAATGACCCAATGTTAAGGTCAATGTCACGTCGCACGGGCAAATTAATATGCCCATGCCACCCCCGGCCGAAAATACCCCCACATACCAAGTTTCATCGAAATCCCGTGATATTCGGGCGTTTGACCTTGAAATGACCCGATTTCAAGGTCAATGTCACGTTGCACGGACAAATTAATAGGCCTATGCCAACCCCGGCCGAAAATACCCCCACACACCAAGTTTCATCGAAATCGGTTAGGCCGTTTTCGAGTTCATCGCGAACACACATACACACACAGACAGACAGATCTTCCAAAATATATAATAGACTAGAAGGTGACCCGACTTCGTCCGGGCTTTGACCTTGACTTGTCCATTTAGAAGGTCAAGGTCAAGTGGGGTCGCGATTTGACCAGTCCAAAACACTACCCGGACAAAAGTACCCGACAAACGTGCCCGTCGAAATCAATCCGGTTTTACCCGATTTGACCTTGAATTGATGATTTTGAAGGTCAAGGTCAGGTCGGGGTAACGATTTGACCCGTCGAAAACACTCAGTGGACAAAAGTAACCCTATGTATAAAATTTCGTCGAAATCCCATTAAAATTGGCGATTTGACCTTGAATTGACCAGATTTCAAGGTCAAGGTCACGTCGCACGGGCAAATGAATATGCTTATGAGACTCCCCATAGGAAAGTACCCCCACATACCAAGTTTCATCGAAATCCCGTGATATTCGGGCGTTTGACCTTGAAATGACCCGATGTCAAGGTCAAGGTCACGTCGCACGGGCAAATTAATAGGTTTATGCCACTCTCCGGCCGAATGTACCCCCACATACCAAGTTTCATCGAAATCCCGTGATATTCGGGCGTTTGACCTTGAAATGACCCAATGTCAAGGTCAAGGTCACGTCGAACGGACAAATTAATAGGCCCATGCCACCCCCCCGGCCGAAAATACCCCCACATACGAAGTTTCATCGTAATCGGGTCGGCCGTTTTCGAGTTCATCGCGAACACACACACACAGACACACAAGCACACAGATCTTCCAAAAATATATAATAGACTAGCCGATGAGCCCGACGTTGTCCGGGCTATTCAATAACCAAATTTCCAAGTCGATAGCTCCACCCGTTTCCGATATCTGGTCTGCGCATGCGCGAAGCTGGCGTCGCACGGGCTCGGCGACCAGATAAATTTCGTATCCGGGGCAAGATACATTCACATAGCAAATTTCAAGTCGATAGCTCCACCCGTTTCCGAGATCTCGTCTGCGCATGTACGAAGCTGGCGTCGCACGGGTTCGGCGACCCGATAAAATTCATATACGGGGCAAGATACATTCACATAGCAAATTTCAAGTCGATAGCTCCACCCGTTTCCGAGATCTCGTCTGCGCATGCGCGAAGCTGGCGTCGCACGGGATCGGCGACCAGATAAAATTCGTACTCGGCGCAAGATACATTCACATACCAAGTTTCAAGTCGATAGCTCCACCCGTTTCCGAGATCTCGTCTGCGCATGCGCTGCACGGGCGTCGCACGGGCTCGCCAATACGACAACGACCACCGCCTGGTCAAACTACACACACGTACCAAGTTTCGTCCCGATCGGTCGAGAATCGTAGATTTGTATTAAGGACAGACAGACAGACAGTCAGACAAACAGACAGACAGAGGTCTTCAAAATATATATGAGATAATCAGGGCAGCAATGATTCATATAACCCACAGGGAGCCTCAATACAGAGTGTCGTCTGCTCCGGTCTATGTGGGACTCTCTGTGTTACATATAATTAGTCAGGCTATATATACAGATATATATAACATCATCAGGGCAGCATCGATTTATATAACCCACAGGGAGCCTCACTACAGAGTGTCGTCTGCTCCGGTCTATGTGGGACTCTCTGTGTTACATATAATTAGTCAGGCTATATATACAGATATATATAACACTAGCAGGTTAGCTCGCCACCGGCGGCTTGTCCGAAACATGACATTGTTTTATATTTTTTTTGAATTTTTAGCTCCACGCGTTTCAATAAGTAAAATTTGTACCCGGTAGCTCCACCCGTTTCCGAGATCTGGTCTGCGAATCTGGCTTCGCACGGGCTCGGCGACCCGATAAAATTTGTACCCGGCGCAAGATACATTCACATAGCAAATTTCAAGTCGATAGCTCCACCCGTTTCCGAGATCTCGTCTGCGGGCGTCGCACGGGCTCGCCAATACGACAACGACCACCGCCTGGTCAAACTACACACACGTACCAAGTTTCGTCCCGATCGGTCGAGAATCGTAGATTTGTATTAAGGACAGACAGACAAACAGACAGACAGAGGTCTTCAAAATATATATGAGACTAGCATCGCACGGGCTCGCCAATACGACAACGACCACCGCCTGGTCAAACTACACACACGTACCAAGTTTCGTCCCGATCGGTCGAGAATCGTAGATTTGTATGAAGTACAACACACACACACAAACATAAATATATAAGAGAGATATGTAAATTAGATAGATTGTATCAAAATATATAGGAGAGATATGTAAATGATCTACACGCCATTACTGGTGTTTGTCAAAGTTTAGTGGGGTATATCAATACTCATTCACGATCATATCATTGAGGTCCGGAGGGTGTGGGCTATCTCTCGAATACAAGGAGTTCTCAAAATATATAGAAGAGATAATCAGGGCAGCAACGATTCATATAACCCACAGGGAGCCTCACTACAGAGTGTCGTCTGCTCCGGTCTATGTGGGACTCTCTGTGTTACATATAATTAGTCAGGCTATATATACAGATATATATAACATAATCAGGGCAGCAACGATTCATATAACCCACAGGGAGCCTCAATACAGAGTGTCGTCTGCTCCGGTCTATGTGGGACTCTCTGTGTTACATATAATTAGTCAGGCTATATATACAGATATATATAACATCATCAGGGCAGCAACGATTCATCGTGATTTCAATGTGCACATTGCATTTTTTCCATGAATTGGACCGTAAAAGTCTAAACTTTAAATGTGGCCTGTGTTTTGTTTATTAAATCGACATGCCGTTTTGTCCGGGTTATTTTTAATCTTACGACATATTTTCGGGGTTGTTTTTAATCTTTATGGCGTATTTTCCGGGCTCTCTTGAATTTTTATGGCATATCTGCTGGGTTGTTTTTAATCTTACGACGTATTTTCGGGGTTCGTTTTTAATCTTTATGGCGTATTTTCCGGGTTGTTTTTAATTGTTATGGCATATTTTCCGGGCTGACTTGAATTTTTATGCCATATCAGCTGGGTTGTTTTTAATCTTTGTACCAAATTTTGTTTTGCAGAGTGTATCATTCCAGTTAGTGCTGGCTTCAGACGGAACTCATTCGTATGCCGGATTCCTTTACAGAGAATCTACCTTGACAAGGATACCCGGGAGACATTACATCATAGGGTACTACCAAACACCACAAGATGCCAATAAAAACTTCTTCAATCACCCTCGTTCTAATTCTGTGTGGGCGCTTAAAATGCATGAGTCCTACGATAGAACAATTGGTGAGTATGATAGAATAACTAGTAATTATGTGTGGGCGCTCAAAATGTATGACTCCTATGATAGAACAATCAGCGAGTATGATAGAATAACTAGTAATTATGTGTGGGCGCCCAAAATATGATAGAAGTGAGTATATGACAAATACATTTGTCTCAAAATATGAAAATATGATGCTGGATATATGGGAGACTTTCATATATAAGAGAATGCATTGGCTTACAAGGTCAAGGTAAATATTGTTATGGCATTTATTGCATTCTCTTATATATGGGAGGCTTCCTATGAGAGACTCGCATATACAAGAGAATGCATTAGCACATGGTTTTCACAAAATTTCAGGAAGCTCCTGTCATCAAAGGGATAACGCTGTTTAAACAAGAAATTCAATTAATTGAGGAAAAACACCCACTGTCCTGAGTGGTACTATTGATAAGCTATGGGGGGGGGGGGTCTACCACTTCGCATGCAAAATAACACGAATGACACCAACAGCTTGGATGTGTGAGAATAATCCACCATATATGGTAGATATTCAACCAGACTGTGCTTAAGTTTCTCAATTGGTGACTGATGTACATATACAGTACACACAAATAGTAATAACAATTAACGTTGTGATTTTGAAATTAACCATGCTAGAATATTGACGGTAAGGTGGTGTTAACTACTACGAGCATAATAATAGTACTATTCTTTTATAATATATGTGGGCATGATGTATGGAAATATTAAAGGTACTCAATCCGATAAAACTCATCTCAATTACTATTTCAATGGCTTCGGGGGTCAAAAATATTTGATTCGAGTCGAGGAAGTCACCCATCAAAGCTCAGATTTGTTAGATATGATCAGATATCGATTTTAGAAATCTATTATTGTTCATTATCGGGAATTCTTTCTGGCCCAGAAGACATTCAAAATTGCGTACCCTGATTATAGAGTTATTCATCCTTGTCTGTTTGAATAGAGTTTTGGCGTAAAATCTCGAGCAGGTTACCAAATTGACGGCAGTTATTAGTACTCATCTCGAGCAATTAACAAATTTCAAAAATCAATATCTAATAACTCTGAGCTTTGTTTGATGGTTTCCTCGACTCGAATCAAATATTTTTTACCCCCAAAGCCAAAGAAATAGTAATATAGGACACTCTGATCGGATTGTTGTTGTTGGAATCTGTTGAGATGTGGACCCTCTTTTTGGATTGAGTACCTTTAAAGGACAAACCAATAGTTACAATACAATTATAACTGGTTTTTTTTAATTAAGAGCAAGAAGAGCTAATTGTGCTTAAGCACAATAAGGGATATTCCTTATTGCGCTTATAAGCTCAATAAGGGAATCTCTATTGTGCTTAAGCGCAATAAGGGAATATTTAATTGCGCTTAAGCGCAATGAAGAATATTCAAATTTCGCTGATAAAGCCTAATAATGAATCTCTTATTAAAGAATAATATATTATATATAGTACATAAACTCCTTATAATACAGATGGTGTAGTCCATCTCCATTCTCCATGGCACAATGGGTGGAACAAATATAGGATTATTCTACTATTTGCAGAAGGGTGATCTAATGAGAGATATATTAATTGTGTTAAAGTGGAATGGGAAGTAATTGCGGTTAAGCATAATAAGGAATGTCTTATTGCATTCTCATTGGGCTTAAGCGCAATTAGAGATTCCTTAAGTTATTGCGGTTAATCGAAATTGTCTATTAAATGTCAATTTTGATTCCCATAGAGATCATCAATGATGTCTATGCGCAAGGGCGACGTGCCAATCTTCTCTATTGGGATTCCAATTGTTGGCTCATTAAATATGCACATATGCTTAAGATACAGTCGCGCATGAAGCGCGCTCCCGTAAGTCGGGTTTTGGATCCCAGTTAATGAAAATATTATTGAAATAATCGGTTTTCCCCAATAAACAACCATATATTCAATAAACATGTTTTGGAGCAGAATTAGGCAGTCCATATTGGACGCCATCATGGAATTTATTTTTTTTGGTTTAATTTTCACACATATTTATTAGTTATGTGGATGGAGTTCTCATTAAACCTCACATCCTTATATTGGTTACAGTATTGCCCAAAGTAATTGACCACTTAACCACATCAGAATTATTGGTAATTTTTCAAGATTTAAAATCCTGAAAAATTACCAATAATTATGCTGTGGTTAAGTGGTCAATTACTTTGGACATTACTGTACGAGGATTGAGTTATCATTACACCTCAAATCCTTATATTGGTCACAGTAATGCCCAAAGTAATTGACCACTTAACCACAGCAGAATTATGGGTATTTTTTCAGCATTTAAAATCCTGACAAATTACCCATTATTATGCTGTGGTTAAGTGGTCAATTAATTTGTACATTACTGTATGAGGATTGAGTTATCATTACACCTCAAATCCTTATATTGGTTACAGTAATGCCCAAAGTAATTGACCACTTAACCACAGCAGAATTATGGGTATTTTTTCATCATTTAAAATCCTGACAAATTACCAATAATTATGCTGTGGTTAAGTGGTCAATTACTTTTGACATTACTGTATGAGGATGGAGTTAAACCTCACATGAGTGTGTTGGGGATTTGGACCTTGACTTGGGATCTTTTGTTTTTAACGCGACAAATGCGCATACACCTTATACACAAATTTCTTATGTAACCAGAGTTTTTCTTGGATAAGATGAGTTTGAAGCCTGCTTACATTTCAAAATGTCGTCAGTTTTATATTGTCTGCAGCGGAACTCAACGCGTTGAAGCAAAAGTTACAAAAGATAAAATGTGTATGTAACGAGACTATAATACAACTGAAAAAATAAATTCAGGGAGGGGTGGGCGATACAGGGAACTAAGGGTTGAACCGATATAAATTTGTAGAGCAATAACGACCAATGTTGACACTTTATGCATCTGAACTCAGAGATCAACTCTACTGTTGCAACAAGGTTGGTTATATGGACTCGGAGAAAAAGTGGTTTGTATCGATGAACTGACATAAATTAGTGGAGCGATGTTGCATCGCGACTGTACTAAAGCAGCAATGATATCAAATTGGGGGGGGGGGGGGGGTATGAAATTATCTATCTCTATAGATGGCACCAGGATTATATAGAAAGGAATAGCAATTGATATACGTATACGGTATACTATAGTAATACCATAGACAAATAAGTGCAAGTATCACATGATAAAATATTACGTAACGTGACTATACCGATGAAAGAAATAAATAAATTGGACCGGGTTTAGAGGTTGGGTTGGTTATGGAATTGGATATGGAATTCATACCGATGGAACGATACAAATTAGTGGAGCGATAAAGACCAATGTTGACATTTAGTCAGGCTACGCGGGAGAAAATAGGGGTTGATACGATGGACCGAAATAAATTTGTCGGGTGATAATGTCCAATGTTGACCTATAAAGTAACGCGACTGTACTGTCGGATAATTATCAGGTGTAACCGGTCAAATATGGACTCTAGTGAACAATATAGAACAGCTCAGAAAACATTCGCAGGGTGCTAAAATTTATTTAACACCGCATTTGCCATTAAAATTGATTTATATCGATAAAACTGTCATTTTTCAAAATTTTAAGCTGAGACTTGGAGTGTGTGGGTGGGATACCTACATATTCCTAAAATGACAGAGTACAGCACGTAATTATGTTTTAGATGGAAGAAATGAATTTTTTTCAATGATAAAATTTAACATGGAATTTACCATTAACATCGATTTATGTCGATAAAACTGTCTTTTTTCAAACCTTTAGGCTGAGACTTGGTGCATGTGCGTGTGTTACATATATGTTCCTAAAATGACAGAGTCCATCGCGTAATTATGTTTTAGATGGAAGAAATTGAATTTTTTTTCGATGATAAATTTTAACATGGAATTGTCCCATTCAATTTCAAATCTATTTATGTCGATAAAACTGCTATTTTTCAAAAATTTAAGCCGAGACTCGGTGTTTCTGCGTGGAATACCTATATATTCCGAAAACGGCAGGGTTAAGCACGTAATTATCTTTTAGATGGAAGAAATTGATTTGTTTCGATGATAAAAATCCAGCGTAAAATAATCGCCAATGGAGTCTTCGCTTCGCATGGTTGGCAATTATCACGATACACAGGGAACACTTTGACGTTCGTACTCATTTTTCACCAATTTTTGTACCTGGCTTTCCAATCCTAAGTTTCAAGGGGAAATGTCTAATTTTACTCTATTTGTCGTTATATACATATTATACATATTTATCACATAATTTGGCCATAAAAGCAGTTTCATAATTATCGGTAATAGACACGTTTAATATCAGCGCGTGCGATGACGTCACGGCGTTCTTCAGATAACTTGCGATCGCTGTAGTGTATGATTGTTGTTGTCGATGAATATTTCGCGTTGCTTCGGGTTTATTTGATCATGTGATAAAAGGTATCTCACACTCGTCCTATTTTATACGTAATTTATCAACCTCGTCCTCTAAATTATATTTGAGCCTCGGTAAACCTCGGCTCAAATCGAATTTAGTGAACTCGGTTGATAAATTCCGTATAAAATAGGAACTCATGTGAGATCCTCTATTTATCACACCATTTATTATTCATTTTCATAAAAATAAAAAAAAAGAAGCCGAAGATGACATGTTTAAACTGTTTGAAGCACGAATTTGGCGATAACTTATCAGAGTACGTTATACTTGTGATAGTTACGTTACGCTCACGTGTTCCAATATCCTATTGCGATAATCGCTTAACCCTTCAGTTTTCAACGGCATTTCAATTGGTTGAAATTAAAATTTCTCAAGTTCCAGCTCAACACGAATCTAGTGACCTAATTGGTAGAAATACTTTAGCAGTAATTCTTAGTTTTATAAGTCATAACTCTAATTTTATTGACGATACGAGCTCAACATCATAATATGTCACTGTTTATGGCGGTGTTATCCAAACGTGTGCTTTGATAATGGTTATAATTTTATTTTGCGATCAAACGTCAGTGCAGCCCAGCAGAAACGCATAGGTACTAGTTCAATTCAGCAGAAACGCATAAGTCCTACGATTATAGTACACCCACTGAACGCGCTTCGCGCGTTGGTCAGTGGGTGAAAAAACAGATGATAAACGTTTTTCTGACACGATAAACAAGTAAATGAGATGTAGAAATTCACAATGCACTAAAAAATTTATGAAAAATCATTTATAACTGAAATTTACAAGAAAAATAAGAATGAAATGTATCCCGATTTTGAACATTTTAATTTATGTTTGTCAAATTCACATAATCCCTCTGACTTGTAAGTAACCCACAGAGAGCCCCACATAGAGTGGAGCAGACGGCACTCTATGGTGCATCCTTCCATCTGTGTGGGGCTCCCTGTGGGATGTGTGCATGTGTATCCAGGCCTGATTTGTAAGTACAATGTGTATGTACCATACAGTATTGTCCTAAATAATCGACTCCTTAACCATATTTCTGCTGAGTGGTTGATCTGTGTTCACCTGGGTTTGTGGTGAATGGTATCCGTTAAATAACCTCACCATGAAGTAACCAGTCTATACTATAGATCACACCATGAAGTAACCAGTCTATAATATAGGTCATACCATGAAGTAACCAGTCTATCCTATAGGTCACACCATGAAGTAACCAGTCTATACTATCGATCACACCATGAAGTAACCAGTCTATACTATAGATCACACCATGAAGTAACCAGTCTATAATATAGGTCATACCATGAAGTAACCAGTCTATACTATAGATCACACCATGAAGTAACCAGTCTATACTATAGATCACAACATGAAGTAACCAGTCTATACTATAGATCACACCATGAAGTAACCAGTCTATAATACAGGTCATACCATGAAGTAACCAGTCTATACTATAGATCACACCATGAAGTAACTAGTCTATACTATAGATCACACCATGAAGTAACCAGTCTATAATATAGGTCACACCATGAAGTAACCAGTGTATACTATAGATCACACCATGAAGTAACCAGTCTATAATATAGGTCACACCATGAAGTAACCAGTCTATAATATAGGTCACACCATGAAGTAACCAGTCTATACTATAGATCACACCATGAAGTAACTAGTCTATACTATAGATCACACCATGAAGTAACCAGTCTATAATATAGATCACACCATGAAGTAACCAGTCTATACTATAGATCACACCATGAAGTAACCAGTCTATACTATAGATCACACCATGAAGTAACCAATCTATACTATCAGTCACAACATGAAGTAACCATTCTATTTATATACATTTCTCCCTCGGTATTTCAGATAAAACGGGCGTCATCATCTTGAAACTCACCCCACAGTCGCATCATGTTAATTATGGCGCACTGTGTAGGACATGGTACAGGGAAGAAAATGCAAAGCCAGAAAGAAGATTGTATAGCTATTATAGTCGACGGATGATATGTCCATGTTGGGAGCGGTGGATTATACTCGATTATCGTCTCATCTATACCGGATCCGGATGTTACATATTTCATTCTCCTTTCTACCCATATACAAAGGTAAATATTATATATATTGAGGGAATCACTCCCCCACCCCTATATATGATATGTTGGGAGCGGTGGATTATACTCGAGTATCATCTCATTTATACAGGATCCGGATGTTACATATTCCATTCTCCTTTCTACCCATATACAAAGGTAAATATTATATATATTGAGAGAATCACTCCCCTCCATATATGATATGTTGGGAGCGGTGGAGTGCACTCGATTATCGTCTCATTTATACAGGATCTGGATGTTACATATTCCATTCTCCTTTCTGCCCATATACAAAGGTAAATATTATATATACTGAGAGAATCACTCCCCCTACATATGATATGTTAATTGGGAGCGGTGTAGTGAACTCGATTATCATCTCATTTATGCATGATTTGGAGGTTACATATTGTTACATAGGTTACATCCTGATGGTACATATAGAATACATGCATTGTGTTTCTGAATAATGAATTTAAACCAAGATAGGGATTGCCGATTTACCCAACAAGCTTTCAAGTTAGCGAGTCATAACTTTTTTCATTATAATTACCATGTTGTTTGCGCCGTTCATCGATGATAGAGCACATGAGTGTATTTTGCACTAATCCATGGCTCAAATTCATTCATTTGTGTAACAGAATGAAAAAGAGAGGTTTGGAAGTCGGACCGAAAGTTGGCAGCGCCCGGAATTCTAAGCCGGTCACCCATCCAAGGATTTACAAAGTTCGACGTTGAAGAGAAGTAATCTTTACAACGCGTAACCCTTTAATCAATAGACAATAGTCTATTGCTGAATGATATTGGGTATAGAGGTTTAACCCACAGGGAGCCTCACACATATGGAAGCATGCACTATGGAGTGTCGTCTGCTCCAGTCTATGTGGGGCTCTCTATGGGTTAGACTGAATGATATATAGTATATAGGTTTGTCATCCAGAGTGCTGTAAAAAGTGCCCAATGACATTTGAATTTAATTCCACACCCCTTGATGTGAGGTGCATGTTTTCAACATCCTAGCCATTGCAGACATACTGCTGTACACCACATGTGGAATACAAACCGGAACTACTTCAAGTTGACTTTATTGCCAAGAGCGACGACGTACAGTAATGCCCTAAGTAATCGACACCATAACCATAGCAGAATTATGGGTAACTTTTCAGGATTTAGTCAGAAATATGGCTTCGCTGAGAGCTTTCCGATAAATGGCAACAAGCCTGCGGTGGTTAAGGGGTCGATTACTTAGGGCAAAACTGTACATTACATCAACGGTCCACATCTGATGATCCCCCGATAATTACCTACAATAAAGGTAGTTATCGTATCAATGGTAGTCACAGTCTTGAATTAAACTTTAATATCCGACATAATGATGTGGAGTAAATACAGAACACATCTCTGCACAACTTGCATTATAATCTAGAATCGTAAATCAACCTTGTTGCGAAGGGTGCATTGTGAAATATATTCTTGCACCAGCTGCAACTCATACGATAACAAGATTATCGATTAAGATGTTCTGTGTTCTGTCGATTTCTGTTCTAGAGTTATCTTTTTTTGTTTTTGCATATGAATTTTGCTATGAGAATGAGATCGTGATGAGAATTATCTTTCTTTGTTTGTAGGCATATTGCTATCGGATTGAGATTCTGATTAGAAGTGCTCCTGGAGCTGGTGGTCTTATTACATGCTATGAGAATGAGATCGTGATTAGAGTTATCTTTCTTTGTTTGTTTTGTTTTATTGCGGTATCAAAGGATACCGAATTAAAATGGCTAATTACCCGAGTAATAACAAATCTGTGGTCGAAATTTACCACGCTCGCTGCATATTTTCCCGGAAGTGGAGAGTGGGCGTGTCAGTCGGAAGTACATTAGCGAATCATGTATTGTATATAAACTGAACGATTGGATGAAATAAAAAGTGATTAAATAAATTAGAAAAGAACTTTATTACTTTGATCACATTAATTCGTGATAAAACAACAACGAATGATTATAGTGAATTAACAAAAATAATTCAGAAATAGTGACAAATTGTAACTGACCTACAAATGGCAGCTTTTGATTGGTCTAAGAAAATTCCCGCGAAATATGAATCTCTGTCATTGTTCTTTTGGACACAATACATGATTCGCCGATAGGTGCAGTCGCACTAAGTTTTACCCACCCTATAAAATTGTCCCACCCAATTAGAAGAATAATTATTAAAAACCAAAAATATATTCAACAATGCAGGTTTATACAGTAGTACATGTATTCATTTAACGCATGATATGTATCTGTCCTATTTATTTTGTTCGCTTACATGTGTTTGTCCATGTATTTGTCAAATGCGAGAATTGTGTTGTATGCATGATTGTGTTATTTTAGTTATCAATATTTACATAAAATATATTTCGGCCAACAAAGGAGTGTTAGTTTTAAATTTGTGCCACTCGGGTAATTGTAGGCATGTTGTTATCGGATTGAGATTCTGATTAGAAGTGCTCCTGGAGCTGGTGGTCTTATTACACAAGAAAACTAAGATGCATGCATCAGGTCGGCCGTGAACTATCTACCATAGAATTGTTGTAGCTATCGATTATACATTTTGAAACACCTGTCTGTATGTATGTATGTGTGTATGTATGACTGCATGTGTGTATGTGTTATAGACTCTAACACTGCTCGAATTTGGTATTTAACGTGTCAACTTGACCTCGCTCATAGGCATGTTTCTGGACCTTGACCGATCCGACTAAAAATTTGTGTGTAGGACTACTTCGATCCCGGGAGCAATATCGACGGGTCCAATTTCACGTGGGACCATGTTCTCGAACGTGCTGATATAGGCATGTTTCTGGACCAATTGAATAATAGTTTGGCCAGACGCTGTATATACTGGGTACTGTCCAGATGGAGGCGATCACAAAAAAATCCCTAACTAGCCCGAACGAAGTCGAGTACATCAGCTAGTCTAATATATATTTTGGACATTTGTCTGTCTGTTTGTCTGTTAGCTATGGCCGGGAAAACTGCCTGACAGATTTGACGAAATTTGATACCTAGGGGAAATTATTTCCAGGGAGTATTTTGGACGGGTCAAATCTTGATCCCGACCTGACTTTGACATTCAAAAAGATCAATTCAAGGTTAAATCTGATAAAACGTAAGTATTTCAACGAAATTTGATACCTACTGTTACTTTTGTCCCAGGAGTGTTTCGGGTGGGTCAAATCATGACCCTGACCTGATCTTGACATTCAAAAGTGTCAATTCAAGGTCAAATCGGGTAAAGCCGGGCGGATTTCGACGGGTACTTTTGTCGTGACTTTTGTCCGGGGGGTGTTTTGGACGGGTCAAATCGTGACCCCGACATGACCTTCACCTTTAAAATAGTCAATTCAAGGTTAAATCGCGCAATTCTCCGAAAATCAGAGGGGAACATCCCGGACGAAGTCGGGTCCACCAGCTACTATTATATATTTCTAGATTTAGTTACTAACTAAATACCTGTATATTCTACAAAGAAATGTTTGACAAATATATCTGTATCAATATTGCCATGCGGGTCATTAAAATAGATACGACGAAACAAATTTTGAAGGGTGCATGTATCAGGTAAATTTTTATATTTCAAATGATGACAGGAATGCGGAAAGTTAATACTGGCTATCCGCATGAAGAGATATACATGTATATAAAAACAAAAATAGAAGATGACTGCTGGCGACAATGTTTTCAAAAAAAATTCAAAACATTCGATAGCTCCCATCTAATTGTCAGCCGAAGATCAATATGAAGTTTGGTGACTATCAGATGAGGGATATGTCTGTACAGTTGCTAAACAATTCAGTCATGCAAAAGAGGATCAAAGAGTAAGATACCAAATTGCTGCCTGTGGTAATGTTTTTTAACGAAATTCGGGAAAATTAGATTACTCTCACGCTGGTTATCCAGAAGATCATTGTGGAATCTGGTGACGATCGGACAAGGGGTGTCGTCTGTAGGATCAACCAAATTATTTAGCCATAAAAATAGTAAAATTGAAGATCACCGCTGGCAGTGATGTCTTCACAAGGACAGTTTGAGAACAAAATATGGCTCACATCTAGCGGTGACCCAAAATATCCACATGAGAAAAAGTTCTCCAATAAAAGCTGGCTGCAGGGTGCGCCAATTGATTCAAATTCGAAATTTAGCATGGTGTACTGCTTGTGGCCATGTTTTCCCCGCAAATTTGATAGACTGATGGACAAAACCACTGAATCCGTTGAATCAATATACATGTATACATGGATTAATTTATATGCATTGTTATACACAGTACTGGTATATAAAGGTACTGAAAATAACTATATTACTAGTATACATAAAATAAACCATATATCATGGCTATGGGTTCATGACAGCTGAGAACTTGGTGTGAATTAAAGAGTGGTGGTTTCTCAAGCATATCTAACCCTCCACGTTAGTAAAAATGCCATTAAATGTCATAAGTATAATCTAGCTTGAGGACAGACCTTAATTCAACCAGGTCCTCGCGCGATGTATGGTCGATCACATGATGATCTAGGGGGGATTAGAATTGTTGTATAAAAACAGCACTGCGTGTAAATATAAAATAAAATAGTGCTACATCTTATTACAGATTATTGCCATATATAATCAGTGATTATACAGACAGTCTGACAAAATAAAGTTTCAGTGACACTCTATTCGAAGAGGGGAATAATTTCATCTGTTACAGTCAATGGAGCAATTATGAATCTGGAAAGGTGAAATTTCTAAGTAATACTAGATATCGACATAACGCGATAACATATAACATAAATGCAATATGGCCGCTGGCGACCATTTTTTCCTATGAAATTAAAAAAATATTTGATATCTCTCATCTGATAGATCAATATCAAGATAAATATGAAGTTTGGTGATGATCGGATGAGTGAAGTGGACTGTGGTATGTGCTAAACGGTTTGGTAATGCTTAAAAAGATTCTTACCTTAATATTTTTATGTTCACTTTATAAACTTCACTGAGTCATCCTTGTCATGTATTGAGTTTGATATCTTTTGTTAACAGTTTATAAATTATGTATGTCTCATGTTTGTTATTTTAATTTATGTGTTTATTATCATTAAATAAAGTTGCATTCCTTAAAAAGATGCTTACCTCAATGTTTTTATGTTTACTTTATAAACTCCACTGAGTCATCTTTGTCATGTATTGAATTTGATATCTTTTGTTAACAGTTTATAAATTATGTATGTCTCGTGTTCGTTATTATATTATATACACTTTATAGTGTGTTTTCAGAACGAAAAAAAAATGAATAAAATCAACAAATTTGTAAATTTAAAAACAATTCAAACGTTGTTGTATTCCATGTCCCAGCCCGGACATATACACCAATTTTCAATAATATTCATTGAGAAACAACGGACAAAACGCTATATAACACCCGTATACATATTTTATTCCGAGCCGGACTCATCCTCGGGTACATGTTATAGTAGGTACCGAATTGACACACGTCGACTGGGGCGAGTTGGCCCTGGGGCGATTATGCCGATTCCGGCACCTTCTATAATTTACCGTATGTATCCGTTTACGCGTAGTTTACTTTAGAAAGTTCCGCAATTAATACCGTAAATAGAGCGACCATATTTGACAGAGAATGCCTCTGTTATTGATTATCAAGTTGCTATACATTAAAAACGACACATTCACATGCTCGTTCAAGCGCAGTAGTCTATTTTCCCCATGTTAAAGGACATCCACAAATACTAAATAACGCTAACCTACTGCCGAATGTTTTACACGACAACTGTTAACATATTTGGGCTGAATTCATCTGACGCGGTATTATTCCTCAAAATAAACAACAAAACCATCGTTACTTGGAAATGTAGTTTGGGCTAACATTTACATAAATCCTCCACATCATTTATTCGACACACACGTCAGATGAAAAGCAGACATGAAGTAAACGGCCAAATTGGCCGAAATGATATGAGAATGAGATCGTGATTAGAGTTATCTTTCTGTGTTTGTAGGCATGTTGCTATCAGAATGAGATTCTAATTAGAAGTGCTCCTGGAGCTGGTGGTCTTATTACACGAAATCCAATGTTTGACCGAAATGGATGGATGCAAAACGATGTCATTCCTAAAGAAAACTGCTGCGAGAAATCCAACAACTGCCGCCTGTACTACCAGGTGCGACCAATCGGGTGGTGTTATCGCCGACCAACTTTCAGAATCAGTAAGTCAGTATTGTGTCGTGTAATCTGCAACCAACTTTCAGAATCAGTAAGTCAGTATTGTGTCGTGTAATCTCCAACCAACTTTCAGAATCAGTAAGTCAGTATTGTGTCGTGTAATCTCCAACCAACTTTCAGAATCAGTAAGTCTCCAACCAACTTTCAGAATCAGTAAGTCAGTATTGTGTCGTGTAATCTCCAACCAACTTTCAGAATCAGTAAGTCAGTATTGTGTCGTGTAATCTCCAACCAACTTTCAGAATCAGTAAGTCAGTATTGTGTCGTGTAATCTCCAACCAACTTTCAGAATCAGTAAGTCAGTATTGTGTCGTGTAATCTCCAACCAACTTTCAGAATCAGTAAGTCAGTATTGTGTCGTGTAATCTCCAACCAACTTTCAGAATATCAAAATCAGAGTCCGTTCAAGATCAAAATTTGGGCTTAGATCCACCCATTTTCACCAATGTTATGGTCGTTGTCGACATATAATTACCAATTATTTTGTTTTGCAGGTGATAAATTCAGTTTAAGTTAGTTATCTGATTGCTGAAAATCCAGTCATGGTCAAATTTGGGTTTGGTCAGCCCATTTTTAGTCAAGCTTGAGTTTTTGCCATGGGCTGGCGTCCGTCGTTCGTGCATGCATTGGTCTATCAAAAATTTCCTTTGGCTAACCCAACTGGCCCCATCCCTCATCCGATACCAAACTTCACATGGATATTCAGGGTAACCTCTAGATGGTAACCACCAATTTTTAGCTTGACGCTGAAGGTGTTTTTGTTATCACTCGGAATATGCAATTTTTCGAAAGATTCTGACAGAGCTTTCAAAGCTAATTTACGGCGTTTCCAGGAGAATTTCGAACCAGTTTTTTTCCGTTTCCTGACAGTTCGATGCGCTTTACCATTTTATGATGTGTGTGCGATAAAGTATTCCATAACTTGGCCATGAAAAGCATAAGAAATAAGAAATGTTAGTATTTTCGTCCAGCTTTTGCCATATTTCTCCGACAGTGCTCTGAGGTCGAGCGAGATTATATATGACAAACTGCAGATTGTAACGGAATGCTAGACAGAATGACAAATAGCGGAACATAATTTGCAATAAAGTGGGACGGCCAATATCAGAAAGAAGTTAGCACGTAGAGGGCTTATTTTGGCATCAATAGAAGCACCATATTTGCCCTAATTAAATATATTAACCCCCGCCAATCATAGGACACTCATATTTTTCATTATTCGGCCAACAATTTATCTACACTAAATAATGTTGAAACCAAGGCTGCGTGACAGCTGCATAATTGCTTTTTAACAGTGAAAAATGTATGCCCATAAGAAAACTTTGAATGAAAATAAAGCTTAGGAGGATGTCAAAGTGGGTTTTTTTTCGGATTTTGGAAAAAAAATGTCGAAAAACTGTTGATGTAAAAGTGCGAAAACAAAACGACGAAAATTATGCGAAACCGACTGGCCATAAACGATCGGTAATGTTGGAACCACAACATAGGCCTATGATTTACAACGGAAAAATCGAGATGAGGCCCAAGCGCCAGCGGTCCAGCAAAGCATCATGGATCCGACATGGAACAAGCCCACACCACATGGAATGCTAAGCCAGACATAGAGTCATGTATCCTCCTATGTTCATATTTTAATATTGTGATGTTTATCATCACACATGTTTATATATTTATTCAATAAAGAATCAAGAAAAATATATATACTTCACTCTTATATCAGTCAATAGGATCCACAAATGGAACTAGGTTTGACTTGGGAAATTCCCTTGCTAAAAATAGCAAAATATAACAGGAAGTCTGAGCACGTGCTCTCCGTGGGATTTCCTATTACGAATTTTCCAAATTAACTTACCATTAACTTAATAAAACTGATAATTATGTTTTTGTATTAACTTAGTTGTTTAAGACTTAAATTTAATAGCTGATATACAGCAATGCCTTAAATAATTGAGAGCTTTCCGATGAATGGCAACAAGCCATATTGCCGACTAAATCCTGAAAAGTTACCCATAATTCTGCTGCGGTTAAGGAGTCGATTATTTAGGGCATTACTCTATATTGTATACCAGTACTCTAAAATGCGACTAATGATCGGTCAATCTGAGATAATGGCGAAACACAAAAATTATCAGATGCGATGCCGATCATATCGACACCACAGACATTATTGAAGGAGACAAAGCTGTCATATTGACGAAAACAAATACGTCTGAAAAATACGGTGACAATGACGAAAAATTTATGAAAACTTGCAATGTTATGGAATGTGATAAAATTATGACGAAAACACTGCTCATTTATTTTTTCCATATACGAAAATCATTTTGACATGACCCCTAATAAAATAGCATCTATTACACAACATACTTGTATTCATCACAGTGAAGCGACTGTTTGGTACATCTATATACCAATTAACCCTTACACGGGAAGGTAGTACGAAAAATGGAAAAACTACCTTCGACATCAATGGATAGAATTTACATTTGTTGATGAATTCATACGCTAGCAAAGAACACGTTATGTATAACACGACGGAGTGAGCTACTTCGCTTTCATTTCCATATACGATATGACTGTACGTTGAACCTGTATAAATGCTGCACTGAACACGACGCTGATTTATTATAAGCTTAAAGTAGACTCGGTATTTACAAAAATAATTTCTATTTCCGCTGATTTATTCCATATAATCGGGATTATTTTGTATAAAGATGTAGGACTAGACACAAGGAATGTATTTGTGTGCTAAAATATTTCCACTTCTGATCAACATAACGAGGTAACAGATTGGTGTAGATAGATACTCATTTAATGATCTCATTTATTAATATTACAGTTGTATTGTGGGGTGATCCACATATCGAGACGACAGATGGACGTATATACTCATTTAACGATCTCATGTATTAATATTACAGTTGTATTGTGGGGTGATCCACATATCGAGACGACAGATGGACGTAGATACTCATTTAACGGTCTCATGTATTAATATTACAGTTGTGTTGTGGGGCGATCCACATATCGAGACGACAGATGGACGTAGATACTCATTTAATGATCTCATGTATTAATATTACAGTTGTATTGTGGGGTGATCCACATATCGAGACGACAGATGGACGTAGATACTCATTTAATGATCTCATGTATTATTATTACAGTTGTATTGTGGGGTGATCCACATATCGAGACGACAGATGGACGTAGATACTCATT
This sequence comes from Siphonodentalium dalli, assembly GCA_032622095.1. Lineage (NCBI taxonomy): Eukaryota > Metazoa > Mollusca > Scaphopoda > Gadilida > Siphonodentaliidae > Siphonodentalium > Siphonodentalium dalli. The sequence goes on from CP136062.1 coordinate 100,668, forward strand.
TAATGATCTCATGTATTAATATTACAGTTGTATTGTGGGGTGATACACATATCGAGTCGACAGATGGACGTAGATACTCATTTAGTGATCTCATGTATTAAAATTACAGTTGTATTATGGGATGATCCACATATCGAGACGACATATGGACGTAGATACTCATTTAATGATCTCATGTATTAATATTACAGTTGTATTATGGGGTGATCCACATATCGAGACGACAGATGGACGTAGATACTCATTTAATGATCTCATGTATTAATATTACAGTTGTATTGTGGGGTGATCCACATATCGAGTCGACAGATGGCTTAGATACTCATTTAACGGTCTCATGTATTATTACAGTTGTATTGTGGGGTGATCCACATATCGAGACGACAGATGGACGTAGATACTCATTTAATGATCTCATGTATTAATATTACAGTTGTATTGTGGTGTGATCCACATATCGAGACGACAGATGGACGTAGATACTCATTTAATGATCTCATGTATTAATATTACAGTTGTATTGTGGGGTGATCGACATGTCGAGACGACAGATGGACGTAGATACTCATTTAATGATCTCATGTATTAATATTACAGTTGTATTGTGGGGTGATCCACATATCGAGTCGACAGATGGACGTAGATACTCATTTAATGATCTCATGTATTATTATTACAGTTGTATTGTGGGGTGATACACATATCGAGACGACAGATGGACGTAGATACTTATTTACAGTCCCATGTACTAATATTACAGTTGTATTGTGGGGTGATCCACATATCGAGACGACAGATGGACGTAGATATTCATTTAACGGTCTCATGTATTATTATTACAGTTGTATTGTGGGGTGATCCACATATCGAGACGACAGATGGACGTAGATACTCATTTAATGATCTCATGTATTAATATTACAGTTGTATTGTGGGGTGATCCACATATCGAGACGACAGATGGACGTAGCTACTCATTTAATGATCTCATGTATTATTACAGTTGTATTGTGGGGTGATCCACATATCGAGACGACAGATGGACGTATATACTCATTTAATTATCTCATGTATTAATATTACAGTTGTATTGTGGGGTGATCCACACATCGAGACGACAGATGGACGTAGATACTCATTTAACGATCTCATGTATTAATATTACAGTTGTATTGTGGGGTGATCCACATATCGAGTCGACAGATGGACTTAGATACTCATTTAATGATCTCATGTATTATTACAGTTGTATTGTGGGGTGATCCACATATCGAGACGACAGATGGACGTAAATATTCATTTAATGATCTCATGTATTAATATTACAGTTGTATTGCGGGGTGATCCACATATCGAGACGACAGATGGACGTAGATATTCATTTAATGATCTCATGTATTAATATTACAGTTGTATTGTGGGGTGATCCACTTATCGAGACGACAGATGGACGTAGATACTCATTTAACGGTCTCATGTATTAATATTACAGTTGAATTGTGGGTTGATCCACATATCGAGACGACAGATGGACGTAGATACTCATTTAATGATCTCATGTATTAATATTACAGTTGTGTTGTGGGGTGATCCACATATCGAGTCGACAGATGGACGTAGATACTCATTTAACGGTCTCATGTATTATTACAGTTGTATTGTGGGGTGATCCACATATCGAGACGACAGATGGACGTAGATACTCATTTAATGATCTCATGTATTAATATTACAGTTGTATTGTGGGGTGATCCACATATCGAGACGACAGATGGACGTAGATACTCATTTAATGATCTCATGTATTAATATTACAGTTGTATTGTGGGGTGATCCACATATCGAGACGACAGATGGACGTAGATACTCATTTAATGATCTCATGTATTAATATTACAGTTGTATTGTGGGGTGATCCACATATCGAGACGACAGATGGACGTAGATACTCATTTAATGATCTCATGTATTAATATTACAGTTGTATTGTGGGGTGATCCACATATCGAGTCGACAGATGGACGTAGATACTCATTTAATGATCTCATGTATTATTATTACAGTTGTATTGTGGGTGATCCACATATCGAGACGACAGATGGACGTAGATACTTATTTACAGTCCCATGTACTAATATTACAGTTGTATTGTGGGGTGATCCACATATCGAGACGACAGATGGACGTAGATATTCATTTAACGGTCTCATGTATTATTATTACAGTTGTATTGTGGGGTGATCCACATATCGAGACGACAGATGGACGTAGATACTCATTTAATGATCTCATGTATTAATATTACAGTTGTATTGTGGGGTGATCCACATATCGAGACGACAGATGGACGTAGCTACTCATTTAATGATCTCATGTATTATTACAGTTGTATTGTGGGGTGATCCACATATCGAGACGACAGATGGACGTATATACTCATTTAATTATCTCATGTATTAATATTACAGTTGTATTGTGGGGTGATCCACACATCGAGACGACAGATGGACGTAGATACTCATTTAATGATCTCATGTATTATTATTACAGTTGTATTGTGGTGTGATCCACATATCGAGACGACAGATGGACGTAGATACTCATTTAACGATCTCATGTATTATTATTACAGTTGTATTGTGGGGTGGTCCACATATCGAGACGACAGATGGACGTAGATACTCATTTAATGATCTCATGTATTATTATTACAGTTGTATTGTGGGGTGATCCACATATCGAGACGACATATGGACGTAGATACTCATTTAATGGTCTCATGTATTAATATAACAGTTGTATTGTGGGGTGATCCACATATCGAGACGACAGATGGACGTAGATTCTCATTTAATGATCTCATGTATTAATATTACAGTTGTATTGTGGGGTGATCCACATATCGAGTCGACAGATGGACGTAGATACTCATGTAATGATCTCATGTATTATTATTACAGTTGTTTTGTGGGGTGATCCACATATCGAAACGACAGATGGACGTAGATACTTATTTACAGTCCCATGTATTATTACAGTTGTATTGTGGGGTGATCCACATATCGAGTCGACAGATGGACGTAGATACTCATGTAATGATCTCATGTATTATTATTACAGTTGTATTGTGGGGTGATCCACATATCGAGACGACAGATGGACGTAGCTACTCATTTAATGATCTCATGTATTATTACAGTTGTATTGTGGGTTGATCCACATATCGAGACGACAGATGGACGTAGATATTCATTTAACGGTCTCATGTATTATTTTTACAGTTGTATTGTGGGGTGATCCACATATCGAGACGACAGATGGACGTAGATACTTATTTACTGTCTCGTGTATTATTATTACAGTTGTATTGTGGGGTGATCCACATATCGAGACGACAGATGGACGTAGATACTCATTTAATGATCTCATGTATTATTATTACAGTTGTATTGTGGGGTGATCCACATATCGAGACGACAGATGGACGTAGATACTCATTTAATGATCTCATGTATTATTATTACAGTTGTATTGTGGTGTGATCCACATATCGAGACGACAGATGGACGTAGATACTCATTTAACGATCTCATGTATTATTATTACAGTTGTATTGTGGGGTGGTCCACATATCGAGACGACAGATGGACGTAGATACTCATTTAATGATCTCATGTATTATTATTACAGTTGTATTGTGGGGTGATCCACATATCGAGACGACATATGGACGTAGATACTCATTTAATGGTCTCATGTATTAATATAACAGTTGTATTGTGGGGTGATCCACATATCGAGACGACAGATGGACGTAGATTCTCATTTAATGATCTCATGTATTAATATTACAGTTGTATTGTGGGGTGATCCACATATCGAGTCGACAGATGGACGTAGATACTCATGTAATGATCTCATGTATTATTATTACAGTTGTTTTGTGGGGTGATCCACATATCGAAACGACAGATGGACGTAGATACTTATTTACAGTCCCATGTATTATTACAGTTGTATTGTGGGGTGATCCACATATCGAGTCGACAGATGGACGTAGATACTCATGTAATGATCTCATGTATTATTATTACAGTTGTATTGTGGGGTGATCCACATATCGAGACGACAGATGGACGTAGCTACTCATTTAATGATCTCATGTATTATTACAGTTGTATTGTGGGGTGATCCACATATCGAGACGACAGATGGACGTAGATACTCATTTAATGATCTCATGTATTAATATTACAGTTGTATTGTGGGGTGATCCACATATCGAGACGACAGATGGACGTAGATACTCATTTAATGATCTCATGTATTAATATTACAGTTGTATTGTGGGGTGATCCACATATCGAGTCGACAGATGGACGTAGATACTCATTTAATGATCTCATGTATTATTATTACAGTTGTATTGTGGGGTGATCCACATATCGAGACGACAGATGGACGTAGATACTCATTTAATGATCCCATGTACTAATATTACAGTTGTATTGTGGGGTGATCCACACATCGAGACGACAGATGGACGTAGATATTCATTTAACGGTCTCATGTATTATTTTTACAGTTGTATTGTGGGGTGATCCAAATATCGAGACGACAGATGGACGTAGATACTCATTTAATGATCTCATGTATTAATATTACAGTTGTATTGTGGGGTGATCCACATATCGAGACGACAGATGGACGTAGCTACTCATTTAATGATCTCATGTATTATTACAGTTGTATTGTGGGGTGATCCACATATCGATACGACAGATGGACGTATATACTCATTTAATTATCTCATGTATTAATATTACAGTTGTATTGTGGGGTGATCCACACATCGAGACGACAGATGGGCGTAGATACTCATTTAACGATCTCATGTATTAATATTACAGTTGTATTGTGGGGTGATCCACATATCGAGTCGACAAATCGACTTAGATACTCATTTAATGATCTCATGTATTATTACAGTTGAATTGTGGGGTGATCCACATATCGAGACGACAGATGGACGTAAATATTCATTTAATGATCTCATGTATTAATATTACAGTTGTATTGCGGGGTGATCCACATATCGAGACGACAGATGGACTTAGAAACTCATTTAATGATCTCATGTTTTATTATTACAGTTGTATTGTGGGGCGATCCACATATCGAGACGACAGATGGACGTAGATACTCATTTAATGATCTCATGTATTATTATTACAGTTGTATTGTGGGGTGATCCACATATCGAGACGACAGATGGACGTAGATACTCATTTAATGATCTCATGTATTATTATTACAGTTGTATTGTGGGGTGATCCACATATCGAGACGACAGATGGACGTAGATACTTATTTACTGTCTCATGTACTAATATTACAGTTGTATTGTGGGGTGATCCACATATCGAGACGACAGATGGACGTAGATACTTATTTACTGTCTCATGTACTAATATTACAGTTGTATTGTGGGGTGATCCACATATCGAGACGACAGATGGACTTAGATACTCATTTAACGGTCTCATGTATTAATATTACAGTTGTATTGTGGGGTGATCCACATATCGAGACGACAGATGGACGTAGAACTTATTTACTGTCTCGTGTTCTAATATTACAGTTGTATTGTGGGGTTATTCACATATCGAGACGACAGATGGACTTAGATACTCATTTAACGGTCTCATGTATTAATATTACAGTTGTATTGTGGGGTGATCCACATATCGAGACGACAGATGGACGTAGATACATATTTACTGTCTCGTGTACTTATATTACAGTTGTATTGTGGGGTGATCCACATATCGAGACGACAGATGGACGTAGATACCCATTGAATGATCTCATGTATTAATATTACAGTTGTGTTGTGGGGTGATCCACATATCGAGTCGACAGATGGACGTAGATACTCATTTAACGGTCTCATGTATTATTACAGTTGTATTGTGGGGTGATCCACATATCGAGACGACAGATGGACGTAGATACTCATTTAATGATCTCATGTATTAATATTACAGTTGTATTGTGGGGTGATCCACATATCGAGACAACAGATGGACGTAGATACTCATTTAATGATCTCATGTATTATTATTACAGTTGTATTGTGGGGTGATCCACATATCGAGTCGACATATGGACGTAGATACTCATTTAATGATCTCATGTATTATTATTATAGTTGTATTGTGGGGTGATCCACATATCTAGACGACAGATGGACGTAGATACTTATTTACTGTCTCATGTACTAATATTACAGTTGTATTGTGGGGTGATCCACATATCGAGTCGACATATGGACGTAGATACTCATTTAATGATCTCATGTATTATTATTATAGTTGTATTGTGGGGTGATCCACATATCTAGACGACAGATGGACGTAGATACTTATTTACTGTCTCATGTACTAATATTACAGTTGTATTGTGGGGTGATCCACATATCGAGACGACAGATGGACTTAGATACTCATTTAACGGTCTCATGTATTAATATTACAGTTGTATTGTGGGGTGATCCACATATCGAGACGACAGATGGACGTAGATACTTATTTAATGATCTCATGTATTATTATTACAGTTGTATTGTGGGTTGATCCACATATCGAGACGACAGATGGACGTAGATACTCATTTAATGATCTCATGTATTATTATTACAGTTGTATTGTGGTGTGATCCACATATCGAGACGACAGATGGACGTAGATACTCATTTAACGATCTCATGTATTATTATTACAGTTGTATTGTGGGGTGGTCCACATATCGAGACGACAGATGGACGTAGATACTCATTTAATGATCTCATGTATTATTATTACAGTTGTATTGTGGGGTGATCCACATATCGAGACGACATATGGACGTAGATACTCATTTAATGGTCTCATGTATTAATATAACAGTTGTATTGTGGGGTGATCCACATATCGAGACGACAGATGGACGTAGATTCTCATTTAATGATCTCATGTATTAATATTACAGTTGTATTGTGGGGTGATCCACATATCGAGTCGACAGATGGACGTAGATACTCATGTAATGATCTCATGTATTATTATTACAGTTGTTTTGTGGGGTGATCCACATATCGAAACGACAGATGGACGTAGATACTTATTTACAGTCCCATGTACTAATATTACAGTTGTATTGTGGGGTGATCCACATATCGAGACGACAGATGGACGTAGCTACTCATTTAATGATCTCATGTATTATTACAGTTGTATTGTGGGGTGATCCACATATCGAGACGACAGATGGACGTAGATACTCATTTAATGATCTCATGTATTAATATTACAGTTGTATTGTGGGGTGATCCACATATCGAGACGACAGATGGACGTAGATACTCATTTAATGATCTCATGTATTAATATTACAGTTGTATTGTGGGGTGATCCACATATCGAGTCGACAGATGGACGTAGATACTCATTTAATGATCTCATGTATTATTATTACAGTTGTATTGTGGGGTGATCCACATATCGAGACGACAGATGGACGTAGATACTCATTTAATGATCCCATGTACTAATATTACAGTTGTATTGTGGGGTGATCCACACATCGAGACGACAGATGGACGTAGATATTCATTTAACGGTCTCATGTATTATTTTTACAGTTGTATTGTGGGGTGATCCAAATATCGAGACGACAGATGGACGTAGATACTCATTTAATGATCTCATGTATTAATATTACAGTTGTATTGTGGGGTGATCCACATATCGAGACGACAGATGGACGTAGCTACTCATTTAATGATCTCATGTATTATTACAGTTGTATTGTGGGGTGATCCACATATCGATACGACAGATGGACGTATATACTCATTTAATTATCTCATGTATTAATATTACAGTTGTATTGTGGGGTGATCCACACATCGAGACGACAGATGGGCGTAGATACTCATTTAACGATCTCATGTATTAATATTACAGTTGTATTGTGGGGTGATCCACATATCGAGTCGACAAATCGACTTAGATACTCATTTAATGATCTCATGTATTATTACAGTTGAATTGTGGGGTGATCCACATATCGAGACGACAGATGGACGTAAATATTCATTTAATGATCTCATGTATTAATATTACAGTTGTATTGCGGGGTGATCCACATATCGAGACGACAGATGGACTTAGAAACTCATTTAATGATCTCATGTTTTATTATTACAGTTGTATTGTGGGGCGATCCACATATCGAGACGACAGATGGACGTAGATACTCATTTAATGATCTCATGTATTATTATTACAGTTGTATTGTGGGGTGATCCACATATCGAGACGACAGATGGACGTAGATACTCATTTAATGATCTCATGTATTATTATTACAGTTGTATTGTGGGGTGATCCACATATCGAGACGACAGATGGACGTAGATACTTATTTACTGTCTCATGTACTAATATTACAGTTGTATTGTGGGGTGATCCACATATCGAGACGACAGATGGACGTAGATACTTATTTACTGTCTCATGTACTAATATTACAGTTGTATTGTGGGGTGATCCACATATCGAGACGACAGATGGACTTAGATACTCATTTAACGGTCTCATGTATTAATATTACAGTTGTATTGTGGGGTGATCCACATATCGAGACGACAGATGGACGTAGAACTTATTTACTGTCTCGTGTTCTAATATTACAGTTGTATTGTGGGGTTATTCACATATCGAGACGACAGATGGACTTAGATACTCATTTAACGGTCTCATGTATTAATATTACAGTTGTATTGTGGGGTGATCCACATATCGAGACGACAGATGGACGTAGATACATATTTACTGTCTCGTGTACTTATATTACAGTTGTATTGTGGGGTGATCCACATATCGAGACGACAGATGGACGTAGATACTCATTTAATGATCTCATGTATTAATATTACAGTTGTGTTGTGGGGTGATCCACATATCGAGTCGACAGATGGACGTAGATACTCATTTAACGGTCTCATGTATTATTACAGTTGTATTGTGGGGTGATCCACATATCGAGACGACAGATGGACGTAGATACTCATTTAATGATCTCATGTATTAATATTACAGTTGTATTGTGGGGTGATCCACATATCGAGACGACAGATGGACGTAGATACTCATTTAATTATCTCATGTATTATTATTACAGTTGTATTGTGGGGTGATCCACATATCGAGTCGACATATGGACTTAGATACTCATTTAATAATCTCATGTATTATTATTACAGTTGTATTGTGGGGCGATCCACATATCGAGACGACAGATGGACGTAGATACTCATTTAATGATCTCATGTATTATTATTATAGTTGTATTGTGGGGTGATCCACATATCTAGACGACAGATGGACGTAGATACTTATTTACTGTCTCATGTACTAATATTACAGTTGTATTGTGGGGTGATCCACATATCGAGACGACAGATGGACTTAGATACTCATTTAACGGTCTCATGTATTAATATTACAGTTGTATTGTGGGGTGATCCACATATCGAGACGACAGATGGACGTAGATACTTATTTAATGATCTCATGTATTATTATTACAGTTGTATTGTGGGTTGATCCACATATCGAGACGACAGATGGACGTAGAACTTATTTACTGTCTCGTGTTCTAATATTACAGTTGTATTGTGGGGTGATTCACATATCGAGACGACAGATGGACTTAGATACTCATTTAACGGTCTCATGTATTAATATTACAGTTGTATTGTGGGGTGATCCACATATCGAGACGACAGATGGACGTAGATACTTATTTACTGTCTCGTGTACTTATATTACAGTTGTATTGTGGGGTGATCCACATATCGAGACGACAGATGGACGTAGATACTCATTTAATGATCTCATGTATTATTATTACAGTTGTATTGTGGGGTGATCCACATATCGAGACGACAGATGGACGTAGATACTCATTTAATGATCTCATGTATTATTATTACAGTTGTATTGTGGGGTGATCCACATATCGAGACGACAGATGGACGTAGATACTCATTTAATGATCTCATGTATTATTATTACAGTTGTATTGTGGGGTGATCCACATATCGAGACGACAGATGGACGTAGATACTCATTTAACGATCTCATGTATTATTATTACAGTTGTATTGTGGGGTGATCCACATATCGAGACGACAGATGGACGTAGCTACTCATTTAATGATCTCATGTATTATTACAGTTGTATTGTGGGGTGATCCACATATCGATACGACAGATGGACGTATATACTCATTTAATTATCTCATGTATTAATATTACAGTTGTATTGTGGGGTGATCCACACATCGAGACGACAGATGGGCGTAGATACATATTTAACGATCTCATGTATTAATATTACAGTTGTATTGTGGGGTGATCCACATATCGAGTCGACAAATGGACTTAGATACTCATTTAATGATCTCATGTATTATTACAGTTGAATTGTGGGGTGATCCACATATCGAGACGACAGATGGACGTAAATATTCATTTAATGATCTCATGTATTAATATTACAGTTGTATTGCGGGGTGATCCACATATCGAGACGACAGATGGACGTAGATATTCATTTAATGATCTCATGTATTAATATTACAGTTGTATTGTGGGGTGATCCACTTATCGAGACGACAGATGGACGTAGATACTCATTTAATGATCTCATGTATTAATATTACAGTTGTGTTGTGGGGTGATCCACATATCGAGTCGACAGATGGACGTAGATACTCATTTAACGGTCTCATGTATTATTACAGTTGTTTTGTGGGGTGATGCACATATCGAGACGACAGATGGACGTAGATACTCATTTAATGATCTCATGTATTAATATTACAGTTGTATTGTGGGGTGATCCACATATCGAGACGACAGATGGACGTAGATATTCATTTAATGATCTCATGTATTAATATTACAGTTGTATTGTGGGGTGATCCACATATCGAGTCGACATATGGACTTAGATACTCATTTAATAATCTCATGTATTATTATTACAGTTGTATTGTGGGGCGATCCACATATCGAGACGACAGATGGACGTAGATACTCATTTAATGATCTCATGTATTATTATTATAGTTGTATTGTGGGGTGATCCACATATCTAGACGACAGATGGACGTAGATACTTATTTACTGTCTCATGTACTAATATTACAGTTGTATTGTGGGGTGATCCACATATCGAGACGACAGATGGACTTAGATACTCATTTAACGGTCTCATGTATTAATATTACAGTTGTATTGTGGGGTGATCCACATATCGAGACGACAGATGGACGTAGATACTTATTTAATGATCTCATGTATTATTATTACAGTTGTATTGTGGGTTGATCCACATATCGAGACGACAGATGGACGTAGATACTCATTTAATGATCTCATGTATTATTATTACAGTTGTATTGTGGTGTGATCCACATATCGAGACGACAGATGGACGTAGATACTCATTTAACGATCTCATGTATTATTATTACAGTTGTATTGTGGGGTGGTCCACATATCGAGACGACAGATGGACGTAGATACTCATTTAATGATCTCATGTATTATTATTACAGTTGTATTGTGGGGTGATCCACATATCGAGACGACATATGGACGTAGATACTCATTTAATGGTCTCATGTATTAATATAACAGTTGTATTGTGGGGTGATCCACATATCGAGACGACAGATGGACGTAGATTCTCATTTAATGATCTCATGTATTAATATTACAGTTGTATTGTGGGGTGATCCACATATCGAGTCGACAGATGGACGTAGATACTCATGTAATGATCTCATGTATTATTATTACAGTTGTTTTGTGGGGTGATCCACATATCGAAACGACAGATGGACGTAGATACTTATTTACAGTCCCATGTACTAATATTACAGTTGTATTGTGGGGTGATCCACATATCGAGACGACAGATGGACGTAGCTACTCATTTAATGATCTCATGTATTATTACAGTTGTATTGTGGGGTGATCCACATATCGAGACGACAGATGGACGTAGATACTCATTAAATGATCTCATGTATTAATATTACAGTTGTATTGTGGGGTGATCCACATATCGAGACGACAGATGGACGTAGATACTCATTTAATGATCTCATGTATTAATATTACAGTTGTATTGTGGGGTGATCCACATATCGAGTCGACAGATGGACGTAGATACTCATTTAATGATCTCATGTATTATTATTACAGTTGTATTGTGGAGTGATTCACATATCGAGACGACAGATGGACGTAGATACTCATTTAATGATCTCATGTATTATTATTACAGTTGTATTGTGGGTTGATCCACATATCGAGACGACAGATGGACGTAGATACTCATTTAATGATCTCATGTATTATTATTACAGTTGTATTGTGGTGTGATCCACATATCGAGACGACAGATGGACGTAGATACTCATTTAACGATCTCATGTATTATTATTACAGTTGTATTGTGGGGTGGTCCACATATCGAGACGACAGATGGACGTAGATACTCATTTAATGATCTCATGTATTATTATTACAGTTGTATTGTGGGGTGATCCACATATCGAGACGACATATGGACGTAGATACTCATTTAATGGTCTCATGTATTAATATAACAGTTGTATTGTGGGGTGATCCACATATCGAGACGACAGATGGACGTAGATTCTCATTTAATGATCTCATGTATTAATATTACAGTTGTATTGTGGGGTGATCCACATATCGAGTCGACAGATGGACGTAGATACTCATGTAATGATCTCATGTATTATTATTACAGTTGTTTTGTGGGGTGATCCACATATCGAAACGACAGATGGACGTAGATACTTATTTACAGTCCCATGTACTAATATTACAGTTGTATTGTGGGGTGATCCACATATCGAGACGACAGATGGACGTAGCTACTCATTTAATGATCTCATGTATTATTACAGTTGTATTGTGGGGTGATCCACATATCGAGACGACAGATGGACGTAGATACTCATTAAATGATCTCATGTATTAATATTACAGTTGTATTGTGGGGTGATCCACATATCGAGACGACAGATGGACGTAGATACTCATTTAATGATCTCATGTATTAATATTACAGTTGTATTGTGGGGTGATCCACATATCGAGTCGACAGATGGACGTAGATACTCATTTAATGATCTCATGTATTATTATTACAGTTGTATTGTGGGGTGATCCACATATCGAGACGACAGATGGACGTAGATACTCATTTAATGATCCCATGTACTAATATTACAGTTGTATTGTGGGGTGATCCACACATCGAGACGACAGATGGACGTAGATATTCATTTAACGGTCTCATGTATTATTTTTACAGTTGTATTGTGGGGTGATCCAAATATCGAGACGACAGATGGACGTAGATACTCATTTAATGATCTCATGTATTAATATTACAGTTGTATTGTGGGGTGATCCACATATCGAGACGACAGATGGACGTAGCTACTCATTTAATGATCTCATGTATTATTACAGTTGTATTGTGGGGTGATCCACATATCGATACGACAGATGGACGTATATACTCATTTAATTATCTCATGTATTAATATTACAGTTGTATTGTGGGGTGATCCACACATCGAGACGACAGATGGGCGTAGATACTCATTTAACGATCTCATGTATTAATATTACAGTTGTATTGTGGGGTGATCCACATATCGAGTCGACAAATCGACTTAGATACTCATTTAATGATCTCATGTATTATTACAGTTGAATTGTGGGGTGATCCACATATCGAGACGACAGATGGACGTAAATATTCATTTAATGATCTCATGTATTAATATTACAGTTGTATTGCGGGGTGATCCACATATCGAGACGACAGATGGACTTAGAAACTCATTTAATGATCTCATGTTTTATTATTACAGTTGTATTGTGGGGCGATCCACATATCGAGACGACAGATGGACGTAGATACTCATTTAATGATCTCATGTATTATTATTACAGTTGTATTGTGGGGTGATCCACATATCGAGACGACAGATGGACGTAGATACTCATTTAATGATCTCATGTATTATTATTACAGTTGTATTGTGGGGTGATCCACATATCGAGACGACAGATGGACGTAGATACTTATTTACTGTCTCATGTACTAATATTACAGTTGTATTGTGGGGTGATCCACATATCGAGACGACAGATGGACGTAGATACTTATTTACTGTCTCATGTACTAATATTACAGTTGTATTGTGGGGTGATCCACATATCGAGACGACAGATGGACTTAGATACTCATTTAACGGTCTCATGTATTAATATTACAGTTGTATTGTGGGGTGATCCACATATCGAGACGACAGATGGACGTAGAACTTATTTACTGTCTCGTGTTCTAATATTACAGTTGTATTGTGGGGTTATTCACATATCGAGACGACAGATGGACTTAGATACTCATTTAACGGTCTCATGTATTAATATTACAGTTGTATTGTGGGGTGATCCACATATCGAGACTACAGATGGACGTAGATACATATTTACTGTCTCGTGTACTTATATTACAGTTGTATTGTGGGGTGATCCACATATCGAGACGACAGATGGACGTAGATACTCATTTAATGATCTCATGTATTAATATTACAGTTGTGTTGTGGGGTGATCCACATATCGAGTCGACAGATGGACGTAGATACTCATTTAACGGTCTCATGTATTATTACAGTTGTATTGTGGGGTGATCCACATATCGAGACGACAGATGGACGTAGATACTCATTTAATGATCTCATGTATTAATATTACAGTTGTATTGTGGGGTGATCCACATATCGAGACGACAGATGGACGTAGATACTCATTTAATGATCTCATGTATTATTATTACAGTTGTATTGTGGGGTGATCCACATATCGAGTCGACATATGGACTTAGATACTCATTTAATAATCTCATGTATTATTATTACAGTTGTATTGTGGGGCGATCCACATATCGAGACGACAGATGGACGTAGATACTCATTTAATGATCTCATGTATTATTATTATAGTTGTATTGTGGGGTGATCCACATATCTAGACGACAGATGGACGTAGATACTTATTTACTGTCTCATGTACTAATATTACAGTTGTATTGTGGGGTGATCCACATATCGAGACGACAGATGGACTTAGATACTCATTTAACGGTCTCATGTATTAATATTACAGTTGTATTGTGGGGTGATCCACATATCGAGACGACAGATGGACGTAGATACTTATTTAATGATATCATGTATTATTATTACAGTTGTATTGTGGGTTGATCCACATATCGAGACGACAGATGGACGTAGAACTTATTTACTGTCTCGTGTTCTAATATTACAGTTGTATTGTGGGGTGATTCACATATCGAGACGACAGATGGACTTAGATACTCATTTAACGGTCTCATGTATTAATATTACAGTTGTATTGTGGGGTGATCCACATATCGAGACGACAGATGGACGTAGATACTTATTTACTGTCTCGTGTACTTATATTACAGTTGTATTGTGGGGTGATCCACATATCGAGACGACAGATGGACGTAGATACTCATTTAATGATCTCATGTATTATTATTACAGTTGTATTGTGGGGTGATCCACATATCGAGACGACAGATGGACGTAGATACTTATTTAATGATCTCATGTATTATTATTACAGTTGTATTGTGGGGTGATCCACGTATCGAGACGACAGATGGACGTAGATACTCATTTAATGATCTCATGTATTATTATTACAGTTGTATTGTGGGGTGATCCACATATCGAGACGACAGATGGACGTAGATACTCATTTAACGATCTCATGTATTATTATTACAGTTGTATTGTGGGGTGATCCACATATCGAGACGACAGATGGACGTAGCTACTCATTTAATGATCTCATGTATTATTACAGTTGTATTGTGGGGTGATCCACATATCGATACGACAGATGGACGTATATACTCATTTAATTATCTCATGTATTAATATTACAGTTGTATTGTGGGGTGATCCACACATCGAGACGACAGATGGGCGTAGATACATATTTAACGATCTCATGTATTAATATTACAGTTGTATTGTGGGGTGATCCACATATCGAGTCGACAAATGGACTTAGATACTCATTTAATGATCTCATGTATTATTACAGTTGAATTGTGGGGTGATCCACAAATCGAGACGACAGATGGACGTAAATATTCATTTAATGATCTCATGTATTAATATTACAGTTGTATTGCGGGGTGATCCACATATCGAGACGACAGATGGACGTAGATATTCATTTAATGATCTCATGTATTAATATTACAGTTGTATTGTGGGGTGATCCACTTATCGAGACGACAGATGGACGTAGATACTCATTTAATGATCTCATGTATTAATATTACAGTTGTGTTGTGGGGTGATCCACATATCGAGTCGACAGATGGACGTAGATACTCATTTAACGGTCTCATGTATTATTACAGTTGTATTGTGGGGTGATGCACATATCGAGACGACAGATGGACGTAGATACTCATTTAATGATCTCATGTATTAATATTACAGTTGTATTGTGGGGTGATCCACATATCGAGACGACAGATGGACGTAGATACTCATTTAATGATCTCATGTATTATTATTACAGTTGTATTGTGGGGTGATCCACATATCGAGTCGACATATGGACTTAGATACTCATTTAATGATCTCATGTTTTATTATTACAGTTGTATTGTGGGGTGATCCACATATCGAGTCGACATATGGACTTAGATACTCATTTAATGATCTCATGTTTTATTATTACAGTTGTATTGTGGGGCGATCCACATATCGAGACGACAGATGGACGTAGATACTCATTTTATGATCTCATGTATTATTATTACAGTTGTATTGTGGGGTGATCCACATATCGAGACGACAGATGGACGTAGATACTTATTTACTGTCTCATGTACTAATATTACAGTTGTATTGTGGGGTGATCCACATATCGAGACGACAGATGGACTTAGATACTCATTTAACGGTCTCATGTATTAATATTACAGTTGTATTGTGGGGTGATCCACATATCGAGACGACAGATGGACGTAGATACTTATTTAATGATCTCATGTATTATTATTACAGTTGTATTGTGGGGTGATCCACATATCGAGACGACAGATGGACGTAGAACTTATTTACTGTCTCGTGTTCTAATATTACAGTTGTATTGTGGGGTGATTCACATATCGAGACGACAGATGGACTTAGATACTCATTTTATCGGTCTCATGTATTAATATTACAGTTGTATTGTGGGGTGATCCACATATCGAGACGACAGATGGACGTAGATACTTATTAACTGTCTCGTGTACTTATATTACAGTTGTATTGTGGGGTGATCCACATATCGAGACGACAGATGGACGTAGATACTCATTTAATGATCTCATGTATTAATATTACAGTTGTGTTGTGGGGTGATCCACATATCGAGTCGACAGATGGACGTAGATACTCATTTAATGATCTCATGTATTATTATTACAGTTGTATTGTGGGGTGATCCACATATCGAGTCGACATATGGACTTAGATACTCATTTAATGATCTCATGTATTATTATTACAGTTGTATTGTGGGGTGATCCACATATCGAGTCGACATATGGACTTAGATACTCATTTAATGATCTCATGTTTTATTATTACAGTTGTATTGTGGAGCGATCCACATATCGAGACGACAGATGGACGTAGATACTCATTTAATGATCTCATGTATTATTATTACAGTTGTATTGTGGGGTGATCCACATATCGAGACGACAGATGGACGTAGATACTTATTTAATGGTCTCATGTATTATTATTACAGTTGTATTGTGGGGTGATCCACATATCGAGACGACAGATGGACGTAGATACTTATTTACTGTCTCATGTACTAATATTACAGTTGTATTGTGGGGTGATCCACATATCGAGACGACAGATGGACTTAGATACTCATTTAACGGTCTCATGTATTAATATTACAGTTGTATTGTGGGGTGATCCACATATCGAGACGACAGATGGACGTAGATACTTATTTAATGATCTCATGTATTATTATTACAGTTGTATTGTGGGGTGATCCACATATCGAGACGACAGATGGACGTAGAACTTATTTACTGTCTCGTGTTCTAATATTACAGTTGTATTGTGGGGTGATTCACATATCGAGACGACAGATGGACTTAGATACTCATTTAACGGTCTCATGTATTAATATTACAGTTGTATTGTGGGGTGATCCACATATCGAGACGACAGATGGACGTAGATCCTTATTTACTGTCTCGTGTACTTATATTACAGTTGTATTGTGGGGTGATCCACATATCGAGACGACAGATGGACGTAGATACTCATTTAATGATCTCATGTATTATTATTACAGTTGTATTGTGGGGTGATCCACATATCGAGACGACAGATGGACGTAGATACTCATTTAATGATCTCATGTATTATTATTACAGTTGTATTGTGGGGTGATCCACATATCGAGACGACAGATGGACGTAGATACTCATTTAATGATCTCATGTATTATTATTACAGTTGTATTGTGGGGTGATCCACATATCGAGACGACAGATGGACGTAGATACTCATTTAACGATCTCATGTATTATTATTACAGTTGTATTGTGGGGTGATCCACATATCGAGACGACAGATGGACGTAGATACTCATTTAATGATCTCATGTATTATTATTACAGTTGTATTGTGGGGTGATCCACATATCGAGACGACATATAGACGTAGATACTCATTTAATGATCTCATGTATTAATATAACAGTTGTATCGTGGGGTGATCCACATATCGAGACGACAGATGGACGTAGATACTAATTTAATGATCTCATGTATTATTACAGTTGTATTGTGGGGTGATCCACATATCGAGACGTCAGATGGACGTAGATACTCATTTAATGGTCTCATGTATTAATATTACAGTTGTATTGTGGGGTGATCCACATATCGAGACGACAGATGGACGTAGATATTCATTTAATGGTCTCATGTATTATTATTACAGTTGTATTGTGGGTTGATCCACATATCGAGACGACAGATGGACGTAGCTACTCATTTAATGATCTCATGTATTATTACAGTTGTATTGTGGGGTGATCCACATATCGAGACGACAGATGGACGTAGATACTCATTTAATGATCTCATGTATTAATATTACAGTTGTATTGTGGGGTGATCCACATATCGAGACGACAGATGGACGTATATACTCATTTAATGATCTCATGTATTAATATAACAGTTGTATTGTGGGGTGATCCACATATCGAGACGACATATGGACGTAGATACTCATTTAATGATCTCATGCATTATTATTACAGTTGTATTGTGGGGTGATCCACATATCGAGACGACAGATGGACGTAGCTACTCATTTAACGGCCTTATGTATTAATATTACAGTTGTATTGTGGGGTGATCCACATATCGAGTCGACAGATGGACGTAGCTACTCATTTAACGGTCTTATGTATTAATATTACAGTTGTATTGTGGGGTGATCCACATATCGAGACGACAGATTGACGTAGATACTCATTTAACGGTCTCATGTATTAATATTACAGTTGTATTGTGGGGTGATCCACATATCGAGACGACAGATGGACGTAGATACTCATTTAACGGTCTTATGTATTAATATTACAGTTGTATTGTGGTGTGATCCACATATCGAGACGACATATGGACGTAGCTACTCATTTAATGATCTCATGTATTAATATTACAGTTGTATTGTGGGGTGATCCACATATCGAGACGACAGATGGACGTAGATACTCATTTAACGGCCTCATGTATTATTACTGTTGTATTGTGGGGTGATCCACATATCGAGACGACAGATGGACGTAGATACTCATTTAATGATCTCATGTATTATTATTACAGTTGTATTGTGGGGTGATCCACATATCGAGACGACAGATGGACGTAGATACTCATTTAATGGTCTCATGTGTTAATATTACAGTTGTATTGTGGGGTGATCCACATATCGAGACGACAGATGGACGTAGATACTCATTTAATGATCTCATGTATTATTATTACAGTTGTATTGTGGGGTGATCCACATATGGAGACGACAGATGGACGTAGATACTCATTTAACGATCTCATGTATTATTATTACAGTTGTATTGTGGGGTGATCCACATATCGAGACGACAGATGGACGTAGATACTCATTTAATGATCTCATGTATTATTATTACAGTTGTATTGTGGGGTGATCCACATATGGAGACGACAGATGGACGTAGATACTCATTTAACGGTCTCGTGTATTAATATTACAGTTGTATTGTGGGTTGATCCACATATCGAGACGACAGATGGACGTAGATACTCATTTAATGATCTCATGTATTATTACAGTTGTATTGTGGGGTGATCCACATATCGAGACGACAGATGGACGTAGATACTCATTTAATGATCTCATGTATTAATATTACAGTTGTATTGTGGGGTGATCCAAATATCGAGACGACAGATGGACGTAGATACTCATTTAATGATCTCATGTATTATTATTACAGTTGTATTGTGGGGTGATCCACATATGGAGACGACAGATGGACGTAGATACTCATTTAACGATCTCATGTATTATTATTACAGTTGTATTGTGGGGTGATCCACATATCGAGACGACAGATGGACGTAGATACTCATTTAATGGTCTCATGTGTTAATATTACAGTTGTATTGTGGGGTGATCCACATATCGAGATGACAGATGGACGTAGATATTCATTTAACGGGGTCTCATGTATTATTATTACAGTTGTATTGTGGGTTGATCCACATATCAAGACGACAGATGGACGTAGCTACTCATTTAATGATCTCATGTATTATTACAGTTGTATTGTGGGGTGATCCACATATCGAGACGACAGATGGACGTAGATACTCATTTAATGATCTCATGTATTAATATTACAGTTGTATTGTGGGGTGATCCACATATCGAGACGACAGATGGACGTAGATACTCATTTAACGGTCTCATGTATTAATATTACAGTTGTATTGTGGGGTGATCCACATATCGAGACGACAGATGGACGTAGATACTCATTTAACGATCTCATGTATTATTATTACAGTTGTATTGTGGGGTGATCCACATATCGAGACGACAGATGGACGTAGATACTCATTTAATGGTCTCATGTATTAATATTACAGTTGTATTGTGGGGTGATCCACATATCGAGACGACAGATGGACGTAGATATTCATTTAACGGGGTCTCATGTATTATTATTACAGTTGTATTGTGGGTTGATCCACATATCAAGATGACAGATGGGCGTAGCTACTCATTTAATGATCTCATGTATTATTACAGTTGTATTGTGGGGTGCTCCACATATCGAGACGACAGATGGACGTAGATACTCATTTAATGATCTCATGTATTAATATTACAGTTGTATTGTGGGGTGATCCACATATCGAGACGACAGATGGACGTAGATACTCATTTAACGGTCTCATGTATTAATATTACAGTTGTATTGTGGGGTGATCCACATATCGAGACGACAGATGGACGTATATACTCATTTAATGATCTCATGTATTAATATAACAGTTGTATTGTGGGGTGATCCACATATCGAGACGACATATGGACGTAGATATTCATTTAATGATCTCATGCATTATTATTACAGTTGTATTGTGGGGTGATCCACATATCGAGTCGACAGATGGACGTAGCTACTCATTTAACGGCCTTATGTATTAATATTACAGTTGTATTGTGGGGTGATCCACATATCGAGACGACAGATGGACGTAGATACTCATTTAACGGTCTCATGTATTAATATTACAGTTGTATTGTGGGGTGATCCACATATCGAGACGACAGATGGACGTAGATACTCATTTAACGGTCTTATGTATTAATATTACAGTTGTATTGTGGTGTGATCCACATATCGAGACGACAGATGGACGTAGCTACTCATTTAATGCTCTCATGTATTAATATTACAGTTGTATTGTGGGGTGATCCACATATCGAGACGACAGATGGACGTAGATACTCATTTAACGGTCTCATGTATTATTACAGTTGTATTGTGGGGTGATCCACATATCGAGACGACAGATGGACGTAGATACTCATTTAATGATCTCATGTATTATTTATTACAGTTGTATTGTGGGGTGATCCACATATCGAGACGACAGATGGACGTAAATATTCATTTAATGATCTCATGTATTAATATTACAGTTGTATTGTGGGGTGATCCACATATCGAGACGACAGATGGACGTAGATATTCATTTAATGAGCTCATGTATTAATATTACAGTTGTATTGTGGGGTGATCCACTTATCGAGACGACAGATGGACGTAGATACTCATTTAACGGTCTCATGTATTAATATTACAGTTGTATTGTGGGATGATCCACATATCGAGACGACAGATGGACGTAGATATTCATTTAATGATCTCATGTATTAATATTACAGTTGTATTGTGAGGTGATCCACATATCGAGACGACAGATGGACGTAGATACTCATTTAATGATCTCATGTATTAATATTACAGTTGTATTGTGGGGTGATCCACATATCGAGACGACAGATGGACGTAGATACTCATTTAATGGTTTCGGCGAGTATCATCTCCTTAAAGTAGACAACAGCACGACTCAGATTGATATCCAAGCGAGAACAGGGTTTGCGCTGTCGAAGAACAACACTAAGGTTAATGCCACAGTGTTTACGGCGTGTGCCGGAAGCGATAATAACGGAGCCAGTTTCCACGTGGAACTCTCATCAAATAGAACATGTGAGTTAATTAGTTAGTTTATGATGCCGATATTTTGTCATTTGGTAACTACTAACTTTTTTTATTTTTTTGGGTGGTAAAATTGAATTTATTTGGTAAAATATGTTTCAGTGTAAATTTTATTCTTTTGTATGTATTTTTGGGGAGGGAGTGGGAGGGGGTCATCGAGGGGTAAATGATTTTAGGTATAAATTAATTATTTTATATGTATTTGGAGGGGATTTTGAGGGGTGTACCATTTGTAGGTATAAACTATATAAATTCATTTAAATGCATTTTTGTGGGGGTTGAATGTTTTTGGTAAAATCAGTTCTTTTGAGTACATATTGAGCGATCATTCAAGCATTTAACATGTCATTTTATTTGTTCATCAGCGATGATTATCTATGTGATTGGGCATGGTATTTAAATGTCATTTTATTTTTTCATCAGCGATGGTTATTCATGACATTTAATGTGTAGTTTAATTTTTCCACAGGGATTGTTATCTATGTGATCGGTTATGGCATTTAATATCTCATTTTATTTTGTCATCAGCGATCGTTATTCATGACTTTTGATGCGTCAATTGTTTTCCTGCAGCCATAATTGTTGCTTTGTGGCTACATATAACATCTCATTTTATGTTTTTTCTTCAACAATGCTCAATTTATGTTTTTTCTTTGGCAATGTTTATTCATGACATTTACCATCTCGTTTTATGTTTTTCCTCAGCGATGATAATCTTTGTGAATGACCAGGACAAAACAACAAATTTCTACAATAGTCAGGATTTTAATTACACTGAAACAAACATCATGGCGAAGCGCGTTAACGATTCCATCATCATGGTGCTTAATTCAGGTAAAGTTACTATACTGCGTAATTGTGCTGGTACTGGAATCAGTCCATCTGTGTGTCCTTCTGTCCATGGATGCAACTTTGTCCGAGCTTATATTGTTTAATTGTTCAGTGTATTTTTTTTAAACTTGGCACAGATATTTAATACCATGGGAATTGGTATACTTGGGAACATGACGTCCGTCTGACTTTTTTTAGTGGAGTTATTCCCCTTTTTCAATCTTTTATTCAAATTGAAGAATCTATATCTTCTTGTATTCTATAAGATAGGATACTACTTCAACTGACCATTTATTTTAGGAAGAATAACATTTAAAAAATTAAATTCGTCCCCCCGCTCCCTGACAAGTTGCATGTAAATATAGCAATATATTTATATTGGACTAATATGCACTCCATATTTGGAAACAATTCTTTTGTTATCTTGGGATAGACGTGTCCTCCTAGAAAAGATTGTAGTCCGTAAATATGTAGTCCATTGTAGTTCGTAAATATGTAGTCCGTCAATATGTAGTCCGTTGTAGTCCGTAAATATGTAGTCCATTGTAGTCCGTAAATATGTAGTCCATTGTAGTTCGTAAATATGTAGTCCGTTGTAGTTCGTAAATACGTAGTCTGTAAATATGTAGTCCGTTGTAGTTCGTAAATACGTAGTCCATTGTAGTCCGTAAATATATAGTCCATTGTAGTCCGTAAATATGTAGTCCGTTGTAGTCTGTAAATATGTAGTCCGTAAATATGTAGTCCGTAAATATGTAGTCTGTAAATATGTAGTCTGTAAATATGTAGTCTATAAATATGTAATCTCTAAATATGTAGTCTGTAAATATGTAGTCTGTAAATATGTAGTCTGTAAATATGTAGTATATATGTAGTCTGTAAATATGTAGTCTGTAAATATGTAGTCTGTAAATATGTAGTCTGCAAATATGTAGTCCATTGTAGTCCGTAAATATGTAGTCCGTTGTAGTCCGTAAATATGTAGTCCATTGTAGTCCATAAATATGTAGTCTGTAAATATTTAGTCCGTCAATATGTAGTCTGTAAATATGTAGTCTGTATATATGTAGTCTGTAAATATGTAGTCCATTGTAGTCCGTAAATATGTAGTCCGTCGGCTTTTCAAAGAGACTGGATAGGATAACTTTATTTACAATATACACTACACATACAGTAATGTCCTAAATAATCAACTCCTTAACCACAGCGGAATTATGGGTAACTTTTCAGGATTTCAGGATTTGGTCGGAAATATGGCTTGTTGCCATTCATCGGAAAGCTCTCAGTGAGATATCCAAGCCTGGACATAGTGTGTATAACCCATGGAGAGACCCACATAGGCTGGAGCAGAGGACACTCCGTAGTGCATGCTTCCATCTTGTTGCCATTGATTGGAAAGCTCTCAGTGAAACTTGGGACAAGTTGTATATTCTATTTATTACATGATCCAAAACATCGATAAAACATAACTAAATCAACAAATTGGATGTGAAACTAAAATCGGTTTCTATAAGGCATGCGATGACATTTCACGTAACTATGCGTTCTTTTCCCACGTAAAGAAATAGTCCCAGATAAATAAAATCTCTTTGATGGATTGGAAAAATATTGGAAGCAATAGTATTTTGAGACATAGCCTATATATTGTAAACAGACTACAAACCGGAAGTCAAAGGACATTATTTCCTGTTATGAAAAGAACGTTTAATATCACATAATTTGCCCATAAAAGAAGTTTCATAATTACCGGTAAGACACACGTTTAATATCCGCGCGTGCGATGACGTCACGCCGTTCTTCAAATGACTTGCGATCGTTGCAGTTTATGATTGTTATTTTCAATGAATAATTCGCGTTGCTTCGCGTTGCTTCGCGTTTATTTAATCATGTGATAAAAGGTGTCTCACACTCATCCTATTTTATACATAATTTATCAACCTCGTCCACTAAATTCTATTTGCGCCTCGGTAAACCTCGGATCAAATCGAATTTAGTGAACTCGGTTGATAAATTCTGTATAAAATAGAAACTCATGTGAGATCCTTTATATAATCTTTATAGAATGGGTTTATTGAATGGAATAAGGGTATGATCATGTAATAAATTCCACTATAAACATCTGATTTTCCACAAATCCCAAAAATAACGCCATTATACGCATGACGCATATATTTCTATAGCGCGTATGAATACATAACACACTAGTTAAAGTGGGTCATACAAAGAGAATTCATCAGAATAATTAAATAATATTGGTGATAAACTCATAAAGTGATCCGTTTTCTTTCTAAATTTAAATTTTTCTATGACAGATGAGCTTTGACATCACTTTTATGTTTGCAGGATTCAGTATTTTGATGACTGTTGGTGTGAAGATGATGACGATTTCTAATGTGGTTCCAGAGGAACTGAATGGATTAACTACGGGGCTGAGCGGTAACTCCGATGGTGATGCCACAAATGATTTCATAGACCCTGCTGGCAATGAGATACCAGATAACTCAACAGAACGCGATATATTCTATAGCTTCGGACAAAAATGTAAGTGTCAACAAAGGTACATGCAGTAATGCTCTAAATAATCGACTCCTTAACCACAGCATAATTATGGGTAACTTTTCATGATTTAGTCGGAAATATGGCTGGTTGCAATTCATCGGAAAGCTCTCACTGAGATGTCCAAGCCTGGATATAGTGTGTCTAACCCATAGTGAGCCCCACATAGACCGGAGCAGACGACACTCCGTAGTGCATGCTTCCATCTATGTGAGGCTCCCTGTGGGTTAAACATTAAACTTTATCAGTGAGGTTTGAGATGGATGTCTAACATTACTGACCAGTCTGGATATAGTGTGTCTGTGATTGCAGAACGAGGTCCCCAGAGGGTGAATTTATGGTGGAAAGATGGTGAATTTAGCATCACTAAATTCACCCTAAGGGAACCTCATTCTGCTGTGGTCTCAACTCTGCTATTAGCCTGCAAATAGCGTGTCTGTCATTTGCAGAATGAGGTCCCCAGAGGGTGAATTTACACTCTTATAACTAATGTGTAGAAACGATTACACATCAAATGTGTAAACCCGGTGAATACACATAGCAATGTGTAGTTTTACATACAAATACATTGACCAAGGGCCGTTCTACACATAATGTGTATGTTTTGTTACACACAATTGTGTAAGAACGTAGAACTGAACTTACATTCTTGTCTACGATATATATGTGTAAGAATCTACACAAAATGTGTATGGGATATGTGTTGATTTTATGCACAACAGTGTGTATAAATGTGTTGAAATTGACCCATTTATTGTGTAGAAATTGTTACACAATTTGTGTACGTACATAAAACTACACATATACTACACAAATATGTTTAAGATCAAAAATGAATAATGATTGTGTAGCAGGGCTCCACATTGTTTGTAGAAAACATACACATTAGTTATAAGAGTGTAGTGACACTATCCCGCATAGCGTGCTAGAATAACTAAATTCACCCTCTGGGAACCTCATTCTGCTTAGGCCGTCAACTGATATGGCAGACCTAGGATCAGATTGAAGTTCCCCAGTTCCTCAATTATGAATTTTATCTTCTGCAAATTAGGGGATACAGGAACTTCCTAGAAGGGAAATGTAACTAAAACAATCTTAATTTGATACTATAGATACTTCCCAGAAGATGAGGCCTAAGCAGAATGAGGTCCACAGAGGGTGAATCGAGTGATGCTAGCCCGTTATGCGGGATAGCGTCACTAAATTCACCCTCTGGAGACCTCATTATGCAAATGACAGACACGCTATTTGCAGGCTTCTCCTCAGTTGAAGTTCGAAGTTCCCCAGTTGAAGTTCGAAGTTCACCCATTAGTCACCTCGATTATGTAATTTATTTTCTGCAAATTATGGGCCATAAAAACTGAACAGAAGGGAATAAGTAACTAAAACATGTTAATCTGAGACCGGGCGAGCAGCAACAAACATATATGCATGTACCATAGCCGTTTATTGATGGATTCCGACAATTTTTGAGTTAATTGTCATGTGCGTCAACTGGACACTGACAATCGGATCTGCCGAGACTTTCTAACCAGAGTTACCTGAGTTATGGTCCTTAGTTTGTCTATTTTTAGCTATTTTATGACTGCTAGCGCGAAAACATGAACATATGTCAACCGATTCCATACATATTGGAACAATATCTTGATTGGGTTAAAAACTAAATAATGTCCAATTTTTTGTACCTGAAGTATGGCCCTTAGTTCTGGATTATGCTTCTTTAGTTCGTTCATTTTTAGTGATTCTTGGTCGACCAGATTCTCTCTTATAGACAAAAAGCTAGATCAGACCAATATTTGATGTGCAACCCTTGTTTGTTAATGCTGTCATGACGGGAGCTTCCTGAAATTTGGTGAAAACCCTGTACCAACGCATTCTCTTATATATAAAACCCTGTGCCAATGCATTTTCTTATATATAAAACCCTGTGCCAACACATACTCTTATATATAAAACCATGTGCCAACACATTCTCTTATATATAACACCCTGTGCCAACACATTCTCTTATATATAAAACCACGTGCCAATGTTTCTCTTATATATAAAACCATGTGCCAATGCATTATCTTATATACAAAACCCTGTGCCAGCACATTCTCTTATATATATAAAACCCTGTGCCAGCACATTCAATTATATATATACAACCCTGTGCCAATGCTTTCTCTTATATATAAAACCATGTGCCAATGCATTCTCTTATATATAAAACCCTGTGCCAACACCTTCTCTTATATACAAAACGCTCTGCCAATGCTTTCTCTTATATATATATAAAACCATGTGCCAATGCATTCTCGTATATATAAAACCCTGTGCCAACACATTCTCTTATATACAAACCCTGTGCCAACACATTATCTTATATATAAAACCCTGTGCCAACACATTCTCTTATATATAAAACTCTGTGCCAATGCATTATCTTATATATAAACCCTGTGCCAACACATTCTCTTATACATAAACCCTGTGCCAACACATTCTCTTATATATAAAACCCTGTGCCAATGCTTTGTCTTATATATATAAAACCATGTGCCAATGCATTATCTTATATATAAAACCCTGTACCAACACATTCTCTTATATTTAAAACCCTGTGCTAACACATTCTCTTATATATAAAACCCTGTGCCAACACATTCTATTATATACAAACCCTGTGCCAACACCTTCTCTTATATATAAAACCATGTGCCAACACATTCTCTTATATTTAAAACACTGTGCCAACACATTCTCTTATATATAAACCATGTGCCAACACATTCTCTTATATACAAAACCCTCTGCCAACACATTCTATTATATATAAACCCTGTGCCAATGCATTCTCTTATAAATAAAACCCTGTGCATTCTCTTATATTTAAAAGCCTGTGCCAACACTGTCTCTTATATATAAACCCTGTGCCAATGCATTCTCTTATAGACAAAAACCCTGTGCCAACACATTCTCTTATATATAACACCCTGTGCCTACACATTCTCTTATATATAAACCCTGTGTCAATGCATTCTCTTATATATAAAACCCTGTGCCAAAACATTTTCTTATATATATTAAACCCTGTGCCAATGCATTTTCTTGTGTATAAACCCTGTGCCAACACATTCTCTTATATATATAAAACCCTGTGCCAACACATTCTCTTATGTTTAAAACCCTGTACCAACATATTCTCTTACATATATAAAACCATTTGCCAATGCATTATCTTATATATAAAACCATTTGCCAACACCTTCTCTTATATATAAACCCTGTGCCAAAACATTATCTTATATATAACACACTGTGTCAACACATTCTCCTATATATAAAGCCCTGTACCAACACATTCTCTTATATATATGAAACCCTGTCCCAATGCATTCTCCTATATATAAAACCATGTGCCAACACATTCTCTTATATATATAAAACCCTGTGCCAACACCTTCTCTTATATATAAAATCCTGTGCTAATGCATTCTCTTATATGTGAAACCCTGTGACAACACATTATCTTATAAATAAAACCCTGTGCCAACAAGTTATCTTATATATATAAAACCCTAAAAATATTTGCATTGACCTTATAAGCCAGTGCATTATGTTATATATACGAGGCTCCCAAAGAAGACTCGCATATATATGAGAATGCACTGGCACAGGGTTATTAATTCTGCACCAACACATCTCCCATCAAAATCTTTGTTTTATAGGTAACAAATAAGTGGTAAGTGGATGTCCGACCAGGTAACACATCATGTAGGGTTAGCAAAAATCACACCTAGCATCACGGGATGATAGCAAACAGTCATAATGAAATGCTGGCTGACCCCCGAAAGCTTTTTTATATGTCAAATTAGGATAAGCAGAATGATAATGACCTGAAACCAATTAGTCTTATAACATTGTATCACAAAGTGGAAGTTGGTACCAAATGTATGGATGACAAGAGAAAGAAGAGGGAATCTGCCAAGCATATGAAAAGAATGGGGGAAATAAGGGAATAGTGACCCAATTTTGTTCTGTCTGAGAAAACCAACCTGTTCATCACTTTGAGCAGGATTCATAAAATTATCAAAAACAATGAATTTCATTAACATAGGATTACTGAATACTCTAATTATAATACAGTTTGTGAAAAATATATTCATCAAAAATACTTCATAAAATATTACTGTACAAAACATGAGTGAATAGCCTCAGTGAACAAGCCTTGAAATAGGGTGTCTGTCATTTGCAGAATGAGGTCTTGGCACTGAAAGGGTTAACATAGAATTACTGAATAATCTAATTATAATACAGTTTGTGAAAAATATATTCATCAAAAATACTTCATAAAAATATTACTGTACAAAACATTAATGAATATTCTGAATGAAACAGGAGTATCTATAATAACAATTTATTACATGATCCTACATTTATTCCAGTCAATAAACCCATTCAATAAATTGTGATATTAAACGTTCGTTTAATAACAGGAAATACTGCCAGGTGACATTTGACTTCCGGTTTGTCGTCTGATTACATTCCCTATGCTACGTCTCAAAAATACTATGGCTTCCAACAAACTATAATGAATGATGAGTTTGAAAAGTTATGTCATTAATTATACGCCATTAAATACGCCAAAGAGTCTTTATTTATCTGGGACTATTTCTTTACGCGGGCAAACAACGCATATAATTACGTGAAACGTAATCGCTTGCCTTATAGAAGCCGATGTTAGTTTCTCGTCCCATTTGTTGATTTAAGTATGTTTTGTCGAGGTTTTGGATCATGTAATAAATATAATCTACAACTCGTCCCCAGTCTATAGCGGAATTTACAAAACTCGTCCAGTAAATTATGTCTTAACCTCGCCAAAGGCTCGGTCCAGACCTAATTTACTGGACTCGTTTTGTAAATTCCGCTATAAACTGGGGACTCGTTGTAGATCCTCTATTTATTACATGATCCTACCCTTATGCATGCACACATCCCACAGTGAGCCCCACACAGATGGAAGCAAGCACTACAGAATGTCGCCTGCTCCGCTATATGTGGGGCTCTCTATGGGTTCTGGTGCCATACTACAGATCGTAGTCCACATGTCCTCAAGCCTGCAAATAGCGTGTCTGTCGTTTGCAGAATGAGGTCATCAGAGGGTGAATTTAGTGATGCTATCCCGCATAGCAGGCTAGCATCACTAAATTCACACTATGTGGACCTCATTCTGCTAAAGCCCTCAAATGCTATGGTAGATCTAGGATCAGATTGAAGTTCCCCAGTTGAAGTTGATGATGTTCACCGGCAACTTCACCCATTGGGCACCTCAATTATGAATTTAACTTCTGCAAATTAGGGGATATAGAAACTTCCTAGAAGGGAAATGTAACTGAAACAATGTTAATTTGATACTATAGATACTTTACAGAAGATGAGACCTAAGCAGAATGAAGTCTCCAGAGGGTGAATTTGGTGATGCTAGCAGGCTTGGCCATACTAAATGTATAAACACCAACTTTTCAACCTTTACTTGGCTAGTAAAATGTTTCAGTTGTCATCATTAGAAAAGGCCGACTCATAACGGCTGATGTGCAACCTCTCATCGCCCATCAGCAACAGCCGTTATCACCACGACGATTTGCCTCACATCCACAATGCATGCTGATCTACAAAGCTTTGTTTCCAATTAATGCACAGCACATGCTATAAAAGCTGTCTGTTTTTCAGTACTGTAATTTGCAGAATGAGGTCCCCAGAGGGTAAATTTAGTGACGCAGTGGGCTAGTGTCACCAAATTAATTCTCTGGGGACCTCATTCTGCTTAGGCCCCATCTTCTGGAAAGTATCCATAGTCTCAAATTAACATTGTTTTAGTTTCTTTTTCCCCTTCTGTTCAGTTTCTATATACCCTAATTTGCAGAAGATAAAATACATAATCGAGGTCTTCCAGGGTTGGTGAGCTCCGATGATACAGTATTCAGGTATCACACTCCCGTAGGGTGCCCCACACAGATTTGAGCAGACGACAGTCATCATTACAATGTTCTCTCTTCCAGGGTTGGTGAGCGCCTCTGATACAGTATTCAGGCATCACACTCCCGTAGGGTGCCCCACACAGATTCGAGCAGACGACAGTCATCAGTACATTGTTCTCTCTTCCAGGGTTGGTGAGCGCCTCTGATACAGTATTCAGGTATCACACTCCCGTAGGGTGCCCCACACGGAGTTTAGCAGACGACAGTCATCAGTACATTGTTCTCTCTTCCAGGGTTGGTGAGCGCCTCTGATACAGTATTCAGGTATCACACTCCAGTAGGGTGCCCCACACGGATTTTAGCAGACGACAGTCATCATTACATTGTTCTCTCTTCCAGGGTTGGTGAGCTCCGATGATACAGTATTCAGGTATCACACTCCCGTAGGGTGCCCCACACAGATTTGAGCAGACGACAGTCATCATTACATTGTTCTCTCTTCCAGGGTTGGTGAGCTCCGATGATACAGTATTCAGGTATCACACTCCCGTAGGGTGCCCCACACAGATTTGAGCAGACGACAGTCATCATCACATTGTTCTCTCTTCCAGGGTTGGTGAGCGCCTCTGATACAGTATTCAGGTATCACACTCCCGTAGGGTGCCCCACACAGATTTGAGCAGACGACAGTCATCATTACATTGTTCTCTCTTCCAGGGTTGGTGAGCGCCTCTGATACAGTATTCAGGTATCACACTCCCGTAGGGTGCCCCACACAGATTTGAGCAGACGACAGTCATCATTACATTGTTCTCTCTTCCAGGGTTGGTGAGCTCCGATGATACAGTATTCAGGTATCCCAATGGGAAAACACATGCCGAATTCACAAACACAAATTTCGAGCCAATCTTCCTTGACGAGGTTGATCCAACAACGCTTAACAACGCCAAGACAATCTGCGGAGATAACAATGAGTGCATACTCGATTACATCGCGACTGGCGATCAAACCGTAGCTGAGGAATCAAAGACGACGGGTGACAAAACTACTCAAGAAGATGCTATTCTCAGTAAGTTCCAACCGAAGCTGGTCCTATACGACAAGTGACAATACTACATGTATATGACATATGACGAGACTACTCAAGAGATGATATATTCTCTGTTAATTCTGACTGAAATTGCATGGTCCTGTGCGAGATAAGGCCAATTGGATTAAATTATAAGATTATCATTACCTCTTCACATTATCGTTACTAAGACGACAGGCAACTCAAGAAGACGTAAGATTGTAATACGGCTGAAATGATTAATCCACTAATTAACAATTAATAAGATATTTGATTAATCGTCCCATTTCTTAGAACACAAACAATAAATTACAACATAATATTTACCATTTTATTAAATTTTCGTCAATATACTACCGTAAAAACTGTCAAGTTGACACACAATTCTTTGTTATGGACGAGTATGGTGAGAAATCGCAAGATATTCCTGATATATATGTCTTAATTTAAAGTTAATTCACATTAAAGGGATACTGTACCCAAAATGCTCTTATTGGGTTCTTTTGTCTATGAGTTGTAGAATAAGGTAACCAGATAACCAGATTTCCATTATTTGAAAGTCTGGTGAGTACGAAGTAATATTAGCAGATGAGCCGGAATGCGAAAATACCAATTGTCGTTGTTGAGTAATTTTTGAACAATTTTCAAGCAAATGTATCAAATATACTCATCGAGTCATCTATTATATTATATTTTGGAAGATCTGTCTGTCTGTCTATGTGTCTGTCTGTTTCCAATGAACTCGAAAACGGCCGAGCCGATTTCGATGAAACTTGGTATGTGGGGTTATTTTCGGCCGGGGAGTGACATAGGCCTATTAATTTGCCCGTGCGACGTGACATTGACCTTGAAATCGGGTCATTTCAATGTCAAACGCGCGAATATCACGGGTTTCGATGAAACTTGGTTTGTGGGGGTATTTTCGGCCGGGGAGTGACATAGGCCTATTAATTTGCCCGTGTGACGTGACATTGACCTTGAAATCGGGTCATTTCAAGGACAAACGCGCGAATATCACGGGATTTCGATGAAACTTGGTATGTGGGGGTACTTTCGTATGGGGAGTCTCAAAAGACTATGAATTTGCCCGTGCGACATGACCTTGACCTTGAAATCGGGTCAATTCAAGGTCAAATCGCCAATTTTGTTGGGATTTCGACGAAATTTTATACATAGGGTTACTTTTGTCCACTGAGTGTTTTGGACGGGTCAAATCGTGACCCCGACCTGACCTTGACCTTAAAAATTATCAATTCAATGTCAAATCGGGTAAAACCGGATGGATTTCGACGGGCACGTTTGTCGGGTACTTTTGTCCGGGCAGTGTTTTGGACTGGTCAAATCGTCACCCCACTTGACCTTGACCTTCAAAATGGACAATTCAAGGTCAAAGCCCGGACGAAGTCGGGTCACCTTCTAGTTGTATATATATAGTCAGTGGCTTGAGTTTACGCCCGGTATCAACATAATTTTTACACGATCATGTGAGTCAAATACACTTTCCATGAACTATTTTGATGACATCTTGTACACATAAATTCGTAATTTAATGTATGACTCCAGTCATAAATTAAATTTATATCAAATTATTAACTTTGATTTTAAGATAACCTATTAACCTGAACGTTTACAGAATACATCTTCAACTCAAATTACTTAGTTTTCTCTTAGATCGTTGTTATCACCGTACCCTCAACAAGCCGTGTAATGTATTTATCCCCGGTCTTTATTAACAAGATATTCCCACAGCCATAAAGCGCGGAAACGAGCCACGAACAGTAACTCTATTTTATTAGACTGCTCATACGATGAATAGTAGCAAGATAACATCACACCTGGAATCAACGTGGCTTTGAAAGATATACATTCGACTTTCAAACTTTTGCCAGGTCATATAATTTATACTAGGGGCATACGAGATTGTTATGACCTTGTAAAATCTGTCTTCTCTATATAGCGACGACAATTTTTGTGGTGTAATATCAGTTTTACACGGGGCATACGAGATTGTTATGACTTTTGTAAAATCTGTCTTCTTTATATAGAGACGACAATTTTTGGGGTTTCCCTTTTTACCGGATCCCGGATTTCGACCCGGATTTAGGTGTCTTTTTACTGGATTTCGACCCGGATTCGGGTATGAATTTCATGCTTGTTTTATCACACATTTAACCCATTAAAAGCCGTTTCTGGCACGCGGAAACTGGTTAGGAGGTGAGATTAAACCAATATAGGGCTGTCGTGCTCATTCAACCCGATTAATCGTATTTAAAGGTACATATCGTGCCCGGATCAGCATACTTTTTTTTTCTTCATATAGACACGGCGGTTGGATTGATTTTACGTGATCATGATGGCATTTAAGGGAACACACCATGTCCGGATCCGAATTAATTATCTCGTAATTATTGATCATATTTAAAGGTAGATATCATGTCCGGATCCGGTTTTTTTCTCTCTCTTTTTTTTCCATATAAATTATCGTCTTTTTGATATATTAAATGTCACGTGGAACAAAGTTATAAGTTGATTTTGAGATGTTATACTAGGCTGTTGGATTGATTTCACGGAATGATTATCGCATTTGAAGGTACACACCATGTGCGGAACCGAATTAATTTCCACGTATTTACTGATAATATTTAAAGGTACAGATTATGCCCGGATCCGGATTTTTCTTCTTATAAAGTAATGCTTATTTAATACAATAAATGTAAACTGAGTCGCGTGGAACTAGGTTATAGATGTTGATGTTTAGATCAGATCATTCCCGGATTCGGATACGAATAGTTTTTTTCTATTTCATATAAATAGTCAAGTATTTAGCACATTAAATGGCAGCTGAGCCACGCGGAACTCAGTTTATTTGGAAACGGTGAACATGGCGCTTGGATTGATTTCACGCGAGAATGAGCCCATTTACAGACAAACTTTATGCCCGGATCTGGATCCGGATTTTATGTGTCTTTTTCTAATTTTGATCCGAACCCTGATCTCAATTTTATGTTTATTATAACCCATGTTTAACACATTAACAGACATTTCAGACCCGCGAAAACATATATATTCTTTATTAGCCTCCATCGAGGAGAGTATTGTATGTTCATATACGGATATTATACAAATAATGTACAGTCTTACACATAAATGATAAATATATACATATTGTGGTATGGTCAACAAGTGTCACTGTACTGAAGCCTCGTGCACTCATGGAGTTAATCAGCTATTTACAGTCACGGTACAGCTACATTCAGTTACCGGTAACTAACTTGCAGGCATGCATTAGGAATGTCGATGTGTCCACAATAAAATTGCTATACACCGAAAACAATTCCGAGTCTGCGCAAGTGTTCTCATTCCCTAAAATCAGCGAGATAAATTGATTATCAGTTAGATTGCTCAATAAGAGGTAAATGTTCACTCCATATTTGTTCACAATTGTCCCAATATATGTTCCGAAAGTGCAGCAGCGCTATCGATTGGCATGCGAACAGAACGTGTACCAGTTCATTTGGATAAGTTTGTCCACAAGAACGACACAGTTTGTTGTTGATGTATGTTGTTTTGTTCAACAACAGCGCAAGGTGTTTGAGCTGGACCTCGTACTGTCTATTGGCAGAGAGTATCTGCCAGATTGTCCATGGTTTTCTGGGGTTCTGGTGGCACGTATAGAATGTCGACAAATCATGATCTTGTGATACAGATGTTTGCCAGTGATTCGTATACAGGTCCGACACCCGCGACTTTACTAAAAACTTCCACTGTGCCTTCTCTGGGAACGATCCAGTGTCTAGAAATTCTAGAAGGTAATGTTTTAGATCGTATTTTTCTAGAATAGGAAATATTTCAGATATATCCCGTTGCAGCCAGCTACAGTTTATACAGTGATTATCTAGTTTAAAGGTACAGACCATGCCCGGATCCGGTTTAAAAAAAATTCTCCATATAAATTAACGCCTATTTAATATATTAAATGTCAGCTGAGTTAAGAGGAAGTTAGAAGTTGATTTTGAGAGGTTAGACCCGGCTGTTGGATTTATTTTACGGAAGGATGATCGCATTTAAAGGTGAATGCCATGCACGGATCCGAATTAATTATCGCGTATTTATTAATCATTTTTAAAGGTACAGATTATGCCCGGATCCCGATTGTTCTCCTTTCACTTATAAATTAACTCCTATTTAATACATTAAATGCCAGCGGAGTCACGTGGAACCAGGTTTTAGAATTAGTACGTTTAAAGACACACTTTATTTCCCTATTTGAATCCGGATTTGATGTGTCTCTTTTTGCTGATTTCGACCCTAACCGGGTTTGCATTTTATGTTTATTATATCCCACATTTAACACATTGAAAGACATTTCAGACACACGGAAACATGGCACAGGTTGGGTTTGAACAGAACAGAAAATATAAACTGTCCATATACCGCATGGTTGTTTAATAAATATACAACAGATATCTATCAATCAATTACTGAAACGGTACTATTAGTACAAAATCCGGATCCGGGCATAATCTGTACCTTTAAATTTTATCAGTAAATACGAGGTAATTAATTCGGATCCGCACATGGTGTGTACCTTTAAATGCGATAATCCTTCCGTGAAATAAATCCAAAAGCCGAGTCTAACTTTTCAAAATCAACTTATATAGTATTTTGTACTAATAGTACCATTTCAGTAATTGATAGATATCTGTTGTATATTTATTAAACAACCATGCGGTATATGGACAGTTTATATTTTCTATTCTGTTCAAACCCAACCTGTGCCATGTTTCCGCGTGTCTGAAATGTCTTTCAATGTGTTAAATGTGGGATATAATAAACATCAAATGCAAACCCGGTTAGGGTCGAAATCAGCAAAAAGAGACTCATCAAGTCCGGATTCAATGTACCTTTAAAAATGATTAATAAATACGCGATAATTAATTCGGATCCGTGCATGGCATGCACCTTTAAATGCGATCATCCTTCCGTGAAATAAATTCAACAGCCGGGTCTAACCTCTCAAAATCAACTTCTAACTTCCTCTTAACTCAGCTGACATTTAATATATTAAATAGGCGTTAATTTATATGGGTTTTTTTTTTTAAACCGGATCCGGGCATGGTCTGTACCGTTAAACTAGATAATCACTGTATAAACTGTAGCTGGCTGCAACGGGATAGATATGCTAGCAGTGTTTTTATAACGATTCGGGCGGCCAGACTATAAAATCACTGTATAAACAATAGCGGGCTGCAACGGGATGGATATGCTATCCGTGTTTTTATAACGATTCGGGCATCGTGACATAAAACGCTTAATACAAGTCGTACATCTATCTCACTTAAACCGGCTTAAATATCGAATTTACAATAGCAATACTACTAGTATCACAAATATAATCGTTTATAATCGAACTAAAACAATAAACCATTTAAACTGCACCAGGTTTTTTTGTGGGCTGGAGAACAAAAAATCTTCACAAAAGCAAGTCAATTTATTTCAATCCCAATGATATTACTGTTAAATGCAACCTGTGCCATGTTTTCGCGGGTCTGAAATGTCTTTTAATGTGTTAAACATGGGTTATAATAAACATAAAATTGAGATCAGGGTTCGGGTCGAAATTAGAAAAGGCACATAAAATCCGGATCCAGATCCGGGCATAAAGTTTGTCTGTAAATGGGCTCATTCTCGCGTGAAATCAATCCAAGCGCCATGTTCACCGTTTCCAAATAAACTGAGTTCCGCGTGGCTCAGCTGCCATTTAATGTATTAAATACTTGACTATTTATATGAAATAGAAAAGAACTATTCGTATCCGAATCCGGGAATGATCTGATCTAAACATCAACATCTATAACCTAGTTCCACGCGACTCAGTTTACATTTATTGTATTAAATAAGCATTACTTTATAAGAAGAAAAATCCGGATCCGGGCATAATCTGTACCTTTAAATATTATCAGTAAATACGTGGAAATTAAATCGGTTCCGCACATGGTGTGTACCTTTAAATGCGATAATCATTCCGTGAAATCAATCTAGTATAACGTCTCAAAATCAACTTATAACTTTGTTCCACGTGACATTTAATATATCAAAAAGACGATAATTTATATGGAAAAAAAGAGAGAGAACAAAACCGGATCCGGACATGATATCTACCTTTAATTATGATCAATAATTACGAGATAATTAATTCGGATCCGGACATGGTGTGTTCCCTTAAATGCCATCATGATAACGTAAAATCAATCAAACCGCCGTGTCTATATGAAAAAATAAGAAGTATGCTGATCCGGGCACGATATGTACCTTTAAATACGATTAATCGGGTTGAATGAGCACGACAGCACTATATTGGTTTAATCTCACCTCCTAACCAGTTTCCGCGTGTCAGAAACGGCTTTCAATGGGTAAAATGTGTGATAAAACAAGCATGAAATTCATACCCGAATCCGGGTCGAAATCCAGTAAAAAGACACATAAATCCGGGTCGAAATCCGGGATCCGGGATCCGAAATCCGGTAAAAAGACACACCCCAATTTTTGCTGTGTAATATCAGTTTTACACGGGGCATACGAGATTGTTATGACCATTGTAAAATCTGTCTTCTCTATATATAGCGACGACAATTTTTACCGGGTAATATCAGTTTTACGAGGAGCATACGAGATTGTTATGACCCTTGTAAAATCTGTCTTCTTTATATAGCGACGACAATTTTTGCGGTGTAATATCAGTTTTACAAGGGGCATACGAGATTGTTATGACCCGTGTAAAATATGTTTTTCTATATAGCGACGACAATTTTTGCCGGGTAATATCAGTTTTACAAGGGGCATACGAGATTGTTATGACCCTTGTAAAAATCTGTCTTCTCTATATAGCGACGACAATTTTTGCCGGGTAATATCAGTTTTACAGGGGGGCATACGAGATTGTTATGACCAGTGTAAAATATGTTTTCTCTATATAGCGACGACAATTTTTGCCGGGTAATATCAGTTTTACAAGGGGCATACGAGATTGTTATGACCCTTGTAAAATCTGTCTTCTCTATATAGCGACGACAATTTTTGCCGGGTAATATCAGTTTTACCAGGGGAATACGAGATTGTTATGACCCGTGTAAAATCTGTCTTCTCTATATAGCGACGACAATTTTTGCCGGGTAATATCAGTTTTACAAGGGGCATACGAGATTGTTATGACCCGTGTAAAATCTGTCTTATCTATATAGCGACGACAATTTTTTGCGGGGTAATACGAAATAAGTGTTTCCTGTTTAGTTAACATATATTGAACAAGAACACCGGGATACGGCGTGGTATGGCCCTAGAAGTACAATGGTGCCTAAGAAGGCTTACAATTATAC
This sequence comes from Siphonodentalium dalli, assembly GCA_032622095.1. Classification (NCBI taxonomy): domain Eukaryota; kingdom Metazoa; phylum Mollusca; class Scaphopoda; order Gadilida; family Siphonodentaliidae; genus Siphonodentalium; species Siphonodentalium dalli. Next base: position 141,562 of record CP136062.1, read on the forward strand.
AGAGGGGATAACTGTAAATTCAAGTGGTAATTGGGCCAATTTTTGTGATATGAAAGTGATAATACGGCCATATTTCATTGAACAACATGTTGATAAATAACACGTTTTTGGGGAATTTTATACCATTAGTTGACAGCGGTTAGCATTAATCGATTTTGATAACAAAAGTATATTTTAAAGAAATTTTGTTGTTTTTGTAACTTGGTGATATGGGGACCTTCTGATTGGATTGAGTACCTTCAGGGCCTTTTATGTGCTGCCTCATTGCACAGATATACACTGCTTGACATAATTGTGCATTCTCTTATATAGATGCAAGGCTCCCATTTATAAGACTCACATTTATAAGAGTATTGCACTGACACAGGGTCTTTAATGCTGCATCAGTGCAGCTCCCGTCACGAAAGTGATAATAACTGAGGCAATATATAAAGTTTAATGTTTAACCCACAGGGAGCCTCACATAGATAGAAGGATGCACTATAGAGTGTCATCTGCTAAAGTATATGTGGTGTTCTCTATGTGTTAAACTGTCAGGAAAGGGTTAAATCATTTCAGTAACTCAATTCCAAATGTTTTCTCGGAGACCGTAGTTCTACATGCTACGATCGGTGATGAGAGTACGGTTAAATCATTTCAGGTAACTCGATTCCAAATGTTTTCTCGGAGACCGTAGTCCTACATGCTACGATCGGCGTTGAAAGTACGGTTACTTTCGTAGCTAACGACACTGATGCTGCCGACAATGTGACCTTACATATCGTACAACAACCCGCGACAGGTTTCACCTTTGACCTTTCAACTCTGGTCGCCACGTGGACGCCTGCTGATACCACTGCCGTATCTATACAGTAAGTCTGAGTTATCTCCCCTGACTTATGACAGGGGCGCCACATGAACGCTTGCTGATATTGAATGGTGGGTGACACTCCATGTGTTAATGGCATTACCTTTCATATACAAATTCACATTTCCTTCATATATAACTAAGGGGCGTAACTCTATCTCCACATTTCATTTGAAACCTTTTGCAGGAGCCCAATCTTTTAATGTGTGATTACAAATTTCCTGTATGACATCACTCAGAAATCCCACCTGAAACGAAAGAACATACAGAATGAAACATGTTAACTCTGGTGTGTGACGTCGCTCAGAAAGCCCACCTGACACGAAACCACATACAGAATGAAACATGGTAACTCTGGTGTGTGACGTCGCTCAGAAAGCCCACCTAAAACGAAACGACATACAGAATTAAACATGTTAACTGTGGTGTGTGACGTCGCTCAGAAAGCCCACCTGACACGAAACCACATACAGAATGAAACATGGTAACTCTGGTGTGTGACGTCGCTCAGAAAGCCCACCTGAAACGAAACAACATACAGAATGAAACATGTTAACTCTGGTGTGTGACGTCGCTCAGAAAGCCCACCTAAAACGAAACGACATACATACACAGAACGACACGATGTGTAAATGGGTTTGTCTCGAGTTCTATCCTTCCGCGACAGCACGAGCGCCGTATCGACAAACCCATTTACACATCGTGTCGTTCTGTGTTTATTACACGCTTCGCATCCTAGAATCCGTGCATTAAAAATACAGGATTAGAAGGTTTATTTAGGCTCATACAGGGCGTGTTTGTCATTTGTGGTGATTCTTTTATTTAAATAGTTCCATTTTCGTGGTTGAGGCGAACGTCATGTACGTCATTTTACGTCAACGAGAGGCATATGGAACGTACGTTGCATACGGATTTGTGAATATGGAACGGCAATAACACTATACTTCTAGGAACAAGCGTGTAATAAAGAATGAAACATGTTAACTCTGGTGTGTGACGTCGCTCAGAAAGCCCACCTGACACGAAACCACATACAGAATGAAACATGGTAACTCTGGTGTGAGACGTCGCTCAGAAATCCCACCTGAAACGAAACAACATACAGAATGAAACATGTTAACTGTGGTGTGTGATGTCGCTTGCAAACACACAATATACTGGGAAAGTAATGCCCTAAGTAATCGACTCCTTAATCACAGCATTCCTTTTCATGATTTAGTCGGAAATATGGCTTGTTGCCATTCATCGGAATGCTCTCAGTGAACAATTCATGAGCAAATGTGTTGTCACTGGGAGCAGTCACACGAAGAATGGCCTGTTTTATTTGTCCAATTGCGATGAATTACCCGACACATATTGCCACCTAATGCGCACGAGTGTTTAGTTCAGTTATATGTTGTTTAAAGATATGTGTGTATATGTAATTTAAGATGTGTGTGTATATGTAAGATGTGTGTATATGTAAGATGTGTGTGTATATGTAATTAAGATGTGTGTGTATATGTAATTAAGAGGTGTGTGTATATGTAGTTAAGATGTGTGTGTATATGTAATTAAGATTTGTGTGTATATGTAATTAAGATGTGTGTGTATATGTATTTGCGGTGAATTACCCGACAAATATTTGTCCTTCTTCATTAATGGCACTTTGCCAATGGGTGAAACATATTATGAATCGTTCTATTTGTGGTGTAAATATAGAAGACCTATGACTTCTCTGCATGTGACCTATGACTTCTCTGCATGTGACCTATGAGTTCTCTGCATGTGAGGTCTAGATCTGTTGGTCACAGTCGTTAGATGATTCATGTGATCATCAAAGTTAAGCAAATCGAGCTCGGTTAGTTCTTGGATGGGTGACCGGCTTGGGAGTCCCTGTTTTGCCAACTTTTGGTGCGACTCCCGCAATTCTCTCTCTCATTCTGTGACACTGTATTACTATGCTTTTACATGCATGGAAAATATTATGACGAGATCACTTCTTGTGGACATGCATGCTTTCCTTGTCACCTAATCCAATCAGAGGGGTGGTTGCATGGTTGGTTGCCTGTTTCAGACAGACTAATCTAATCAAGATAATCCATGGGTTGTAATCTGCCTGCCATCTGGTCTGGTTGTAAGATAATCCCTGTGTTATGATATGCCTGCCATCTGGTCTGGTTGTAAGGATAGATCCATAATATGATTTATTGGGCCAATTTGTGAAACATGTTTACATTGAATCTTATCGAGTGTCAAAAGTATCAATAATGATGTTTTATCTAGCTTGTTTAGCAGGTAGGCACAGTTGGATACAGCTAAACGTTAATTATTACACGCTTGTTCCTATAAGTACGGTGTTATTGCTGTTCCATATTTACAAATCTGAATGGAACGTACTTGTTGGTGTAAAATGAGTCAAATGACATACATGACGTTTGTCTCAACCATGAAACTGGAACTATTTAAATAAAAGAATCATCACACATGACAAACACACCCTGTATGAGCCTAAAGAAACCTTCTAATTCTGTATTTTTAATGCACGGATTCTAGGACGCGAAGTGTGTAATAAACACAGAACGGCAAGCGCCTCTCGTTCTATCCTTCCGCGACAGCACTCGTGCCGGATCGACAAACCTATTTACACATCGTGTCATTCTGTGTATTTATTATTTACATTTGTTTGTTAATTTTCGAAATTGTGTTTTTCAGAATTGGAGCAAGTGACAGTTCTGGTGCTTCAGCATTGCCTGCCCTGGTCCCGATCGTCCTATGTAACAAATGTACTAATGGACAGGGAACATGTGACTTCGAGCAGTCTCGAATCGCCGATAATGAGACAGTCGCTCTATACTTCCGACTCGCATTCTGTGTATGTGATGTCGGTTGGGAAGGTAAGTAGATATAGGGAACATGGGAAGGTGATCGAGGCTATGATATACAAGCAGCAGCGGGTTAGCTTAATTAAATTCACCTTCTCATTCTTTTTGGTATTTTCAAATCTCTGGAAAGTATATCTTATTGTTTAGAAACTTCTTTCGAAAATATCTGTTTCTTTTTTAGTTTAGTTCCTCATTTTGCAAATGAACATGTAGCACCATATTTTGAGCCCTGATACCGATATTAACGGGTGTGTTGGAATGGGGCTCTTTATGTAGGCTAATGTGATTAGATTTTATTTATATTTGTAGGTGACGACTGTGAGACTGATATTAACGGTTGTGCTGGAAACCCATGCTTAGATCTACAGACATGTACAGACAAAACTCCCACTGAGCAGAACACGACAGACCTCACTCACCAATGTTCAGCATGTCCGACAGGTTACACGCAGCAGCAGTCTAAATGCACAGGTCAGTTATCATATAGTCTGTGTAAATATACAATTAAAATCACACTGACATGCTGAGTCTATTGTAGTCTCTCAAGCCTGAGTTTAGTGTGTCTGTCATTTGCAGAATGAGGTCCAATTTAGTAACTCTATCCCACATAGCAGGCTACCATCACTAAATTTACCCGTTGGGATCTCATTCTGCTTAGGCCTGTTCCTTTTATAAAATTTATATAGAAACTTCTTCACATATAATATTTTTATTTATTGGTTTAGTTTCTCTATATCCCCAAACAGGCAGATGACACATTGTATAATCGAGGTTCATTGGGAATCTCGATTATGCAATGTGTCATGTACACCCATTGGGGGTGTACATCACAATATTCAACATCTGGGAACATTTTTGGAACCTCGATTATGCAATGTGTCATGTACACCCATTAGGGGTATACATCTGGGAACTTCAATCTGATCTTAGGTCTCCCAGATCTTTGAGGTCTCAGCAGAATGAGGTTCCCAGAGAGTGAATTTGGTTATACCAGCATCACTAAATTCACCCTCTGGGGACCTCATTTTGCAAACGACAGTCACTAAATTTAAACTAAATTCTTACTAAAGTCTCACCAGTTTGTGTAACTTAATAAACATTCAGACTGGACATGACGCAGCTTCGAGATTTAATATACATTCAGACTGGACATGACGCAGCTTCGAGATTTAATATACATTCAGACTGGACATGACGCAGCTTTGAGATTTAATATACATTCAGACTGGACATGACGCAGCTTCGAGATTTCGATTTGATTTCGAGCCTTACGTTCCAATTCGTGTCGATTCGAAAGCAGTTCATCTGGGACCTCTGTGGTCCAATTTGTAGGGTAATTAAGTTGCCCAATAGCCCACTACAAATAGGCCTTCCAGTCCCAGTGTTGGTTACTCGCAGTAGGTCGGTGGGTTACTCGTGTAACCTGCAGGGTGGTGATGCATGGTTCACCTGTCCAGTACGGACCATAATCATAACATACAAGGCTTCCTCCACCACATAAATCTTGCAATGTCGCGATATTGCCTGGCCCCAGCTGCCGAAGCAAGGTAATCCACTTATAAATCAATCACTTAAAGGTACTCAATCTGATTCGATGGTCCCCATATCATCAGATTCCAACAACAACAACAACAACAACATTTTTGGAATGCCGCTTCAGTTGTCAGAATCAATTAATTGCCCAAAAATAATGCTAACCTCAGTAAAATATAGTATAAAATTGCCCAAAACCTGTTGTTCATCAACATTTTTGGAGAAAAAAATATCTGACACAAAAAAGCCACTTGATTTTAGAGTTATCCATCTTCATCCACAATTTGGTCCAAGACCGTCTTGTCGTTGACTTTTACTGGGCCACTAGAATTATTGGTTGTGAGAAATAATAGATTTCAAAAATCGATTTCTGATCACTCTGAGCTTTGATGGGTGGCTGCCTCGAATCAATATTTTTGACCCCACGAAGCCAAGGAAATAGTAATTTGTGAGTTTATGCATCTTTAAGTTCCGCAATTAAGAATGTTCATGGTTAAAGTTTGTCATTCGTCAATGCTAATCCTTATTAAATATAAAGAGGAATAACTCGAGTTCCATACTATGCAGACAATATAAAAATTACAGATAGAGTTAAATATGATATCCGGGAAATGGAAGTTAGTTCAACATTTAGCTTGATCAGTTGTTCTGACAGATATGCCCAAGTTGTGATACTATTAAATTTCAAGCAGGGTTTCCGCTAGAGGTTGGGGGAATGTGGCCGTATTTCGGAAGCACATACCCGGCGCCCTGTCGGGAGAAAATGTTGATGTGTATCACTGAAAAGTGGCCATTTCCTTGCACTTGAGACAACAAGCAGGAACATTGAAGCTTCGTATAGAAACCAAATATGTTTACGACTCGCCGAACTGAGTTCAAATGAATGCAGTGAGACAAACCGGAAGTAAACGTAAATAGAATGCACGAAACGTAGCGAATCGAATATCTTGTTACTATTACACAAGAGGTCAAGTGACAACTAAGCGCTCCAATGAATTACTAGTACATATGGCGAAACAAATTTACACTTGAAGTAAAGGCAAATATAGGAGTTTAGTCATTACTCCGGGAAGAATAATTCTTTTAGTATATTTTACAAACATTATAAAAGTTACCAATTAAAACAGTTAGTTATTCTTTGATCTCAAGTTAATGAATTAAAAGCACTTAGCAACACCACATAATTATGTTTATGTTTATTTGGAATTTAGGCTAGGACAGGGAGGATTTGAAAGGGCAGGATGCCCTTTCCTACAACCCACTTGGAAGTGAAATTTGAAGTTATGAATAATGAAATATATAACAATGAATGAAAAAAAGATGATCTAGACTTTTTTTCTTTTTCTTTTTCTTTCTCTTGAGTGTTTTTCCTGTTGTTGTTTTTGGTAAAAAGATTCCATGTAATGCTAATAATCTGTCTTGTTCTTCAAACTGCTGTTGGGATGCCAAAATAACAGCGTCTACCCTTGCACCAATCCTGTCTGCCTCTGCGTCGATATGGGAGGAACTGGTGCTGTTGTTTTTGTTGTTGTTGGTGCTGCTGGTCGTGGTGTCGATGGATGACTCCGGGCAGATGTATTCCGGAGTCATCGGATTGAATGGTGATTCAGTCTCCATCCGGCATCAGCAGCATCTGGCTGGATCTCCTCAGTCAGCTAACACTCCAGCGGGGGAGGGGTGGTCTGGGCGTATCTCAGACCTCTCCCAGGCTGGACTACCGGTAGCATCGTCGGTGGTGCACAGGCGCACCCCATACAATGGATACAAAGACTTTTATAACGGTAGCAATATTAAAAGCTGACATCAAAGAAATTACTGGGGGTTGAAAGACACATTGTCACACTCAGTGGCAAGTGTACGTACTCTAGCAGTAATAAGTGTTATGTCAGAGCTCATGTCACGTGCTTTGCACACTTTATGCATGCCTGTTTCCTTTGTATTTTATACAGTACCGATCAGAACAAGTTGGTGTAAACTCAAAAGCCATTCCTCAGACGGAGATGACCACATGCTGGATTTGTTTAATTAATTTTGCATTCATTGGATAGGGAATAAATACACTGATAATAACTATTAATATTTTAATTTTGTTAGTTTTAATTAAAGTTTCTTTGATACAGACCTTGTTTTGAGGTACAAGGTCAATCGGGCTGCAAAAATTCAACCTGTGTTCATGGTTGTAGCTCAGTATGAGAGTTGGTCAGAAATTTGGGACTTTAAATAGACAGAAATCTACGGTAAATTAAAATGCGAGAGGCTGATTACTACTAAACATTCTCCAACAAAGCGTTACCCAGGATGGTGCAGACAACTGTGCGCGTGGTCCGCGGTATTGATCATGTCTTATTCAGGCACCAAGTGTAGGATTCCTTGCAATCGATTAATCGTCAGTGTCAGTGATCGCTCGTCCTGAGTAAAAAGGGTTGGTCTGTGGCCATTTTGTGACCAATGTTATGTCAAGGTTGTGGAGAGGAATGAGGCCGCCAGAGTAGCGGAAACCATGTTAATTAAGTTCCCGTAATCCTGTTTGCATATGCGCTATTCCCAAGTCACAATGCGCAATTATGATATCGTACATGCCTGGTGGGAGTGGCAGGGTGAAGCATATATGTGCAGAATAGTTTCCGTTTGCAACGAGACTTGAATCAAGACTCCATTGACTCGAAGCTGCTTAACTTTCACGAACTTCACATGTAGTGACACTGTCACTTAAATACCGTAATGTCCTAAATTACCCATAATTCTTCTGTGGTTAGAGTCGATTATTTAGGGCATTACTGTATGAACCGATAATGTTCTCTTGCATTTAACTGTTTTAAACTCTGATATTAACATTGAAATGAAGTTTGATGAACCTTCTTCTCTCGCTGACATTATAAAATCATTGGATGCTGCCCCATTTTTGCCTGTACCTCCCACAGATCAGTACCACGAGTCAACTGAAGTGTCGGCAAAAATATTGATTGATATTCTATTTCAAATCATTATCATGATGCTATTCGAGATTTGATGCATATACCTGATTTGATGCATATACCTGATTTGATGCATGTACCTGATGTCTTTTTCTCCTGTTTACCACTTAATACAAATTGTGGTTTTGATTTTACCACAAACTTGAAGTTGAATTTGAAACAATGGAAAATTATTTACTCATTGAGATGTGTATTTCATGCCGTATATGTCACGGTTTCATGTCAAGAAATTTGGTCAAATGATATCGAGACAATGATATTGATGGCAGCATGTAGGTTTTTATCATGATGCGATTCGAGATTTGACGCCTATTCGTCCGGATGGCATGCTGAGTCTATTATTATCATGATGCGATTCGAGATTTGACGCCTATTCGTCCGGATGGCATGCTGAGTCTATTATTATCATGATGCGATTCGAGATTTGACGCCTATTCGTCCGGATGGCACGCTGAGTCTATTATTATCATGATGCGATTCGAGATTTGACGCCTATTCGTCCGGATGGCATGCTGAGTCTATTATTATCATGATGCGATTCGAGATTCGATGCCTATTCGTCCGAATGGCATGCTGAGTCTATTGTAGTCTCGTAAAAATGTCATTTCCTGGCAGCATCTAGGTTTTTATCATGATGCGATTCGAGATTGGATGCCTATTCCTCCTGATGGCATGCTGCGTCTATTATTATCATGATGCGATTCGAGATTAGATGCCTATTCATCCGGATGGCATACTGAGTCTATTGTTATCATGATGCGATTCGAGATTCGATGCCTATTCGTCCGGATGGCATGCTGAGTCTATTATTATCATGATGCGATTCGAGATTCGATGCCTATTCGTCCGGATGGCATGCTGAGTCTATTATTATCATGATGCGACTCGAGATTTGATGCCTATTCGTCCGGATGGCATGCTGAGTCTATTATTATCATGATGCGATTAGAGATTCGATGCCTATTCGTCCGGATGGCATGCTGAGTCTATTATTATCATGATGCGATTCGAGATTCGATGCCTATTCGTCCGGATGGCATGCTGAGTCTATTATTATCATGATGCAATTCGAGATTCGATGCCTATTCGTCCGGATGGCATGCTGAGTCTATTATTATCATGATGCGATTCGAGATTCGATGCCTATTCGTCCGGATATCATGCTGAGTCTATTATTATCATGATGCGATTCGAGATTCGATGCCTATTCGTCCGGATGGCATGCTGAGTCTATTGTTATCATGATGCGATTCGAGATTCGATGCCTATTCGTCCGGATGGCATGCTGAGTCTATTATTATCATGATGCGATTCGAGATTTGACGCCTATTCGTCCGGATGGCATGCTGAGTCTATTATTATCATGATGCGATTCGAGATTCGATGCCTATTCGTCCGAATGGCATGCTGAGTCTATTGTAGTCTCGTAAAAATGTCATTTCCTGGCAGCATCTAGGTTTTTATCATGATGCGATTCGAGATTGGATGCCTATTCCTCCTGATGGCATGCTGCGTCTATTATTATCATGATGCGATTCGAGATTAGATGCCTATTCATCCGGATGGCATACTGAGTCTATTGTTATCATGATGCGATTCGAGATTCGATGCCTATTCGTCCGGATGGCATGCTGAGTCTATTATTATCATGATGCGATTCGAGATTCGATGCCTATTCGTCCGGATGGCATGCTGAGTCTATTATTATCATGATGCGATTCGAGATTTGATGCCTATTCGTCCGGATGGCATGTTGAGTCTATTATTATCATGATGCCATTAGAGATTCGATGCCTATTCGTCCGGATGGCATGCTGAGTCTATTATTATCATGATGCGATTCGAGATTCGATGCCTATTCGTCCGGATGGCATGCTGAGTCTATTATTATCATGATGCGATTCGAGATTCGATGCCTATTCATCCGGATGGCATGCTGAGTCTATTATTATCATGATGCGATTCGAGATTCGATGCCTATTCGTCCGGATATCATGCTGAGTCTATTATTATCATGATGCGATTCGAGATTCGATGCCTATTCGTCCGGATGGCATGCTGAGTCTATTGTTATCATGATGCGATTCGAGATTCGATGCCTATTCGTCCGGATGGCATGCTGAGTCTATTATTATCATGATGCGATTCGAGATTCGATGCCTATTCGTCCGGATGGCATGCTGAGTCTATTATTATCATGATGCGATTTGAGATTCGATGCCTATTCGTCCGGATGGCATGCTGAGTCTATTATTATCATGATGCGATTCGAGATTCGATGCCTATTCGTCCGGATGGCATGCTGAGTCTATTGTTATCATGATGCGATTCGAGATTCGATGCCTATTCGTGCGGATGGCATGCTGAGTCTATTATTATCATGATGCGATTCGAGATTCGATGCCTATTCGTCCGGATGGCATGCTGAGTCTATTGTAGTCTGGTCAAAATGTCATTTCCTGGCAGCATGTAGGTTTTTATCATGATGCGATTCGAGATTCGATGCCTATTCTTCCGGATGGCATGCTGAGTCTATTGTATTCTCGTAAAAATGTTATTTCCTGGCAGCATGTAGGTTTTTATCATGATGCGATTCGAGATTCGATGCCTATTCTTCCGGATGGCACGCTGAGTCTATTGTAGTCTCGTCAAAATGTCATTTCCTGGTAGCATGTAGGTTTTTATCATGATGCGATTCGAGATTTGATGCCTATTCCTCCGAATGGCATGCTGAGTTTATTGTAGTCTCGTAAAAATGTCATTTCCTGGCAGCATGTAGGTTTTTATCATGATGCGATTCGAGATTCGATGCCTATTCTTCCGGATGGCATGCTGAGTCTATTGTAGTCTCGTAAAAATGTCATTTCCTGGCAGCATGTATGTTTTTATCATGATGCGATTCGAGATTTGATGCCTATTCTTCCGGATGGCATGCTGAGTCTATTGTAGTCTCGTCAAAATGTCATTTCCTGGCAGCATGTAGGTTTTTATCATGATGCGATTCGAGATTCGATGCCTATTCTTCCGGATGGCATGCTGAGTCTATTGTAGTCTCGTCAAAATGTCATTTCAATGGCAGCATCTAGGTTTTTATTATGATGCGTTCGAGATTTGATGCCTATTCGTCCGGATGGCATGCTGAGTCTATTGTAGTCTCGTAAAAATGTTATTTCCTGGCAGCATGTATGTTTTTATCATGATGCGATTCGAGATTCGATGCCTATTCTTCCGGATGGCATGCTGAGTCTATTATTATCATGATGCGATTCGAGATTAGATGCCTATTCATCCGGATGGCATGCTGAGTCTATTGTTATCATGATGCGATTCGAGATTCGATGCCTATTCGTCCGGATGGCATGCTGAGTCTATTATTATCATGATGCGATTCGAGATTCGATGCCTATTCGTCCGGATGGCATGCTGAGTCTATTATTATCATGATGCGATTCGAGATTTGATGCCTATTCGTGCGGATGGCATGCTGAGTCTATTATTATCATGATGCGATTCGAGATTTGATGCCTATTCGTGCGGACGGCATGCTGAGTCTATTATTATCATGATGCGATTCGAGATTCGATGCCTATTCGTGCGGATGGCATGCTGAGTCTATTATTATCATGATGCGATTCGAGATTTGATGCCTATTCGTGCGGATGGCATGCTGAGTCTATTATTATCATGATGCTATTCGAGATTCGATGCCTATTCGTCCGGATGGCATGCTGAGTCTATTATTATCATAATGCGATTCGAGATTTGACGCCTATTCGTCCGGGTGGCATGCTGAGTCTATTATTATCATGATGCGATTCGAGATTCGATGCCTATTCGTGCGGATTGCATGCTGAGTCTATTATTATCATGATGCGATTCGAGATTCGATGCCTATTCGTCCGGATGGCATGCTGAGTCTATTATTATCATGATGCGATTCGAGATTTGACGCCTATTCGTCCGGATGGCATGCTGAGTCTAATATTATCATGATGCGATTCGAGATTCGATGCCTATTCGTCCGGATGGCATGCTGAGTCTATTATTATCATGATGCGATTCGAGATTTGACGCCTATTCGTCCGGATGGCATGCTGAGTCTATTATTATCATGATGCGATTCGAGATTCGATGCCTATTCGTCCGGATGGCATGCTGAGTCTATTATTATCATGATGCGGTTCGAGATTCGATGCCTATTCGTCCGGATGGCATGCTCAGTCTATTATTATCATGATGTGATTCGAGATTTGACGCCTATTCGTCCGGATGGCATGCTGAGTCTATTATTATCATGATGCGATTCGAGATTTGACGCCTATTCGTCCGGATGGCATGCTGAGTCTATTATTACCATGATGCGATTCGAGATTTGACGCCTATTCGTCCGGATGGCATGCTGAGTCTATTATTATCATGATGCGATTCGAGATTCGATGCCTATTCGTCCGGATGGCATGCTGAGTCTATTATTATCATGATGCGATTCGAGATTTGACGCCTATTCGTCCGGATGGCATGCTGAGTCTATTATTATCATGATGCGATTCGAGATTTGACGCCTATTCGTCCGGATGGCATGCTGAGTCTGTTATTATCATGATGTGATTCGAGATTTGACGCCTATTCGTCCGGATGGCATGCTGAATCTATTATTATCATGATGCGATTCGAGATTCGATGCCTATTCGTCCGGATGGCATGCTGAGTCTATTGTTATCATGATGCGATTCGAGATTCGATGCCTATTCGTGCGGATGGCATGCTGAGTCTATTATTATCATGATGCGATTCGAGATTCGATGCCTATTCGTCCGGATGGCATGCTGAGTCTATTGTAGTCTGGTCAAAATGTCATTTCCTGGCAGCATGTAGGTTTTTATCATGATGCGATTCGAGATTCGATGCCTATTCTTCCGGATGGCATGCTGAGTCTATTGTATTCTCGTAAAAATGTTATTTCCTGGCAGCATGTAGGTTTTTATCATGATGCGATTCGAGATTCGATGCCTATTCTTCCGGATGGCACGCTGAGTCTATTGTAGTCTCGTCAAAATGTCATTTCCTGGCAGCATGTAGGTTTTTATCATGATGCGATTCGAGATTTGATGCCTATTCCTCCGAATGGCATGCTGAGTCTATTGTAGTCTCGTAAAAATGTCATTTCCTGGCAGCATGTAGGTTTTTATCATGATGCGATTCGAGATTCGATGCCTATTCTTCCGGATGGCATGCTGAGTCTATTGTAGTCTCGTAAAAATGTCATTTCCTGGCAGCATGTATGTTTTTATCATGATGCGATTCGAGATTTGATGCCTATTCTTCCGGATGGCATGCTGAGTCTATTGTAGTCTCGTCAAAATGTCATTTCCTGGCAGCATGTAGGTTTTTATCATGATGCGATTCGAGATTCGATGCCTATTCTTCCGGATGGCATGCTGAGTCTATTGTAGTCTCGTCAAAATGTCATTTCAATGGCAGCATCTAGGTTTTTATTATGATGCGTTCGAGATTTGATGCCTATTCGTCCGGATGGCATGCTGAGTCTATTGTAGTCTCGTAAAAATGTTATTTCCTGGCAGCATGTATGTTTTTATCATGATGCGATTCGAGATTCGATGCCTATTCTTCCGGATGGCATGCTGAGTCTATTATTATCATGATGCGATTCGAGATTAGATGCCTATTCATCCGGATGGCATGCTGAGTCTATTGTTATCATGATGCGATTCGAGATTCGATGCCTATTCGTCCGGATGGCATGCTGAGTCTATTATTATCATGATGCGATTCGAGATTCGATGCCTATTCGTCCGGATGGCATGCTGAGTCTATTATTATCATGATGCGATTCGAGATTTGATGCCTATTCGTGCGGATGGCATGCTGAGTCTATTATTATCATGATGCGATTCGAGATTTGATGCCTATTCGTGCGGATGGCATGCTGAGTCTATTATTATCATGATGCGATTCGAGATTCGATGCCTATTCGTGCGGATGGCATGCTGAGTCTATTATTATCATGATGCGATTCGAGATTTGATGCCTATTCGTGCGGATGGCATGCTGAGTCTATTATTATCATGATGCTATTCGAGATTCGATGCCTATTCGTCCGGATGGCATGCTGAGTCTATTATTATCATGATGCGATTCGAGATTTGACGCCTATTCGTCCGGATGGCATGCTGAGTCTATTATTATCATGATGCGATTCGAGATTCGATGCCTATTCGTGCGGATTGCATGCTGAGTCTATTATTATCATGATGCGATTCGAGATTCGATGCCTATTCGTGCGGATGGCATGCTGAGTCTATTATTATCATGATGCGATTCGAGATTTGACGCCTATTCGTCCGGATGGCATGCTGAGTCTAATATTATCATGATGCGATTCGAGATTCGATGCCTATTCGTCCGGATGGCATGCTGAGTCTATTATTATCATGATGCGATTCGAGATTTGACGCCTATTCGTCCGGATGGCATGCTGAGTCTATTATTATCATGATGCGATTCGAGATTCGATGCCTATTCGTCCGGATGGCATGCTGAGTCTATTATTATCATGATGCGATTCGAGATTCGATGCCTATTCGTTCGGATGGCATGCTGAGTCTATTATTATCATGATGCGATTCGAGATTTGACGCCTATTCGTCCGGATGGCATGCTGAGTCTATTATTATCATGATGCGATTCGAGATTTGACGCCTATTCGTCCGGATGGCATGCTGAGTCTATTATTACCATGATGCGATTCGAGATTTGACGCCTATTCGTCCGGATGGCATGCTGAGTCTATTATTATCATGATGCGATTCGAGATTCGATGCCTATTCGTCCGGATGGCATGCTGAGTCTATTATTATCATGATGCGATTCGAGATTTGACGCCTATTCGTCCGGATGGCATGCTGAGTCTATTATTATCATGATGCGATTCGAGATTTGACGCCTATTCGTGCGGATGGCATGCTGAGTCTATTATTATCATGATGCGATTCGAGATTTGACGCATATTCGTCCGGATGGCATGCTGAGTCTGTTATTATCATGATGCGATTCGAGATTTGACGCCTATTCGTCCGGATGGCATGCTGAGTCTATTATTATCATGATGCGATTCGAGATTCGATGCCTATTCGTCCGGATGGCATGCTGAGTCTATTATTATCATGATGCGATTCGAGATTTGACGCCTATTCGTCCGGATGGCATGCTGAGTCTAATATTATCATGATGCGATTCGAGATTTGACGCCTATTCGTGCGGATGGCATGCTGAGTCTATTATTATCATGATGCGATTCGAGATTTGACGCATATTCGTCCGGATGGCATGCTGAGTCTGTTATTATCATGATGCGATTCGAGATTTGACGCCTATTCGTCCGGATGGCATGCTGAGTCTATTATTATCATGATGCGATTCGAGATTCGATGCCTATTCGTCCGGATGGCATGCTGAGTCTATTATTATCATGATGCGATTCGAGATTTGATGCCTATTCATCCGGATGGCATGCTGAGTCTATTATTATCATGATGCGATTCGAGATTCGATGCCTATTCGTCCGGATGGCATGCTGAGTCTATTATTATCAAGATGCGATTCGAGATTCGATGCCTATTCGTCCGGATGGCAGGCTGAGTCTATTATTATCTTAATGCGATTCGAGATTTGACGCCTATTCGTCCGGATGGCATGCTGAGTCTATTATTATCATGATGCGATTCGAGATTCGATGCCTATTCGTCCGGATGGCATGCTGAGTCTGTTATTATCATGATGCGATTCGAGATTCGATGCCTATTCGTGCGGATTGCATGCTGAGTCTATTATTATCATGATGCGATTCGAGATTTGACGCCTATTCGTCCGGATGGCATGCTGAGTCTAATATTATCATGATGCGATTCGAGATTCGATGCCTATTCGTCCGGATGGCATGCTGAGTCTATTATTATCATGATGCGATTCGAGATTTGACGCCTATTCGTCCGGATGGCATGCTGAGTCTAATATTATCATGATGCGATTCGAGATTCGATGCCTATTCGTCCGGATGGCATGCTGAGTCTATTATTATCATGATGCGATTCGAGATTCGATGCCTATTCGTGCAGATGGCATGCTGAGTCTAATATTATCATGATGCGATTCGAGATTCGATGCCTATTCGTCCGGATGGCATGCTGAGTCTATTATTATCATGATGCGATTCGAGATTTGACGCCTATTCGTCCGGATGGCATGCTGAGTCTATTATTATCATGATGCGATTCGAGATTCGATGCCTATTCGTCCGGATGGCATGCTGAGTCTATTATTATCATGATGCGATTCGAGATTCGATGCCTATTCGTCCGGATGGCATGCTCAGTCTATTATTATCATGATGTGATTCGAGATTTGTCGCCTATTCGTCCGGATGGCATGCTGAGTCTATTATTATCATGATGCGATTCGAGATTTGACGCCTATTCGTCCGGATGGCATGCTGAGTCTATTATTACCATGATGCGAATCGAGATTTGACGCCTATTCGTCCGGATGGCATGCTGAGTCTATTATTATCATGATGCGATTCGAGATTCGATGCCTATTCGTCCGGATGGCATGCTGAGTCTATTATTATCATGATGCGATTCGAGATTTGACGCCTATTCGTCCGGATGGCATGCTGAGTCTATTATTATCATGATGCGATTCGAGATTTGACGCCTATTCGTCCGGATGGCATGCTGAGTCTGTTATTATCATGATGTGATTCGAGATTTGACGCCTATTCGTCCGGATGGCATGCTGAATCTATTATTATCATGATGCGATTCGAGATTCGATGCCTATTCGTCCGGATGGCATGCTGAGTCTATTGTTATCATGATGCGATTCGAGATTCGATGCCTATTCGTGCGGATGGCATGCTGAGTCTATTATTATCATGATGCGATTCGAGATTCGATGCCTATTCGTCCGGATGGCATGCTGAGTCTATTGTAGTCTGGTCAAAATGTCAGTTCCTGGCAGCATGTAGGTTTTTATCATGATGCGATTCGAGATTCGATGCCTATTCTTCCGGATGGCATGCTGAGTCTATTGTATTCTCGTAAAAATGTTATTTCCTGGCAGCATGTAGGTTTTTATCATGATGCGATTCGAGATTCGATGCCTATTCTTCCGGATGGCACGCTGAGTCTATTGTAGTCTCGTCAAAATGTCATTTCCTGGCAGCATGTAGGTTTTTATCATGATGCGATTCGAGATTTGATGCCTATTCCTCCGAATGGCATGCTGAGTCTATTGTAGTCTCGTAAAAATGTCATTTCCTGGCAGCATGTAGGTTTTTATCATGATGCGATTCGAGATTCGATGCCTATTCTTCCGGATGGCATGCTGAGTCTATTGTAGTCTCGTAAAAATGTCATTTCCTGGCAGCATGTATGTTTTTATCATGATGCGATTCGAGATTTGATGCCTATTCTTCCGGATGGCATGCTGAGTCTATTGTAGTCTCGTCAAAATGTCATTTCCTGGCAGCATGTAGGTTTTTATCATGATGCGATTCGAGATTCGATGCCTATTCTTCCGGATGGCATGCTGAGTCTATTGTAGTCTCGTCAAAATGTCATTTCAATGGCAGCATCTAGGTTTTTATTATGATGCGTTCGAGATTTGATGCCTATTCGTCCGGATGGCATGCTGAGTCTATTGTAGTCTCGTAAAAATGTTATTTCCTGGCAGCATGTATGTTTTTATCATGATGCGATTCGAGATTCGATGCCTATTCTTCCGGATGGCATGCTGAGTCTATTATTATCATGATGCGATTCGAGATTAGATGCCTATTCATCCGGATGGCATGCTGAGTCTATTGTTATCATGATGCGATTCGAGATTCGATGCCTATTCGTCCGGATGGCATGCTGAGTCTATTATTATCATGATGCGATTCGAGATTTGATGCCTATTCGTGCGGATGGCATGCTGAGTCTATTATTATCATGATGCGATTCGAGATTTGATGCCTATTCGTGCGGATGGCATGCTGAGTCTATTATTATCATGATGCGATTCGAGATTCGATGCCTATTCGTGCGGATGGCATGCTGAGTCTATTATTATCATGATGCGATTCGAGATTTGATGCCTATTCGTGCGGATGGCATGCTGAGTCTATTATTATCATGATGCTATTCGAGATTCGATGCCTATTCGTCCGGATGGCATGCTGAGTCTATTATTATCATGATGCGATTCGAGATTTGACGCCTATTCGTCCGGATGGCATGCTGAGTCTATTATTATCATGATGCGATTCGAGATTTGACGCCTATTCGTCCGGATGGCATGCTGAGTCTATTATTATCATGATGCGATTCGAGATTCGATGCCTATTCGTGCGGATTGCATGCTGAGTCTATTATTATCATGATGCGATTCGAGATTCGATGCCTATTCGTGCGGATGGCATGCTGAGTCTATTATTATCATGATGCGATTCGAGATTTGACGCCTATTCGTCCGGATGGCATGCTGAGTCTAATATTATCATGATGCGATTCGAGATTCGATGCCTATTCGTCCGGATGGCATGCTGAGTCTATTATTATCATGATGCGTTTCGAGATTTGACGCCTATTCGTCCGGATGGCATGCTGAGTCTATTATTATCATGATGCGATTCGAGATTCGATGCCTATTCGTCCGGATGGCATGCTGAGTCTATTATTATCATGATGCGATTCGAGATTCGATGCCTATTCGTTCGGATGGCATGCTGAGTCTATTATTATCATGATGCGATTCGAGATTTGACGCCTATTCGTCCGGATGGCATGCTGAGTCTATTATTATCATGATGCGATTCGAGATTTGACGCCTATTCGTCCGGATGGCATGCTGAGTCTATTATTACCATGATGCGATTCGAGATTTGACGCCTATTCGTCCGGATGGCATGCTGAGTCTATTATTATCATGATGCGATTCGAGATTCGATGCCTATTCGTCCGGATGGCATGTTGAGTCTATTATTATCATGATGCGATTCGAGATTTGACGCCTATTCGTCCGGATGGCATGCTGAGTCTATTATTATCATGATGCGATTCGAGATTTGACGCCTATTCGTCCGGATGGCATGCTGAGTCTGTTATTATCATGATGCGATTCGAGATTTGACGCCTATTCGTCCGGATGGCATGCTGAGTCTATTATTATCATGATGCGATTCGAGATTCGATGCCTATTCGTCCGGATGGCATGCTGAGTCTATTATTATCATGATGCGATTCGAGATTTGATGCCTATTCGTCCGGATGGCATGCTGAGTCTATTATTATCATGATGCGATTCGAGATTCGATGCCTATTCGTCCGGATGGCATGCTGAGTCTATTATTATCAAGATGCGATTCGAGATTCGATGCCTATTCGTCCGGATGGCAGGCTGAGTCTATTATTATCATAATGCGATTCGAGATTTGACGCCTATTCGTCCGGATGGCATGCTGAGTCTATTATTATCATGATGCGATTCGAGATTCGATGCCTATTCGTGCGGATTGCATGCTGAGTCTATTATTATCATGATGCGATTCGAGATTCGATGCCTATTCGTCCGGATGGCATGCTGAGTCTATTATTATCATGATGCGATTCGAGATTTGACGCCTATTCGTCCGGATGGCATGCTGAGTCTATTATTATCATGATGCGATTCGAGATTCGATGCCTATTCGTCCGGATGGCATGCTGAGTCTATTATTATCATGATGCGATTCGAGATTTGACGCCTATTCGTCCGGATGGCATGCTGAGTCTATTATTATCATGATGTGATTCGAGATTTGACGCCTATTCGTCCGGATGGCATGCTGAGTCTATTATTATCATGATGCGATTCGAGATTCGATGCCTATTCGTCCGGATGGCATGCTGAGTCTATTATTATCATGATGCGATTCGAGATTCGATGCCTATTCGTCCGGATGGCATGCTGAGTCTATTATTATCATGATGCGATTCGAGATTCGATGCCTATTCGTCCGGATGGCATGCTGAGTCTATTATTATCATGATGCGATTCGAGATTCGATGCCTATTCGTCCGGATGGCATGCTCAGTCTATTATTATCATGATGTGATTCGAGATTTGACGCCTATTCGTCCGGATGGCATGCTGAGTCTATTATTATCATGATGCGATTCGAGATTCGATGCCTATTCGTCCGGATGGCATGCTCAGTCTATTATTATCATGATGTGATTCGAGATTTGACGCCTATTCGTCCGGATGGCATGCTGAGTCTATTATTACCATGATGCGATTCGAGATTTGACGCCTATTCGTCCGGATGGCATGCTGAGTCTATTATTATCATGATGCGATTCGAGATTCGATGCCTATTCGTGCGGATTGCATGCTGAGTCTATTATTATCATGATGCGATTCGAGATTTGATGCCTATTCGTCCGGATGGCATGCTCAGTCTATTATTATCATGATGTGATTCGAGATTTGATGCCTATTCGTCCGGATGGCATGCTCAGTCTATTATTATCATGATGTGATTCGAGATTTGATGCCTATTCGTCCGGATGGCATGCTGAGTCTATTATTATCATGATGCGATTCGAGATTTGACGCCTATTCGTCCGGATGGCATGCTGAGTCTAATATTATCATGATGCGATTCGAGATTCGATGCCTATTCGTCCGGATGGCATGCTGAGTCTATTATTATCATGATGCGATTCGAGATTTGACGCCTATTCGTCCGGATGGCATGCTGAGTCTATTATTATTATCATGATGCGATTCGAGATTCGATGCCTATTCGTCCGGATGGCATGCTGAGTCTATTATTATCATGATGCGATTCGAGATTCGATGCCTATTCGTCCGGATGGCATGCTCAGTCTATTATTATCATGATGTGATTCGAGATTTGACGCCTATTCGTCCGGATGGCATGCTGAGTCTATTATTATCATGATGCGATTCGAGATTTGACGCCTATTCGTCCGGATGGCATGCTGAGTCTATTATTACCATGATGCGATTCGAGATTTGACGCCTATTCGTCCGGATGGCATGCTGAGTCTATTATTATCATGATGCGATTCGAGATTCGATGCCTATTCGTCCGGATGGCATGCTGAGTCTATTATTATCATGATGCGATTCGAGATTTGACGCCTATTCGTCCGGATGGCATGCTGAGTCTATTATTATCATGATGCGATTCGAGATTTGACGCCTATTCGTCCGGATGGCATGCTGAGTCTGTTATTATCATGATGCGATTCGAGATTTGACGCCTATTCGTCCGGATGGCATGCTGAATCTATTATTATCATGATGCGATTCGAGATTCGATGCCTATTCGCCCGGATGGCATGCTGAGTCTATTGTTATCATGATGCGATTCGAGAGTCGATGCCTATTCGTGCGGATGGCATGCTGAGTCTATTATTATCATGATGCGATTCGAGATTCGATGCCTATTCGTCCGGATGGCATGCTGAGTCTATTGTAGTCTGGTCAAAATGTCATTTCCTGGCAGCATGTATGTTTTTATCATGATGCGATTCGAGATTTGATGCCTATTCTTCCGGATGGCATGCTGAGTCTATTGTAGTCTCGTCAAAATGTCATTTCCTGGCAGCATGTAGGTTTTTATCATGATGCGATTCGAGATTCGATGCCTATTCTTCCGGATGGCATGCTGAGTCTATTGTAGTCTCGTCAAAATGTCATTTCAATGGCAGCATCTAGGTTTTTATTATGATGCGTTCGAGATTTGATGCCTGAGTCTATTATTATCATGATGCGATTCGAGATTTGACGCCTATTCGTCCGGATGGCATGCTGAGTCTATTATTATCATGATGCGATTCGAGATTTGACGCCTATTCGTCCGGATGGCATGCTGAGTCTGTTATTATCATGATGCGATTCGAGATTTGACGCCTATTCGTCCGGATGGCATGCTGAATCTATTATTATCATGATGCGATTCGAGATTCGATGCCTATTCGCCCGGATGGCATGCTGAGTCTATTGTTATCATGATGCGATTCGAGAGTCGATGCCTATTCGTGCGGATGGCATGCTGAGTCTATTATTATCATGATGCGATTCGAGATTCGATGCCTATTCGTCCGGATGGCATGCTGAGTCTATTGTAGTCTGGTCAAAATGTCATTTCCTGGCAGCATGTAGGTTTTTATCATGATGCGATTCGAGATTCGATGCCTATTCTTCCGGATGGCATGCTGAGTCTATTGTAGTCTCGTCAAAATGTCATTTCAATGGCAGCATCTAGGTTTTTATTATGATGCGTTCGAGATTTGATGCCTATTCGTCCGGATGGCATGCTGAGTCTATTGTAGTCTCGTAAAAATGTTATTTCCTGGCAGCATGTATGTTTTTATCATGATGCGATTCGAGATTCGATGCCTATTCTTCCGGATGGCATGCTGAGTCTATTATTATCATGATGCGATTCGAGATTAGATGCCTATTCATCCGGATGGCATGCTGAGTCTATTGTTATCATGATGCGATTCGAGATTCGATGCCTATTCGTCCGGATGGCATGCTGAGTCTATTATTATCATGATGCGATTCGAGATTCGATGCCTATTCGTCCGGATGGCATGCTGAGTCTATTATTATCATGATGCGATTCGAGATTTGATGCCTATTCGTGCGGATGGCATGCTGAGTCTATTATTATCATGATGTGATTCGAGATTTGACGCCTATTCGTCCGGATGGCATGCTGAGTCTATTATTATCATGATGCGATTCGAGATTTGACGCCTATTCGTCCGGATGGCATGCTGAGTCTATTATTACCATGATGCGATTCGAGATTTGACGCCTATTCGTCCGGATGGCATGCTGAGTCTATTATTATCATGATGCGATTCGAGATTCGATGCCTATTCGTCCGGATGGCATGCTGAGTCTATTATTATCATGATGCGATTCGAGATTTGACGCCTATTCGTCCGGATGGCATGCTGAGTCTATTATTATCATGATGCGATTCGAGATTTGACGCCTATTCGTCCGGATGGCATGCTGAGTCTGTTATTATCATGATGCGATTCGAGATTTGACGCCTATTCGTCCGGATGGCATGCTGAATCTATTATTATCATGATGCGATTCGAGATTCGATGCCTATTCGTCCGGATGGCATGCTGAGTCTATTGTTATCATGATGCGATTCGAGATTCGATGCCTATTCGTTCGGATGGCATGCTGAGTCTATTATTATCATGATGCGATTCGAGATTCGATGCCTATTCGTCCGGATGGCATGCTGAGTCTATTGTAGTCTGGTCAAAATGTCATTTCCTGGCAGCATGTAGGTTTTTATCATGATGCGATTCGAGATTCGATGCCTATTCTTCCGGATGGCATGCTGAGTCTATTGTAGTCTCGTCAAAATGTCATTTCAATGGCAGCATCTAGGTTTTTATTATGATGCGTTCGAGATTTGATGCCTATTCGTCCGGATGGCATGCTGAGTCTATTGTAGTCTCGTAAAAATGTTATTTCCTGGCAGCATGTATGTTTTTATCATGATGCGATTCGAGATTCGATGCCTATTCTTCCGGATGGCATGCTGAGTCTATTATTATCATGATGCGATTCGAGATTAGATGCCTATTCATCCGGATGGCATGCTGAGTCTATTGTTATCATGATGCGATTCGAGATTCGATGCCTATTCGTCCGGATGGCATGCTGAGTCTATTATTATCATGATGCGATTCGAGATTCGATTCATATTCGTCCGGATGGCATGCTGAGTCTATTATTATCATGATGCGATTCGAGATTTGATGCCTATTCGTGCGGATGGCATGCTGAGTCTATTATTATCATGATGCGATTCGAGATTTGATGCCTATTCGTGCGGATGGCATGCTGAGTCTATTATTATCATGATGCGATTCGAGATTCGATGCCTATTCGTGCGGATGGCATGCTGAGTCTATTATTATCATGATGCGATTCGAGATTTGACGCCTATTCGTGCGGATGGCATGCTGAGTCTATTATTATCATGATGCTATTCGAGATTCGATGCCTATTCGTCCGGATGGCATGCTGAGTCTATTATTATCATGATGCGATTCGAGATTTGACGCCTATTCGTCCGGATGGCATGCTGAGTCTATTATTATCATGATGCGATTCGAGATTCGATGCCTATTCGTGCGGATTGCATGCTGAGTCTATTATTATCATGATGCGATTCGAGATTCGATGCCTATTCGTGCGGATGGCATGCTGAGTCTATTATTATCATGATGCGATTCGAGATTTGACGCCTATTCGTCCGGATGGCATGCTGAGTCTAATATTATCATGATGCGATTCGAGATTCGATGCCTATTCGTCCGGATGGCATGCTGAGTCTATTATTATCATGATGCGATTCGAGATTTGACGCCTATTCGTCCGGATGGCATGCTGAGTCTATTATTATCATGATGCGATTCGAGATTCGATGCCTATTCGTCCGGATGGCATGCTGAGTCTATTATTATCATGATGCGATTCGAGATTCGATGCCTATTCGTCCGGATGGCATGCTGAGTCTATTATTATCATGATGCGATTCGAGATTTGACGCCTATTCGTCCGGATGGCATGCTGAGTCTATTATTATCATGATGCGATTCGAGATTTGACGCCTATTCGTCCGGATGGCATGCTGAATCTATTATTACCATGATGCGATTCGAGATTTGACGCCTATTCGTCCGGATGGCATGCTGAGTCTATTATTATCATGATGCGATTCGAGATTCGATGCCTATTCGTCCGGATGGCATGCTGAGTCTATTATTATCATGATGCGATTCGAGATTTGACGCCTATTCGTCCGGATGGCATGCTGAGTCTATTATTATCATGATGCGATTCGAGATTTGACGCCTATTCGTCCGGATGGCATGCTGAGTCTGTTATTATCATGATGCGATTCGAGATTTGACGCCTATTCGTCCGGATGGCATGCTGAGTCTATTATTATCATGATGCGATTCGAGATTCGATGCCTATTCGTCCGGATGGCATGCTGAGTCTATTATTATCATGATGCGATTCGAGATTTGATGCCTATTCGTCCGGATGGCATGCTGAGTCTATTATTATCATGATGCGATTCGAGATTCGATGCCTATTCGTCCGGATGGCATGCTGAGTCTATTATTATCAAGATGCGATTCGAGATTCGATGCCTATTCGTCCGGATGGCAGGCTGAGTCTATTATTATCATGATGCGATTCGAGATTTGACGCCTATTCGTCCGGATGGCATGCTGAGTCTATTATTATCATGATGCGATTCGAGATTCGATGCCTATTCGTCCGGATGGCATGCTGAGTCTATTATTATCATGATGCGATTCGAGATTCGATGCCTATTCGTCCGGATGGCATGCTGAGTCTATTATTATCATGATGCGATTCGAGATTTGATGCCTATTCGTCCGGATATCATGCTGAGTCTATTATTATCATGATGTGATTCGAGATTCGATGCCTATTCGTCCGGATGGCATGCTGAGTCTATTATTATCATGATGCGATTCGAGATTCGATGCCTATTCGTCCGGATGGCATGCTGAGTCTATTATTATCATGATGTGAGTCGAGATTTGATGCCTATTCGTCCGGATGGCATGCTGAGTCTATTATTATCATGATGTGAGTCGAGATTCGATGCCTATTCGTCCGGATGGCATGCTGAGTCTATTATTATCATGATGCGATTCGAGATTCGATGCCTATTCGTCCGGATGGCATGCTGAGTCTATTGTTATCATGATGCGATTCGAGATTTGACGCCTATTCGTCCGGATGGCATGCTGAGTCTATTATTATCATGATGCGATTCGAGATTCGATGCCTATTCGTGCGGATTGCATGCTGAGTCTATTATTATCATGATGCGATTCGAGATTCGATGCCTATTCGTGCGGATGGCATGCTGAGTCTATTATTATCATGATGCGATTCGAGATTTGACGCCTATTCGTCCGGATGGCATGCTGAGTCTAATATTATCATGATGCGATTCGAGATTCGATACCTATTCGTCCGGATGGCATGCTGAGTCTATTGTAGTCTGGTCAAAATGTCATTTCCTGGCAGCATGTAGGTTTTTATCATGATGCGATTCGATATTCGATGCCTATTCTTCCGGATGGCATGCTGAGTCTATTGTAGTCTCGTCAAAATGTCATTTCAATGGCAGCATCTAGGTTTTTATTATGATGCGTTCGAGATTTGATGCCTATTCGTCCGGATGGCATGCTGAGTCTATTGTAGTCTCGTAAAAATGTTATTTCCTGGCAGCATGTATGTTTTTATCATGATGCGATTCGAGATTCGATGCCTATTCTTCCGGATGGCATGCTGAGTCTATTATTATCATGATGCGATTCGAGATTAGATGCCTATTCATCCGGATGGCATGCTGAGTCTATTGTTATCATGATGCGATTCGAGATTCGATGCCTATTCGTCCGGATGGCATGCTGAGTCTATTATTATCATGATGCGATTCGAGATTCGATGCCTATTCGTCCGGATGGCATGCTGAGTCTATTATTATCATGATGCGATTCGAGATTTGATGCCTATTCGTGCGGATGGCATGCTGAGTCTATTATTATCATGATGCGATTCGAGATTCGATGCCTATTCGTGCGGATGGCATGCTGAGTCTATTATTATCATGATGCGATTCGAGATTTGATGCCTATTCGTGCGGATGGCATGCTGAGTCTATTATTATCATGATGCTATTCGAGATTCGATGCCTATTCGTCCGGATGGCATGCTGAGTCTATTATTATCATGATGCGATTCGAGATTTGACGCCTATTCGTCCGGATGGCATGCTGAGTCTATTATTATCATGATGCGATTCGAGATTCGATGCCTATTCGTGCGGATTGCATGCTGAGTCTATTGTTATCATGATGCGATTCGAGATTCGATGCCTATTCGTGCGGATGGCATGCTGAGTCTATTATTATCATGATGCGATTCGAGATTTGACGCCTATTCGTCCGGATGGCATGCTGAGTCTAATATTATCATGATGCGATTCGAGATTCGATGCCTATTCGTCCGGATGGCATGCTGAGTCTATTATTATCATGATGCGATTCGAGATTTGACGCCTATTCGTCCGGATGGCATGCTGAGTCTATTATTATCATGATGCGATTCGAGATTTGACGCCTATTCGTCCGGATGGCATGCTGAGTCTATTATTATCATGATGCGATTCGAGATTCGATGCCTATTCGTCCGGATGGCATGCTGAGTCTGTTATTATCATGATGCGATTCGAGATTTGACGCCTATTCGTCCGGATGGCATGCTGAGTCTATTATTATCATGATGCGATTCGAGATTCGATGCCTATTCGTCCGGATGGCATGCTGAGTCTATTATTATCATGATGCGATTCGAGATTTGATGCCTATTCGTCCGGATGGCATGCTGAGTCTATTATTATCATGATGCGATTCGAGATTCGATGCCTATTCGTCCGGATGGCATGCTGAGTCTATTATTATCAAGATGCGATTCGAGATTCGATGCCTATTCGTCCGGATGGCATGCTGAGTCTATTATTATCATGATGCGATTCGACATTCGATGCCTATTCGTCCGGATGGCATGCTGAGTCTATTATTATCATGATGCGATTCGAGATTCGATGCCTATTCGTCCGGATGGCATGCTGAGTCTATTATTATCATGATGCGATTCGAGATTTGACGCCTATTCGTCCGGATGGCATGCTGAGTCTATTATTATCATGATGCGATTCGAGATTCGATGCCTATTCGTCCGGATGGCATGCTGAGTCTATTATTATCATGATGCGATTCGAGATTCGATGCCTATTCGTCCGGATGGCATGCTGAGTCTATTATTATCATGATGCGATTCGAGATTTGATGCCTATTCGTCCGGATATCATGCTGAGTCTATTATTATCATGATGTGATTCGAGATTCGATGCCTATTCGTGCGGATGGCATGCTGAGTCTATTATTATCATGATGCGATTCGAGATTTGATTCCTATTCGTCCGGATGGCATGCTGAGTCTATTATTATCATGATGTGATTCGAGATTCGATGCCTATTCGTCCGGATGGCATGCTGAGTCTATTATTATCATGATGCGATTAGAGATTTGACGCCTATTCGTCCGGATGGCATGCTGAGTCTATTATTATCATGATGCGATTCGAGATTTGATTCCTATTCGTCCGGATGGCATGCTGAGTCTATTATTATCATGATGTGAGTCGAGATTTGATGCCTATTCGTCCGGATGGCATGCTGAGTCTATTATTATCATGATGCGATTCGAGATTCGATGCCTATTCGTCCGGATGGCATGCTGAGTCTATTATTATCATGATGCGATTCGAGATTCGATGCCTATTCGTCCGGATGGCATGCTGAGTCTATTGTTATCATGATGCGATTCGAGATTTGACGCCTATTCGTCCGGATGGCATGCTGAGTCTATTAATATCATGATGCGATTCGAGATTCGATGCCTATTCGTGCGGATTGCACGCTGAGTCTATTATTATCATGATGCGATTCGAGATTCGATGCCTATTCGTGCGGATGGCATGCTGAGTCTATTATTATCATGATGCGATTCGAGATTTGACGCCTATTCGTCCGGATGGCATGCTGAGTCTAATATTATCATGATGCGATTCGAGATTCGATGCCTATTCGTCCGGATGGCATGCTGAGTCTATTATTATCATGATGCGATTCGAGATTTGACGCCTATTCGTCCGGATGGCATGCTGAGTCTATTATTATCAAGATGCGATTCGAGATTCGATGCCTATTCGTCCGGATGGCATGCTGAGTCTATTATTATCATGATGCGATTCGCGATTCGATGCCTATTAGTCCGGATGGCATGCTGAGTCTATTATTATCATGATGCGATTCGAGATTTGACGCCTATTCGTCCGGATGGCATGCTGAGTCTATTATTATCATGATGCGATTCGAGATTTTACGCCTATTCGTCCGGATGGCATGCTGAGTCTATTATTACCATGATGCGATTCGAGATTTGACGCCTATTCGTCCGGATGGCATGCTGAGTCTATTATTATCATGATGCGATTCGAGATTCGATGCCTATTCGTCCGGATGGCATGCTGAGTATATTATTATCATGATGCGATTCGAGATTCGATGCCTATTCGTCCGGATGGCATGCTGAGTCTATTATTATCATGATGCGATTCGAGATTTGACGCCTATTCGTCCGGATGGCATGCTGAGTCTGTTATTATCATGATGCTATTCGAGATTTGACGCCTATTCGTCCGGATGGCATGCTGAGTCTATTATTATCATGATGCGATTAGAGATTTGACGCCTATTCGTCCGGATGGCATGCTGAGTCTATTATTATCATGATGCGATTCGAGATTCGATGCCTATTCGTCCGGATGGCATGCTGAGTCTATTATTATCATGATGCGATTCGAGATTCGATGCCTATTCGTGCAGATGGCATGCTGAGTCTATTATTATCATGATGCGATTCGAGATTCGATGCCTATTCGTCCGGATGGCATGCTGAGTCTATTATTATCATGATGCGATTCGAGATTCGATGCCTATTCGTGCAGATGGCATGCTGAGTCTATTATTATCATGATGCGATTCGAGATTCGATGCCTATTCGTCCGGATGGCATGCTGAGTCTATTATTATCATGATGCGATTCGAGATTTGATGCTATTCGTCCGGATGGCATGCTGAGTCTATTATTATCATGATGCGATTCGAGATTCGATGCCTATTCGTCCGGATGGCATGCTGAGTCTATTATTATCAAGATGCGATTCGAGATTCGATGCCTATTCGTCCGGATGGCATGCTGAGTCTATTATTATCATGATGCGATTCGAGATTTGACGCATATTCGTCCGGATGGCATGCTGAGTCTATTATTATCATGATGCGATTCGAGATTCGATGCCTATTCGTCCGGATGGCATGCTGAGTCTATTATTATCATGATGCGATTCGAGATTCGATGCCTATTCGTCCGGATGGCATGCTGAGTCTATTATTATCATGATGCGATTCGAGATTCGATGCCTATTCGTGCAGATGGCATGCTGAGTCTATTATTATCATGATGCGATTCGAGATTCGATGCCTATTCGTCCGGATGGCATGCTGAGTCTATTATTATCAAGATGCGATTCGAGATTTGACGCCTATTCGTCCGGATGGCATGCTGAGTCTATTATTATCATGATGCGATTCGAGATTTGACGCATATTCGTCCGGATGGCATGCTGAGTCTATTATTATCATGATGCGATTCGAGATTTGACGCATATTCGTCCGGATGGCATGCTGAGTCTATTATTATCATGATGCGATTCAAGATTTGACGCATATTCGTCCGGATGGCATGCTGAGTCTATTATTATCATGATGCGATTCGAGATTTGACGCATATTCGTCCGGATGGCATGCTGAGTCTATTATTATCATGATG
Organism: Siphonodentalium dalli; assembly: GCA_032622095.1. Lineage (NCBI taxonomy): Eukaryota > Metazoa > Mollusca > Scaphopoda > Gadilida > Siphonodentaliidae > Siphonodentalium > Siphonodentalium dalli. Next base: position 172,413 of record CP136062.1, read on the forward strand.
CGATTAGAGATTTGACGCCTATTCGTCCGGATATCATGCTGAGTCTATTATTATCATGATGCGATTCGAGATTCGATGCCTATTCGTCCGGATGGCATGCTGAGTCTATTGTTATCATGATGCGATTCGAGATTCGATGCCTATTCGTCCGGATGGCATGCTGAGTCTATTATTATCATGATGCGATTCGAGATTTGACGCATATTCGTCCGGATGGCATGCTGAGTCTGTTATTATCATGATGCGATTCGAGATTTGATGCCTATTCGTCCGGATGGCATGCTGAGTATATTATTATCATGATGCGATTCGAGATTCGATGCCTATTCGTCCGGATGGCATGCTGAGTCTATTATTATCATGATGCGATTCGAGATTCGATGCCTATTCGTGCAGATGGCATGCTGAGTCTATTATTATCATGATGCGATTCGAGATTCGATGCCTATTCGTCCGGATGGCATGCTGAGTCTATTATTATCAAGATGCGATTCGAGATTCGATGCCTATTCGTCCGGATGGCATGCTGAGTCTATTATTATCATGATGCGATTCGAGATTTGACGCCTATTCGTCCGGATGGCATGCTGAGTCTATTATTATCATGATGCGATTCGAGATTTGACGCCTATTCGTCCGGATGGCATGCTGAGTCTATTATTATCAAGATGCGATTCGAGATTCGATGCCTATTCGTCCGGATGGCATGCTGAGTCTATTGTTATCATGATGCGATTCGAGATTCGATGCCTATTCGTCCGGATGGCATGCTGAGTCTATTATTATCATGATGCGATTCGAGATTTGACGCCTATTCGTCCGGATGGCATGCTGAGTCTATTATTATCATGATGCGATTCGAGATTCGATGCCTATTCGTCCGGATGGCATGCTGAGTCTATTATTATCAAGATGCGATTCGAGATTCGATGCCTATTCGTCCGGATGGCATGCTGAGTCTATTATTATCATGATGCGATTCGAGATTCGATGCCTATTCGTCCGGATGGCATGCTGAGTCTATTATTATCATGATGCGATTCGAGATTTGACGCCTATTCGTCCGGATGGCATGCTGAGTCTATTATTATCATGATGCGATTCGAGATTCGATGCCTATTCGTCCGGATGGCATGCTGAGTCTATTATTATCATGATGCGATTCGAGATTCGATGCCTATTCGTCCGGATGGCATGCTGAGTCTATTGTTATCATGATGCGATTCGAGATTTGATTCCTATTCGTCCGGATGGCATGCTGAGTCTATTATTATCATGATGTGAGTCAGTCGAGATTTGATGCCTATTCGTCCGGATGGCATGCTGAGTCTATATTATCATGATGCGATTCGAGATTCGATGCCTATTCGTCCGGATGGCATGCTGAGTCTATTATTATCATGATGCGATTCGAGATTCGATGCCTATTCGTCCGGATGGCATGCTGAGTCTATTATTATCATGATGCGATTCGAGATTCGATGCCTATTCGTCCGGATGGCATGCTGAGTCTATTATTATCATGATGCGATTCGAGATTCGATGCCTATTCGTCCGGATGGCATGCTGAGTCTACTATCATGATGCGATTCGAGATTCGATGCCTATTCGTCCGGATGGCATGCTGATTCTATTATTATTATGATGCGATTCGAGATTTGACGCCTATTCGTGCGGATGGCATGCTGAGTCTATTATTATCATGATGCGATTCGAGATTTGATGCCTATTCGTCCGGATGGCATGCTGAGTCTATTATTATCATGATGCGATTCGAGATTCGATGCCTATTCGTCCGGATGGCATGCTGAGTCTATTATTATCATGATGCGATTCGAGATTCGATGCCTATTCGTGCGGATGGCATGCTGAGTCTATTATTATCATGATGCGATTCGAGATTTGATGCCTATTCGTGCGGATGCATGCTGAGTCTATTATTATCATGATGCGATTCGAGATTCGATGCCTATCGTCCGGATGGCATGCTGAGTCTATTATTATCATGATGCGATTCGAGATTTGACGCCTATTCGTCCGGATGGCATGCTGAGTCTATTATTATCATGATGCGATTCGAGATTCGATGCCTATTCGTGCGGAATGCATGCTGAGTCTATTATTATCATGATGCGATTCGAGATTCGATGCCTATTCGTGCGGATGGCATGCTGAGTCTATTATTATCATGATGCGATTCGAGATTTGACGCCTATTCGTCCGGATGGCATGCTGAGTCTAATATTATCATGATGCGATTCGAGATTCGATGCCTATTCGTCCGATGGCATGCTGAGTCTATTATTATCATGATGCGATTCGAGATTTGACGCCTATTCGTCCGGATGGCATGCTGAGTCTATTATTATCATGATGCGATTCGAGATTCGATGCCTATTCGTCCGGATGGCATGCTGAGTCTATTATTATCATGATGCGATTCGAGATTCGATGCCTATTCGTCCGGATGGCATGCTGAGTCTATTATTATCATGATGCGATTCGAGATTTGACGCCTATTCGTCCGGATGGCATGCTGAGTCTATTATTATCATGATGCGATTCGAGATTTGACGCCTATTCGTCCGGATGGCATGCTGAGTCTATTATTACCATGATGCGATTCGAGATTTGACGCCTATTCATCCGGATGGCATGCTGAGTCTATTATTATCATGATGCGATTCGAGATTCGATGCCTATTCGTCCGGATGGCATGCTGAGTCTATTATTATCATGATGCGATTCGAGATTTGATGCCTATTCGTCCGGATGGCATGCTGAGTCTATTATTATCATGACGCGATTAGAGATTTGACGCCTATTCGTCCGGATGGCATGCTGAGTCTAATATTATCATGATGCGATTCGAGATTCGATGCCTATTCGTCCGGATGGCATGCTGAGTCTATTATTATCATGATGCGATTCGAGATTCGATGCCT
>CP136062.1:175457-361783 GCA_032622095.1 Siphonodentalium dalli
GCTGGTTTCAGCTTGTTGTAATTGTGTTGCTGGGTTCAGCTTGCTGTAATTATGTTGCTTGGTTCAGCTTGTTGTAATTGTGTTGCTGGGTTCAGCTTGCTGTAATTGTGTTGCTGGTTTGAGCTTGCTGTGATTGTGTTGCTTGGTTCAGCTTGCTGTTATTGTGTTGCTGGGTTCAGCTTGCTGTAATTGTGTTGCTTGGTTCAGCTTGTTGTTATTGTGTTGCTGGGTTCAGCTTGCTGTGATTGTGTTGCTTGGTTCAGCTTGCTGTAATTGTGTTGCTGGGTTCAGCTTGCTGTAATTGTGTTGCTGGTTTGAGCTTGCTGTGATTGTGTTGCTGGGTTCAGCTTGCTGTTATTGTGTTGCTGGGTTCAGCTTGCTGTTATTGTGTTGCTGGGTTCAGCTTGCTGTTATTGTGTTGCTGGGTTCAGCTTGCTTTGATTGTGTTGCTGGGTTCAGCTTGCTGTAATTGTGTTGCTTGGTTCAGCTTGCTGTAATTGTGTTGCTGGGTTCAGCTTGCTCTAATTGTGTTGCTGGGTTCAGCTTGCTGTTATTGTTTTGCTGGGTTCAGCTTGCTGTAAGTGTGTTGCTTGGTTCAGCTTGTTGTAATTGTGCTGCTGTGTTCAGCTTGCTGTAATTGTGTTGCTGGGTTTAGCTTGCTGTAATTGTGTTGCTTGGTTCAGCTTGTTGTAATTGTGTTGCTGGGTTCAGCTTGCTGTGATTGTGTTGCTGGGTTCAGCTTGCTGTAATTGTGTTGCTTGTTCAGCTTGTTGTAATTGTGTAGCTGGGTTCAGCTTGCTGTGATTGTGTTGCTGGGTTCAGCTTGCTGTAATTGTGTTGCTTGGTTCAGCTTGTTGTAATTGTGTTGCTGTGTTCAGCTTGCTGTGATTGTGTTGCTGGGTTCAGCTTGTTGTAATTGTGTTGCTGGGTTCAGCTTGCTGTAATTGTGTTGCTGGGTTCAGCTTGCTGTTATTGTTTTGCTGGGTTCAGCTTGCTGTAAGTGTGTTGCTTGGTTCAGCTTGTTGTAATTGTGTTGCTGGGTTCAGCTTGCTGTAATTGTGTTGCTGGGTTCAGCTTGCTGTAATTGTGTTGCTTGGTTCAACTTGTTGTAATTGTGTTGCTGTGTTCAGCTTGCTGTGATTGTGTTGCTGGGTTCAGCTTGCTGTAATTGTGTTGCTTGTTTCAGCTTGTTGTAATTGTGTTGCTGGGTTCAGCTTGCTGTAATTGTGTTGCTTGGTTCAGCTTGTTGTAATTGTGTTGCTGGGTTCAGCTTGCTGTAATTGTGTTGCTGGTTTCAGCTTGCTGTGATTGTGTTGCTTGGTTCAGCTTGCTGTTATTGTGTTGCTGGGTTTCAGCTTGCTGTAATTGTGTTGCTTGGTTCAGCTTGTTGTTATTGTGTTGCTGGGTTCAGCTTGATGTGATTGTGTTGCTTGGTTCAGCTTGTTGTAATTGTGTTGCTGGGTTCAGCTTGCTGTGATTGTGTTGCTGGGTTCAGCTTGCTGTAATTGTGTTGCTGGGTTCAGCTTGCTGTAATTGTGTTGCTGGTTTCAGCTTGCTGTGATTGTGTTGCTGGGTTCAGCTTGCTGTTATTGTGTTGCTGGGTTCAGCTTGCTGTAATTGTGTTGCTGGGTTCAGCTTGCTGTTATTGTGTTGCTGGGTTCAGCTTGCTTTGATTGTGTTGCTGGGTTCAGCTTGCTGTAATTGTGTTGCTTGGTTCAGCTTGCTGTAATTGTGTTGCTGGGTTCAGCTTGCTGTTATTGTGTTGCTGGGTTCAGCTTGCTGTAATTGTGTTGCTTGGTTCAGCTTGCTGTTATTGTGTTCAGCTTGCTGTAATTGTGTTGCTTGGTTCAGCTTGCTGTAATTGTGTTGCTGGGTTCAGCTGTCTGTTATTGTGTGCAGCTTGCTGTTATTGTGTGCAACTTGCTGTTATTGTGTGCAGCTTGCTGTTATTGTGTGCAGCTTGCTGTAATTATGTTGCTGTGTTCAGCTTGCTGTAATTGTGTTGCTGGGTTCAGCTTGCTGTTATTGTGTGCAGCTTGCTGTTATTGTGTGCAGCTTGCTGTAGTTGTGTTGCTTGGTTCAGCTTGCTGTTATTGTGTTGCTGGGTTCAGCTTGCTGTAATTGTGTTGCTGGGTTCAGCTTGCTGTTATTGTGTTGCTGGGTTCAGCTTGCTGTTATTGTGTTGCTGGGTTCAGCTTGCTGTTATTATGTTGCTGGGTTCAGCTTGCTGTAATTGTGTTGCTGGGTTTAGCTTGCTGTGATTGTGTGCAGCTTGCTGTAATTGTGTTGCTTGGTTCAGCTTGCTGTTATTGTGTTGCTGGGTTCAGCTTGCTGTAATTGTGTTGCTGGGTTCAGCTTGCTGTTATTGTGTTGCTGGGTTCAGCTTGCTGTTATTGTATTGCTGGGTTCAGCTTGATGTAATTGTGTTGCTGGGTTCAGCTTGCTGTGATTGTGTTGCTGGGTTCAGCTTGCTGTAATTGTGTTGCTGGGTTCAGCTCGCCGTAATTGTGTTCAGCTTGCTGTTATTGTGTGCAGCTTGCTGTAATTGTGTTCAACTCGCTGTTATTGTGTTCAGCTTGCTGTTATTGTGTTGCTGTGTTCAGCTTGCTGTAATTGTGCTGCTGGGTTCAGCTTGCTGTTATTGTGTTGCTGTGTGCAGCTTGCTGTAATTGTGTTGCTGGCTTCAGCTTGCTGTAATTGTGTTGCTGGGGCCAGCTTGCTGTTATTGTGTTACTTGTGTTGCTGGGTTCAGCTTGCTGTGATTGTGTTGCTAGGTTCAGCTGTCTGTAATTGTGTTGCTGGCTTCAGCTTGCTGTTATTGTGTTGCTGGGTTCAGCTTGCTGTAATTGTGTTGCTGGGTTCAGCTTGCTGTTATTGTGTTGCTGGGTTCAGCTTGCTGTTATTGTGTTGCTGGGTTCAGCTTGCTGTAATTGTGTTGCTGGGTTCAGCTTGCTGTAATTGTGTTGCTTGGTTCAGCTTGCTCTAATTGTGTTGCTGGGTTCAGCTTGCTGTAATTGTGTTGCTGGGTTCAGCTTGCTGTTATTGTGTTGCTGGGTTCAGCTTGCTGTAATTGTGTTGCTTGGTTCAGCTTGTTGTAATTGTGTTGCTGGGTTCAGCTTTCTGTAATTGTGTTGCTGGGTTCAGCTTGCTGTAATTGTGTTGCTTGGTTCAGCTTGTTGTAATTGTGTTGCTGTGTTCAGCTTGCTGTGATTGTGTTGCTGGGTTCAGCTTGCTGTAATTGTGTTGCTTGGTTCAGCTTGTTGTAATTGTTTTGCTAGGTTCAACTTGCTGTGATTGTGTTGCTGGGTTCAGCTTGCTGTAATTGTGTTGCTTGGTTCAGCTTGTTGTAATTGTGTTGCTGTATTCAGCTTGCTGTGATTGTGTTGCTGGGTTCAGCTTGCTGTAATTGTGTTGCTGGGTTCAGCTTGTTGTAATTTTGTTGGTGGTTTCAGCTTGCTGTAATTGTGTTGCTGGTTTCAGCTTGTTGTAATTGTGTTGCTGGGTTCAGCTTGCTGTAATTATGTTGCTTGGTTCAGCTTGTTGTAATTGTGTTGCTGGGTTCAGCTTGCTGTAATTGTGTTGCTGGTTTGAGCTTGCTGTGATTGTGTTGCTTGGTTCAGCTTGCTGTTATTGTGTTGCTGGGTTCAGCTTGCTGTAATTGTGTTGCTTGGTTCAGCTTGTTGTTATTGTGTTGCTGGGTTCAGCTTGCTGTGATTGTGTTGCTTGGTTCAGCTTGCTGTAATTGTGTTGCTGGGTTCAGCTTGCTGTAATTGTGTTGCTGGTTTGAGCTTGCTGTGATTGTGTTGCTGGGTTCAGCTTGCTGTTATTGTGTTGCTGGGTTCAGCTTGCTGTTATTGTGTTGCTGGGTTCAGCTTGCTGTTATTGTGTTGCTGGGTTCAGCTTGCTTTGATTGTGTTGCTGGGTTCAGCTTGCTGTAATTGTGTTGCTTGGTTCAGCTTGCTGTAATTGTGTTGCTGGGTTCAGCTTGCTGTAATTGTGTTGCTGGGTTCAGCTTGCTGTTATTGTTTTGCTGGGTTCAGCTTGCTGTAAGTGTGTTGCTTGGTTCAGCTTGTTGTAATTGTGCTGCTGTGTTCAGCTTGCTGTAATTGTGTTGCTGGGTTTAGCTTGCTGTAATTGTGTTGCTTGGTTCAGCTTGTTGTAATTGTGTTGCTGGGTTCAGCTTGCTGTGATTGTGTTGCTGGGTTCAGCTTGCTGTAATTGTGTTGCTTGTTCAGCTTGTTGTAATTGTGTAGCTGGGTTCAGCTTGCTGTGATTGTGTTGCTGGGTTCAGCTTGCTGTAATTGTGTTGCTTGGTTCAGCTTGTTGTAATTGTGTTGCTGTGTTCAGCTTGCTGTGATTGTGTTGCTGGGTTCAGCTTGTTGTAATTGTGTTGCTGGGTTCAGCTTGCTGTAATTGTGTTGCTGGGTTCAGCTTGCTGTTATTGTTTTGCTGGGTTCAGCTTGCTGTAAGTGTGTTGCTTGGTTCAGCTTGTTGTAATTGTGTTGCTGGGTTCAGCTTGCTGTAATTGTGTTGCTGGGTTCAGCTTGCTGTAATTGTGTTGCTTGGTTCAACTTGTTGTAATTGTGTTGCTGTGTTCAGCTTGCTGTGATTGTGTTGCTGGGTTCAGCTTGCTGTAATTGTGTTGCTTGTTTCAGCTTGTTGTAATTGTGTTGCTGGGTTCAGCTTGCTGTAATTGTGTTGCTTGGTTCAGCTTGTTGTAATTGTGTTGCTGGGTTCAGCTTGCTGTAATTGTGTTGCTGGTTTCAGCTTGCTGTGATTGTGTTGCTTGGTTCAGCTTGCTGTTATTGTGTTGCTGGGTTTCAGCTTGCTGTAATTGTGTTGCTTGGTTCAGCTTGTTGTTATTGTGTTGCTGGGTTCAGCTTGATGTGATTGTGTTGCTTGGTTCAGCTTGTTGTAATTGTGTTGCTGGGTTCAGCTTGCTGTGATTGTGTTGCTGGGTTCAGCTTGCTGTAATTGTGTTGCTGGGTTCAGCTTGCTGTAATTGTGTTGCTGGTTTCAGCTTGCTGTGATTGTGTTGCTGGGTTCAGCTTGCTGTTATTGTGTTGCTGGGTTCAGCTTGCTGTAATTGTGTTGCTGGGTTCAGCTTGCTGTTATTGTGTTGCTGGGTTCAGCTTGCTTTGATTGTGTTGCTGGGTTCAGCTTGCTGTAATTGTGTTGCTTGGTTCAGCTTGCTGTAATTGTGTTGCTGGGTTCAGCTTGCTGTTATTGTGTTGCTGGGTTCAGCTTGCTGTAATTGTGTTGCTTGGTTCAGCTTGCTGTTATTGTGTTCAGCTTGCTGTAATTGTGTTGCTTGGTTCAGCTTGCTGTAATTGTGTTGCTGGGTTCAGCTGTCTGTTATTGTGTGCAGCTTGCTGTTATTGTGTGCAACTTGCTGTTATTGTGTGCAGCTTGCTGTTATTGTGTGCAGCTTGCTGTAATTATGTTGCTGTGTTCAGCTTGCTGTAATTGTGTTGCTGGGTTCAGCTTGCTGTTATTGTGTGCAGCTTGCTGTTATTGTGTGCAGCTTGCTGTAGTTGTGTTGCTTGGTTCAGCTTGCTGTTATTGTGTTGCTGGGTTCAGCTTGCTGTAATTGTGTTGCTGGGTTCAGCTTGCTGTTATTGTGTTGCTGGGTTCAGCTTGCTGTTATTGTGTTGCTGGGTTCAGCTTGCTGTTATTATGTTGCTGGGTTCAGCTTGCTGTAATTGTGTTGCTGGGTTTAGCTTGCTGTGATTGTGTGCAGCTTGCTGTAATTGTGTTGCTTGGTTCAGCTTGCTGTTATTGTGTTGCTGGGTTCAGCTTGCTGTAATTGTGTTGCTGGGTTCAGCTTGCTGTTATTGTGTTGCTGGGTTCAGCTTGCTGTTATTGTATTGCTGGGTTCAGCTTGATGTAATTGTGTTGCTGGGTTCAGCTTGCTGTGATTGTGTTGCTGGGTTCAGCTTGCTGTAATTGTGTTGCTGGGTTCAGCTCGCCGTAATTGTGTTCAGCTTGCTGTTATTGTGTGCAGCTTGCTGTAATTGTGTTCAACTCGCTGTTATTGTGTTCAGCTTGCTGTTATTGTGTTGCTGTGTTCAGCTTGCTGTAATTGTGCTGCTGGGTTCAGCTTGCTGTTATTGTGTTGCTGTGTGCAGCTTGCTGTAATTGTGTTGCTGGCTTCAGCTTGCTGTAATTGTGTTGCTGGGGCCAGCTTGCTGTTATTGTGTTACTTGTGTTGCTGGGTTCAGCTTGCTGTGATTGTGTTGCTAGGTTCAGCTGTCTGTAATTGTGTTGCTGGCTTCAGCTTGCTGTTATTGTGTTGCTGGGTTCAGCTTGCTGTAATTGTGTTGCTGGGTTCAGCTTGCTGTTATTGTGTTGCTGGGTTCAGCTTGCTGTTATTGTGTTGCTGGGTTCAGCTTGCTGTAATTGTGTTGCTGGGTTCAGCTTGCTGTAATTGTGTTGCTTGGTTCAGCTTGCTCTAATTGTGTTGCTGGGTTCAGCTTGCTGTAATTGTGTTGCTGGGTTCAGCTTGCTGTTATTGTGTTGCTGGGTTCAGCTTGCTGTAATTGTGTTGCTTGGTTCAGCTTGTTGTAATTGTGTTGCTGGGTTCAGCTTTCTGTAATTGTGTTGCTGGGTTCAGCTTGCTGTAATTGTGTTGCTTGGTTCAGCTTGTTGTAATTGTGTTGCTGGGTTCAGCTTGCTGTGATTGTGTTGCTGGGTTCAGGTTGCTGTAATTGTGTTGCTTGGTTCAGCTTGTTGTAATTGTGTTGCTGGGTTCAGCTTGCTGTAATTGTGTTGCTGGTTTCAGCTTGCTGTGACTGTGTTGCTGGGTTCAGCTTGCTGTTATTGTGTTGCTGGGTTCAGCTTTCTGTAATTGTGTTGCTGGGTTCAGCTTGCTGTAATTGTGTTGCTGGTTTCAGCTTGCTGTGATTGTGTTGCTGGGTTCAGCTTGATGTTATTGTGTTGCTGGGTACAGCTTGCTGTAATTGTGTTGCTTGGTTCAGCTTGCTGTTATTGTGTTGCTGGGTTCAGCTTGCTGTAATTTTGTTGCTTGGGTTAGCTTTCTGTTATTGTGTTGCTGGGTTAGCTTTCTGTTATTGTGTTGCTGGGTTCAGCTTGCTGTTATTGTGTTGCTGGGTTCAGCATGCTGTAATTGTGTTGCTGGGTTCAGCTTGCTGTTATTGTGTGCAGCTTGCTGTTATTGTGTGCAACTTGCTGTTATTGTGTGCAGCTTGCTGTTATTGTGTGCAGCTTGCTGTAATTGTGTTGCTGGGTTCAGCTTGCTGTAATTGTGTTGCTGGGTTCAGCTTCCTGTTATTGTGTGCAGCTTGCTGTTATTGTGTGCAGCTTGCTGTTATTGTGTGCAGCTTGCTGTAATTGTGTTGCTTGGTTCAGCTTGCTGTTATTGTGTTGCTGGGTTCAGCTTGCTGTAATTGTGTTGCTGTGTTCAGCTTGCTGTTATTGTGTTGCTGGGTTCAGCTTGCTGTTATTGTGTTGCTGGGTTCAGATTGCTGTAATTGTGTTGCTGTGTTCAGCTTGCTGTGATTGTGTGCAGCTTGCTGTAATTGTGTTGCTTGGTTCAGCTTGCTGTTATTGTGTTGCTGGGTTCAGCTTGCTGTAATTGTGTTGCTGGGTTCAGCTTGCTTTGATTGTGTTGCTGGGTTCAGCTTGCTGTAATTGTGTTGCTTGGTTCAGCGTGTTGTAATTGTGTTGCTGGGTTCAGCTTGCTGTGATTGTGTTGCTGGGTTCAGCATGCTGTTATTGTGTTGCTGGGTTCAGATTTCTGTAATTGTGTTGCTTGGTTCAGCTTGTTGTAATTGTGTTGCTGGGTTCAGCTTGCTGTAATTGTGTTGCTTGGTTCAGCTTGTTGTTATTGTGTTGCTGGGTTCAGCTTGCTGTGATTGTGTTGCTGGGTTCAGCTTGCTGTAATTGTGTTGCTGGGTTCAGCTTGCTGTGATTGTGTTGCTGGGTTCAGCTTGTTGTAATTATGTTGCTGGGTTCAGCTTGTTGTAATTGTGTTGCTGGTTTCAGCTTGCTGTAATTGTGTTGCTGGGTTCATCTTGTTGTAATTGTGTTGCTGGGTTCAATTTGCTGTAATTGTGTTTCTGGGTTCAGCTTGCTGTTATTGTGTTGCTGGGTTCGGCTTGCTGTTATTGTGTTGCTGGGTTCAGCTTGCTTTGATTGTGTTGCTGGGTTCAGCTTGCTGTAATTGTGTTGCTTGGTTCAGCTTGTTGTAATTGTGTTGCTGGTTTCAGCTTGCTGTTATTGTGCTGCTGGGTTCAGCTTGCTGTAATTGTGTTGCTTGGTTCAGCTTGTTGTAATTGTGTTGCTGTGTTCAGCTTGTTGTAATTGTGTTGCTGGGTTCAGCTTGTTGTAATTGTGTTGCTGGTTTCAGCTTGTTGTAATTGTGTTGCTGGGTTCAGCTTGGTGTAATTGTGTTGCTTGGTTCAGCTTGCTGTGATTGTGTTGCTGGGTTCAGCTTCCTGTGATTGTGTTGCTGGGTTCAGCTTGATGTAATTGTGTTGCTGGGTTCAGCTTGCTGTTATTGTATTGCTGGGTTCAGCTTGCTTTGATTGTGTTGCTGGGTTCAGCTTGCTGTAATTGTGTTGCTTGGTTCAGCTTGCTGTAATTGTGTTGCTTGGTTCAGCTTGCTGTAATTGTGTTGCTGGGTTCAGCTTGCTGTAATTGTGTTGCTGGGTTCAGCTTGCTGTAATTGTGTTGCTGGGTTCAGCTTGCTGTAATTGTGTTGCTGGGTTCAGCTTGCTGTAATTGTGTTGCTTGGTTCAGCTTGTTGTAATTGTGTTGCTGGGTACAGCTTGCTGTAATTGTGTTGCTGGGTTCAGCTTGCTGTTATTGTGTTGCTGGGTTCAGCTTGCTTTGATTGTGTTGCTGGGTTCAGCTTGCTGTAATTGTGTTGCTTGGTTCAGCTTGCTGTAATTGTGTTGCTGGGTTCAGCTTGCTGTAATTGTGTTGCTGGGTTCAGCTTGCTGTTATTGTTTTGCTGGGTTCAGCTTGCTGTAAGTGTGTTGCTTGGTTCAGCTTGTTGTAATTGTGTTGCTGTGTTCAGCTTGCTGTAATTGTGTTGCTGGGTTCAGCTTGCTGTAATTGTGTTGCTTGGTTCAGCTTGTTGTAATTGTGTTGCTGGGTTCAGCTTGCTGTGATTGTGTTGCTGGGTTCAGCTTGCTGTAATTGTGTTGCTTGGTTCAGCTTGTTGTAATTGTGTAGCTGGGTTCAGCTTGCTGTGATTGTGTTGCTGGGTTCAGCTTGCTGTAATTGTGTTGCTTGGTTCAGCTTGTTGTAATTGTGTTGCTGTGTTCAGCTTGCTGTGATTGTGTTGCTGGGTTCAGCTTGTTGTAATTGTGTTGCTGGGTTCAGCTTGCTGTAATTGTGTTGCTGGGTTCAGCTTGCTGTAATTGTTTTGCTGGGTTCAGCTTGCTGTAAGTGTGTTGCTTGGTTCAGCTTGTTGTAATTGTGTTGCTGGGTTCAGCTTGCTGTAATTGTGTTGCTGGGTTCAGCTTGCTGTAATTGTGTTGCTTGGTTCAGCTTGTTGTAATTGTGTTGCTGTGTTCAGCTTGCTGTGATTGTGTTGCTGGGTTCAGCTTGCTGTAATTGTGTTGCTTGGTTCAGCTTGTTGTAATTGTTTTGCTAGGTTCAACTTGCTGTGATTGTGTTGCTGGGTTCAGCTTGCTGTAATTGTGTTGCTTGGTTCAGCTTGTTGTAATTGTGTTGCTGTATTCAGCTTGCTGTGATTGTGTTGCTGGGTTCAGCTTGCTGTAATTGTGTTGCTGGGTTCAGCTTGTTGTAATTTTGTTGGTGGTTTCAGCTTGCTGTAATTGTGTTGCTGGTTTCAGCTTGTTGTAATTGTGTTGCTGGGTTCAGCTTGCTGTAATTATGTTGCTTGGTTCAGCTTGTTGTAATTGTGTTGCTGGGTTCAGCTTGCTGTAATTGTGTTGCTGGTTTGAGCTTGCTGTGATTGTGTTGCTTGGTTCAGCTTGCTGTTATTGTGTTGCTGGGTTCAGCTTGCTGTAATTGTGTTGCTTGGTTCAGCTTGTTGTTATTGTGTTGCTGGGTTCAGCTTGCTGTGATTGTGTTGCTTGGTTCAGCTTGCTGTAATTGTGTTGCTGGGTTCAGCTTGCTGTAATTGTGTTGCTGGTTTGAGCTTGCTGTGATTGTGTTGCTGGGTTCAGCTTGCTGTTATTGTGTTGCTGGGTTCAGCTTGCTGTTATTGTGTTGCTGGGTTCAGCTTGCTGTTATTGTGTTGCTGGGTTCAGCTTGCTTTGATTGTGTTGCTGGGTTCAGCTTGCTGTAATTGTGTTGCTTGGTTCAGCTTGCTGTAATTGTGTTGCTGGGTTCAGCTTGCTGTAATTGTGTTGCTGGGTTCAGCTTGCTGTTATTGTTTTGCTGGGTTCAGCTTGCTGTAAGTGTGTTGCTTGGTTCAGCTTGTTGTAATTGTGCTGCTGTGTTCAGCTTGCTGTAATTGTGTTGCTGGGTTTAGCTTGCTGTAATTGTGTTGCTTGGTTCAGCTTGTTGTAATTGTGTTGCTGGGTTCAGCTTGCTGTGATTGTGTTGCTGGGTTCAGCTTGCTGTAATTGTGTTGCTTGTTCAGCTTGTTGTAATTGTGTAGCTGGGTTCAGCTTGCTGTGATTGTGTTGCTGGGTTCAGCTTGCTGTAATTGTGTTGCTTGGTTCAGCTTGTTGTAATTGTGTTGCTGTGTTCAGCTTGCTGTGATTGTGTTGCTGGGTTCAGCTTGTTGTAATTGTGTTGCTGGGTTCAGCTTGCTGTAATTGTGTTGCTGGGTTCAGCTTGCTGTTATTGTTTTGCTGGGTTCAGCTTGCTGTAAGTGTGTTGCTTGGTTCAGCTTGTTGTAATTGTGTTGCTGGGTTCAGCTTGCTGTAATTGTGTTGCTGGGTTCAGCTTGCTGTAATTGTGTTGCTTGGTTCAACTTGTTGTAATTGTGTTGCTGTGTTCAGCTTGCTGTGATTGTGTTGCTGGGTTCAGCTTGCTGTAATTGTGTTGCTTGTTTCAGCTTGTTGTAATTGTGTTGCTGGGTTCAGCTTGCTGTAATTGTGTTGCTTGGTTCAGCTTGTTGTAATTGTGTTGCTGGGTTCAGCTTGCTGTAATTGTGTTGCTGGTTTCAGCTTGCTGTGATTGTGTTGCTTGGTTCAGCTTGCTGTTATTGTGTTGCTGGGTTTCAGCTTGCTGTAATTGTGTTGCTTGGTTCAGCTTGTTGTTATTGTGTTGCTGGGTTCAGCTTGATGTGATTGTGTTGCTTGGTTCAGCTTGTTGTAATTGTGTTGCTGGGTTCAGCTTGCTGTGATTGTGTTGCTGGGTTCAGCTTGCTGTAATTGTGTTGCTGGGTTCAGCTTGCTGTAATTGTGTTGCTGGTTTCAGCTTGCTGTGATTGTGTTGCTGGGTTCAGCTTGCTGTTATTGTGTTGCTGGGTTCAGCTTGCTGTAATTGTGTTGCTGGGTTCAGCTTGCTGTTATTGTGTTGCTGGGTTCAGCTTGCTTTGATTGTGTTGCTGGGTTCAGCTTGCTGTAATTGTGTTGCTTGGTTCAGCTTGCTGTAATTGTGTTGCTGGGTTCAGCTTGCTGTTATTGTGTTGCTGGGTTCAGCTTGCTGTAATTGTGTTGCTTGGTTCAGCTTGCTGTTATTGTGTTCAGCTTGCTGTAATTGTGTTGCTTGGTTCAGCTTGCTGTAATTGTGTTGCTGGGTTCAGCTGTCTGTTATTGTGTGCAGCTTGCTGTTATTGTGTGCAACTTGCTGTTATTGTGTGCAGCTTGCTGTTATTGTGTGCAGCTTGCTGTAATTATGTTGCTGTGTTCAGCTTGCTGTAATTGTGTTGCTGGGTTCAGCTTGCTGTTATTGTGTGCAGCTTGCTGTTATTGTGTGCAGCTTGCTGTAGTTGTGTTGCTTGGTTCAGCTTGCTGTTATTGTGTTGCTGGGTTCAGCTTGCTGTAATTGTGTTGCTGGGTTCAGCTTGCTGTTATTGTGTTGCTGGGTTCAGCTTGCTGTTATTGTGTTGCTGGGTTCAGCTTGCTGTTATTATGTTGCTGGGTTCAGCTTGCTGTAATTGTGTTGCTGGGTTTAGCTTGCTGTGATTGTGTGCAGCTTGCTGTAATTGTGTTGCTTGGTTCAGCTTGCTGTTATTGTGTTGCTGGGTTCAGCTTGCTGTAATTGTGTTGCTGGGTTCAGCTTGCTGTTATTGTGTTGCTGGGTTCAGCTTGCTGTTATTGTATTGCTGGGTTCAGCTTGATGTAATTGTGTTGCTGGGTTCAGCTTGCTGTGATTGTGTTGCTGGGTTCAGCTTGCTGTAATTGTGTTGCTGGGTTCAGCTCGCCGTAATTGTGTTCAGCTTGCTGTTATTGTGTGCAGCTTGCTGTAATTGTGTTCAACTCGCTGTTATTGTGTTCAGCTTGCTGTTATTGTGTTGCTGTGTTCAGCTTGCTGTAATTGTGCTGCTGGGTTCAGCTTGCTGTTATTGTGTTGCTGTGTGCAGCTTGCTGTAATTGTGTTGCTGGCTTCAGCTTGCTGTAATTGTGTTGCTGGGGCCAGCTTGCTGTTATTGTGTTACTTGTGTTGCTGGGTTCAGCTTGCTGTGATTGTGTTGCTAGGTTCAGCTGTCTGTAATTGTGTTGCTGGCTTCAGCTTGCTGTTATTGTGTTGCTGGGTTCAGCTTGCTGTAATTGTGTTGCTGGGTTCAGCTTGCTGTTATTGTGTTGCTGGGTTCAGCTTGCTGTTATTGTGTTGCTGGGTTCAGCTTGCTGTAATTGTGTTGCTGGGTTCAGCTTGCTGTAATTGTGTTGCTTGGTTCAGCTTGCTCTAATTGTGTTGCTGGGTTCAGCTTGCTGTAATTGTGTTGCTGGGTTCAGCTTGCTGTTATTGTGTTGCTGGGTTCAGCTTGCTGTAATTGTGTTGCTTGGTTCAGCTTGTTGTAATTGTGTTGCTGGGTTCAGCTTTCTGTAATTGTGTTGCTGGGTTCAGCTTGCTGTAATTGTGTTGCTTGGTTCAGCTTGTTGTAATTGTGTTGCTGTGTTCAGCTTGCTGTGATTGTGTTGCTGGGTTCAGCTTGCTGTAATTGTGTTGCTTGGTTCAGCTTGTTGTAATTGTTTTGCTAGGTTCAACTTGCTGTGATTGTGTTGCTGGGTTCAGCTTGCTGTAATTGTGTTGCTTGGTTCAGCTTGTTGTAATTGTGTTGCTGTATTCAGCTTGCTGTGATTGTGTTGCTGGGTTCAGCTTGCTGTAATTGTGTTGCTGGGTTCAGCTTGTTGTAATTTTGTTGGTGGTTTCAGCTTGCTGTAATTGTGTTGCTGGTTTCAGCTTGTTGTAATTGTGTTGCTGGGTTCAGCTTGCTGTAATTATGTTGCTTGGTTCAGCTTGTTGTAATTGTGTTGCTGGGTTCAGCTTGCTGTAATTGTGTTGCTGGTTTGAGCTTGCTGTGATTGTGTTGCTTGGTTCAGCTTGCTGTTATTGTGTTGCTGGGTTCAGCTTGCTGTAATTGTGTTGCTTGGTTCAGCTTGTTGTTATTGTGTTGCTGGGTTCAGCTTGCTGTGATTGTGTTGCTTGGTTCAGCTTGCTGTAATTGTGTTGCTGGGTTCAGCTTGCTGTAATTGTGTTGCTGGTTTGAGCTTGCTGTGATTGTGTTGCTGGGTTCAGCTTGCTGTTATTGTGTTGCTGGGTTCAGCTTGCTGTTATTGTGTTGCTGGGTTCAGCTTGCTGTTATTGTGTTGCTGGGTTCAGCTTGCTTTGATTGTGTTGCTGGGTTCAGCTTGCTGTAATTGTGTTGCTTGGTTCAGCTTGCTGTAATTGTGTTGCTGGGTTCAGCTTGCTGTAATTGTGTTGCTGGGTTCAGCTTGCTGTTATTGTTTTGCTGGGTTCAGCTTGCTGTAAGTGTGTTGCTTGGTTCAGCTTGTTGTAATTGTGCTGCTGTGTTCAGCTTGCTGTAATTGTGTTGCTGGGTTTAGCTTGCTGTAATTGTGTTGCTTGGTTCAGCTTGTTGTAATTGTGTTGCTGGGTTCAGCTTGCTGTGATTGTGTTGCTGGGTTCAGCTTGCTGTAATTGTGTTGCTTGTTCAGCTTGTTGTAATTGTGTAGCTGGGTTCAGCTTGCTGTGATTGTGTTGCTGGGTTCAGCTTGCTGTAATTGTGTTGCTTGGTTCAGCTTGTTGTAATTGTGTTGCTGTGTTCAGCTTGCTGTGATTGTGTTGCTGGGTTCAGCTTGTTGTAATTGTGTTGCTGGGTTCAGCTTGCTGTAATTGTGTTGCTGGGTTCAGCTTGCTGTTATTGTTTTGCTGGGTTCAGCTTGCTGTAAGTGTGTTGCTTGGTTCAGCTTGTTGTAATTGTGTTGCTGGGTTCAGCTTGCTGTAATTGTGTTGCTGGGTTCAGCTTGCTGTAATTGTGTTGCTTGGTTCAACTTGTTGTAATTGTGTTGCTGTGTTCAGCTTGCTGTGATTGTGTTGCTGGGTTCAGCTTGCTGTAATTGTGTTGCTTGTTTCAGCTTGTTGTAATTGTGTTGCTGGGTTCAGCTTGCTGTAATTGTGTTGCTTGGTTCAGCTTGTTGTAATTGTGTTGCTGGGTTCAGCTTGCTGTAATTGTGTTGCTGGTTTCAGCTTGCTGTGATTGTGTTGCTTGGTTCAGCTTGCTGTTATTGTGTTGCTGGGTTTCAGCTTGCTGTAATTGTGTTGCTTGGTTCAGCTTGTTGTTATTGTGTTGCTGGGTTCAGCTTGATGTGATTGTGTTGCTTGGTTCAGCTTGTTGTAATTGTGTTGCTGGGTTCAGCTTGCTGTGATTGTGTTGCTGGGTTCAGCTTGCTGTAATTGTGTTGCTGGGTTCAGCTTGCTGTAATTGTGTTGCTGGGTTCAGCTTGCTGTGATTGTGTTGCTGGGTTCAGCTTGCTGTTATTGTGTTGCTGGGTTCAGCTTGCTGTAATTGTGTTGCTGGGTTCAGCTTGCTGTTATTGTGTTGCTGGGTTCAGCTTGCTTTGATTGTGTTGCTGGGTTCAGCTTGCTGTAATTGTGTTGCTTGGTTCAGCTTGCTGTAATTGTGTTGCTGGGTTCTGCTTGCTGTTATTGTGTTGCTGGGTTCAGCTTGCTGTAATTGTGTTGCTTGGTTCAGCTTGCTGTTATTGTGTTCAGCTTGCTGTAATTGTGTTGCTTGGTTCAGCTTGCTGTAATTGTGTTGCTGGGTTCAGCTGTCTGTTATTGTGTGCAGCTTGCTGTTATTGTGTGCAACTTGCTGTTATTGTGTGCAGCTTGCTGTTATTGTGTGCAGCTTGCTGTAATTATGTTGCTGTGTTCAGCTTGCTGTAATTGTGTTGCTGGGTTCAGCTTGCTGTTATTGTGTGCAGCTTGCTGTTATTGTGTGCAGCTTGCTGTAGTTGTGTTGCTTGGTTCAGCTTGCTGTTATTGTGTTGCTGGGTTCAGCTTGCTGTAATTGTGTTGCTGGGTTCAGCTTGCTGTTATTGTGTTGCTGGGTTCAGCTTGCTGTTATTGTGTTGCTGGGTTCAGCTTGCTGTTATTATGTTGCTGGGTTCAGCTTGCTGTAATTGTGTTGCTGGGTTTAGCTTGCTGTGATTGTGTGCAGCTTGCTGTAATTGTGTTGCTTGGTTCAGCTTGCTGTTATTGTGTTGCTGGGTTCAGCTTGCTGTAATTGTGTTGCTGGGTTCAGCTTGCTGTTATTGTGTTGCTGGGTTCAGCTTGCTGTTATTGTATTGCTGGGTTCAGCTTGATGTAATTGTGTTGCTGGGTTCAGCTTGCTGTGATTGTGTTGCTGGGTTCAGCTTGCTGTAATTGTGTTGCTGGGTTCAGCTCGCCGTAATTGTGTTCAGCTTGCTGTTATTGTGTGCAGCTTGCTGTAATTGTGTTCAACTCGCTGTTATTGTGTTCAGCTTGCTGTTATTGTGTTGCTGTGTTCAGCTTGCTGTAATTGTGCTGCTGGGTTCAGCTTGCTGTTATTGTGTTGCTGTGTGCAGCTTGCTGTAATTGTGTTGCTGGCTTCAGCTTGCTGTAATTGTGTTGCTGGGGCCAGCTTGCTGTTATTGTGTTACTTGTGTTGCTGGGTTCAGCTTGCTGTGATTGTGTTGCTAGGTTCAGCTGTCTGTAATTGTGTTGCTGGCTTCAGCTTGCTGTTATTGTGTTGCTGGGTTCAGCTTGCTGTAATTGTGTTGCTGGGTTCAGCTTGCTGTTATTGTGTTGCTGGGTTCAGCTTGCTGTTATTGTGTTGCTGGGTTCAGCTTGCTGTAATTGTGTTGCTGGGTTCAGCTTGCTGTAATTGTGTTGCTTGGTTCAGCTTGCTCTAATTGTGTTGCTGGGTTCAGCTTGCTGTAATTGTGTTGCTGGGTTCAGCTTGCTGTTATTGTGTTGCTGGGTTCAGCTTGCTGTAATTGTGTTGCTTGGTTCAGCTTGTTGTAATTGTGTTGCTGGGTTCAGCTTTCTGTAATTGTGTTGCTGGGTTCAGCTTGCTGTAATTGTGTTGCTTGGTTCAGCTTGTTGTAATTATGTTGCTGGGTTCAGCTTGCTGTAATTGTGTTGCTGGGTTCAGCTCGCTGTAATTGTGTTCATCTTGCTGTTATTGTGTGCAGCTTGCTTTAATTGTGTTCAGCTTGCTGTTATTGTGTTCAGCTTGCTGTTATTGTGTTGCTGTGTGCAGCTTGTTGTAATTGTGTTGCTGGGTTCAGCTTGCTGTTATTGTGTTGCTGTGGGCAGCTTGCTGTAATTGTGTTGCTGGCTTCAGCTTGCTGTAATTGTGTTGCTTGGGTCAGCTTGTTGTTATTGTGTTAATTGTGTTGCTGGGTTCAGCTTGTTGTAATTGTATTGCTGGGTTCAGCTTGCTGTTATTGTGTTGCTGGGTTCAGCTTGCTGTGATTGTGTTGCTAGGTTCGGCTGTCTGTAATTGTGTTGCTGGCTTCAGCTTGCTGTAATTGTGTTGCTGGGTTCAGCTTGCTGTTATTGTGTTAATTGTGTTGCTGGGTTCAGCTTGTTGTAATTGTATTGCTGGGTTCAGCTTGCTGTTATTGTGTTGCTGGGTTCAGCTTGCTGTGATTGTGTTGCTAGGTTCAGCTGTCTGTAATTGTGTTGTTGGCTTCAGCTTGCTGTAATTGTGTTGCTGGGTTCAGCTTGCTGTAATTGTGTTGCTGGCTTCAGCTTGCTGTAATTGTGTTGCTTGGGTCAGCTTGTTGTTATTGTGTTAATTGTGTTGCTGGGTTCAGCTTGTTGTAATTGTATTGCTGGGTTCAGCTTGCTGGTATTGTGTTGCTGGGTTCAGCTTGCTGTGATTGTGTTGCTAGGTTCGGCTGTCTGTAATTGTGTTGCTGGCTTCAGCTTGCTGTAATTGTGTTGCTGGGTTCAGCTTGCTGTTATTGTGTTAGTTGTGTTGCTGGGTTCAGCTTGTTGTAATTGTATTGCTGGGTTCAGCTTGCTGTTATTGTGTTGCTGGGTTCAGCTTGCTGTGATTGTGTTGCTAGGTTCAGCTGTCTGTAATTGTGTTGTTGGCTTCAGCTTGCTGTTATTGTGTTGCTGAGTAAGTTTACATTACTCTCATGTTAAGTTCAACAGTACATCTTTTGTTAAAACTAATAATTTTTACCGCTGCAATGTCTGCATAATTCTAATTTACAGTAGTTTATATGTACATGTATTTACCTTATAATAAGCGATGTCGCCAAAAATAAATACAAGGCCATGTACTGGTACTTATAGTTTTGTCGTGGACATAAACAAGAAAAACTTACCTTCTAGTAGACCTACATGTGTATATATGTGCCGCGTATGAGTCAATTTTATTAAAACGTACAAAATAATTTAGAGATTCATGGCATGATCTAAATCATTTTATCAATATTAATTCAAATTAAAAGTTATTCCACACTGCTGTATATATTCCATCTCGAATAGGCCAAAAACTATATATATATATAGAATATGTAGACATTGTCGTCGCTTAAACTGTTTATGTCCGTGAGGGTGGATTTGAGCATCATTGGGCCAGGCTCTGCATGCCGAGTCCAATAGATGCCAAATCTCCCGAGCGGACATAAACAGTTTTAGCGACGGCACTAGCTACATATTTTATTTATCCATCGCACAAAGCATTTTGTGCGGTAAATCTGTCATTTTCATCAGATTTACATTCGTTACTTCGATGATGCCCTTACATTTAGTATGTCAAGCAAACTAATTAGCATTCATGACGTTGAAAAACCGGAGCTTAGAGCGAAATAGTTCGTTGGGTTATTTTAATAGTTATTTTAAGCTGGCCTTTAGCTAATGGTTTATAGATGTTTTAGAGTGAAAACACATATCCGATTACGAATTTTGTATCAATTGCGGTGAATTATGGCCGATAAAAAGGTCCCAAAATCACAATGACGTCATTCAGGTCGGTTGACTCCCTAGTTACATGCGCAATTTGCATATACAATTACGTCATAAAAGTAGTACTAACCTAATAAAGCTACGTTGACCTAATAAAGTTAGTTTGACGTAATAAACGTAACGTTTATTATTAGGCAGGCTTTATGTAGGCAATATAAGTAGTGATCGGTGGATAAATATAGAATATCCACATAGTTTGACCAGATATAAGGTTTATTTTCGCGAGTATGATTCAGCAAATGGGGACCGAGCTTCAGCTTGTTTCCCCATTTGCTGAATCATACGAGCGAAATAAATCTAGTATCTCGTCAAACTTTATGGCTATTGTTTTTATCCATCCCCAAAGTTTAAAATGCGATAAGAAATTAATGGGGAATTCTTTAGGAAACAATTAAAATCGATTGCAAGTTTTTCGGTTGTTGTAACAATATAGAGATCCAGGGGGGCTGGGAACACCGTAGAGTACAGGGGTAAACCTGTCTTCGGTAACATGGACAAAGGTGCGTAATAAACCTAGGTACACATTCCGAAGCGCCACACGGACAATTTTGAATGTCAAAATAAATATAGAATAAGTATAGAACGGCAGCGTACCAGTCAAACCGTTCAGCTAGTTTAAATCATAGGGATAGTAATATCACGAGGGCCACACACCAAGCAATATCCACAAAAATGATACTATACACGAATTATTGTAAAACGTACACATAGACTTTCCCGATTGTACTATCGGGAAAAATTCTTAATTGTAAACAAAAGTGTATGCTTATGCATTGGCTGTACTGCCAGATGATAAATTTAGTGCTGTAACACAGCTATGTTCATATCGTACATAATTGCACGAATTGTAATCCACTTACAATTAATAAGGGGTATGATACCTTTAGCCGTTCTTGCTTTATTTTAGCACGTGCTAAAAAATAAAGCCATGGTTTATTTTGCAGCCTTTATCTATATAGTAGACGACAAAGGTGATGGATAAATAATGTTATGTTGTTTATGACTTATCTCTTCCCATAAAGTGCACTAACCCACTTCCTTCAACCATTTGATGACTATATACTTCACCCCATGTATTCATTTGAGGGATATTCAGACAATACGCTGTTTGTTTAACTTATTATATATGTACATTCCTACAAATGAATGAATGAGATTCCATAGAAAAACTCCAAGGGTGTTTTGTCTGCCTGTTGTCTGCCCATATTATAATAACGTCCCTACATATATCAAATAATAATGGAATATTCCATCATTAATTTTGGGAAAGAAAAATATATTGGGAGCAGAGGGGGGTTAGTACCTAATATTAATATGTAAGTTGGATAATGTTCTTATCTGGAATAAAGTCACTTTTTTAAATGGAAATTTCAATGCATTGAAAGTGGATTTATTATTAAATTCACAGATGTTGTGATATACATATGTACATGTAGTGTTTTTTTCTTCAAAATTTACTTTTATTGCAGCAACGCTGAATGCTGTAACCATGTTGCAGCATTACTCTTAGCATTGGTCGATTTGAGTGAGAAACGGTCAACAGGAAAATTAGCTCCCACATCAGCTGACTGTTCATGGATAAAACCAAGAAAGAGAAGTCTGTCCCCTCAAAAAGCCCAAAATATTTCCAAGAAGTTAAAAAAGGGGACAACTGTGTCAGAAACCAAAGAGTCAGCAGAAGAGACTGCTATTCGAAATATGCGAAAGGAAAATTTCCGACAAAAGCTGATTTCCTTTAATTCAAAGGCTGCGAAATTTCAAAATGTCCGGGAATGATGCTGAATGTTCGAAAACTTCAGATATGTTGTTACCAGAACTGCATCGTGTACCTTTCTTCTATACAGACCATATTGATCTGAGGAGTTCCGATTGTGTCATTACGTTCAAGGATTACATGGATTCTTTAACATTGACAGCCGATGACTGCACTAAAATAGCTGAATGAACATGTGGTCAGTCATCCAACAAAATTTGGCATCATGTGCGTAAAGGTGGACCAACGTCATCAACATTTGGTCGAACATCAAGGAGATTATCGACCACTGAACCTGATAATCTTGTCAAGTATCTGCTCGGTTATGTTCCAGAATATACAGGCAATGCCATAGAATATACAGGCAATGCCATAGAAAATACAGGCAATGCCATAGAATATACAGGGAATGCCATAGAATATACTGGGAATGCCATAGAATATACATGGAATGTCATAGAATATACTGGGAATGCCATATAATATACAGGGAATGCCATATAATATACAGGGAATGACATAGAATATACAGTGAATGCCATAGAATATACAGGCAATGCCATAGAATATACAGGCAATGCCATATAATATACAGGGAATGCCATATAATATACAGGCAATGCCATAGAATATACAGGCAATGACATAATATACAGGCAATGCCATATAATATACAGGGAATGCCATAGACTATACAGGGAATGCCATAGAATATACAGGGAATGTCATATAATATACAGAGAATGCCATAGAATATACAGGGAATGCCATAGAATATACAAGGAATGTCATAAAATACACAGTGGATGCCATAGAATATACAGTGAATGCCATAGAATATACATGGAATGTCATATAATATACAGTGAATGCCATATAATATACAGGCAATGCCATATAATAAACAGGGAGTGCCATATAATATACAGGGAATGCCATATAATATACAGGGAATGCCATATAATATACAGGCAATGCCATATAATATACAGGGATTGCCATATAATATACAGGCAATGCCATATAATATACAGGGAATGCCATATAATATACAGGGAATGCCATAGAATATACAGGGAATGCCATAGAATATACAGGTAATGCCATATAATATACAGGGAATGCCATATAATATAAAGTGAATGTCATATAATATACAGGGAATGCCATATAATATACAGGGAATGCCATAGAATATACAGGGAATGTCATAGAATATACAGAGAATGCCATAGAATATACAGGGAATGTCATATAATATACAGGGAATGTCATATAATATACAGGGAATGCCATAGAATATACAGGGAATGCCATAGAATATACAGCCAATGCCATAGAATACAGGGAATGTCATAAAATATACAGGGAATGCCATAAAATATACAGGGAATGTCATAGAATATACAGGCAATGCCATCGAATATACAGGCAATGCCATAGCATAAACAGACAATGCCATAGAACATGGCCTGCGATACATACATTTACAATAATAGCATGAATTAAACAAAAACCCGACTCAGTCAAAATTTATATTCAGTATACTCACTCACAAGTTGTTCTTATAATTATTTATGCACTTGATAAAATCTGCCGTTTTTAAAAGAAGGACCGGATCATGTCTCATATTATATTTATGGTATCAATGTGCCTATTTTCCATTATATAATTAAATGTATTGTCTTCTGTCATTCTATGGAAATCGGTTATATACTCGCCTATTGCTGCGAAACAACTAATGCAAATGTTTTCGTATGCCGGACAATTCATAACAAAGGATGATTCGGTCTCAACCGAGTTTGTCCTAAAGACAGGACATATTCTATCCCCTATTTCTGACGGGGGCTGTTTGTGTCTCTTTTTCTCAATCTCAAGCTTGTGATTACTTACGCGTAAACTTGTGAAGAGAATTCTCGCGTCAACTGATTTGATATTGGTAATATACGGTTCCACCTCATATCTGCGTTTGAAAATGCGATACCTTCTTAGTTTATTATGAAGATGCAGCCAGGGACTATTATGTTTTGGTATCCAGAGATAGGCATCCACCACTGTTAGTTGAGGAATGTGGATTTGTAATAAATCCTAAATTCCCTTATCTAGAAGCCAGTCCTGATGGGTTAGTTGGATGCGCTCATTGTGAACATCAAAAAGGACTGTTAGAATCCGCTGAGTAAAATACTTTATACGCGAAAACAAGCATTTTTGACTTGGCGGCCGAACTATATATTATGCAGGGATTTTTAACTCTGGCTGAGGGCGTTGCCAGAGTGAATGCATGATCTACCGTTGACGCAGTTTGGCGATTGCATACCGAATTGGGTCCTTATAAAGCCGCTGTGGTGATAACATGCGTAATGAGAAGACGGTGATAATGACGATGGTAACCCAAATCACTGTTCGAGTCGACCCTCGTTCAACACTGCTCTAATAGTGTTTATCTTTGTCTTTAAAGTGATGTGAAACACTGCGGTAGGGT
Organism: Siphonodentalium dalli; assembly: GCA_032622095.1. Lineage (NCBI taxonomy): Eukaryota > Metazoa > Mollusca > Scaphopoda > Gadilida > Siphonodentaliidae > Siphonodentalium > Siphonodentalium dalli. The sequence goes on from CP136062.1 coordinate 198,035, forward strand.
GATCGAATAGAAATGGAGAATAATCTTCCTTAAAGTAGTTATTTTTACAAATATTATATAAAATAATTTACAACACAGACCGTCATTCTTATGTATTAATTAAATGCAGTGATTCTCGATGGTGAAATCGTTTTCGTTAGTTTATCGCCGATAGATGCGTCCCGAATCGAGTAGTAAATATTTACAATTGAGCATTGTTCGGACGATGTTTTCTGTGGAGTGGTACGGTCGATTTGCTTCAGATTTTCGCCTGCGGACTACTTATCAGTTTCACGCACCCGAACAAGTATACATAATATGTCTTTATTTGTACATATCATGCTAAAGTTGGTCCAGCTGACTGTGTAATTTAGTGCATTATTTGTTGATTATGGAACACGGCAACTCTTCCAAATGATTCTGAAGAGATTTCGCTAGAAGATGACTCGGACAACGGTAAATTTGTCAAATGTCCATTTGATATTATTTTATATTACTTTATTTCCGAATGAGTTCTCTAAAGTTTGTGATATGCGCAAGAAATTACTACAACAAGATGGCACTTGATAGCACAACCTACCTTGTATTTTTATGCATAATAATTATGTTAAGACCAATAATTTCTCAATCAATCCCTACCTGCAATGCTGATGTCCTTATGACAAGTCGGAAATGAACACTTTGAATGTAGGTACCCACAAAATATTGGGAGCTATAACAATAACCAATGTGCATCGTTAAGCCCCGGTTCCATATCCCCGATTTTCCACCCCGAATGACTCCCGAATCATAATTTTGCAAAAATCGTGGAGTAAGTTCGGGACGAGTCGGGACAGTGAATTTTTACCCCGAACATGATCGGGGATATCGGTGCTATCGGGGTCGATTCGGGACAATTCTGGACTCGCTCCCGACAGTTTTGAAATGTTCAAAACTATCGGGAACCAAGCCGAATCGCTCCCGATTCGTCAATCATCGGGAGAAATTCGGGAGCAATTCGGCACCTATTCGGGAGTAGTCTGCAGTATTCGGTAATATTCGGGTGGATATTCTGGAGTAGTCGGCAGTAATCGGTAGGTTATTCCCGAATTCGCCATGTGTGGCTGCTTTTATACTGAGATCCGGTGTATCTGCAAAATTCGGCATCGATTCGGGACGTTCGGCAGCAATTGAATACCAATTCGGCATCAATTCGGTTCCAGTTCGGCATTGATTCGGGGTATTCGGCAACAATTCGGTGTAAATCGGTAGTAATCTGGGCAATTCGGCAGCCACTCGCACGAAATTTCGGTATCAGTTCGGGATAATTCTTGATCATTCGGGAAGAAATTCGGAAGCATTCTGGAATACTCGGCAATGTTCGGGACGAATACATTTTGTCATAATTCGGAATCAGTTCGGCGGCTTTTTGGAATAAAACTCGTCCAGAATTCTCTCGAATGCTGCCGATTTGGTCTGGTCCCGAATTGGTGCCGAATATACTAATTCGGGTTCAGACGACCACGATTCAATCGTAAGTGGTAAGATTTCCGTCGTAGGAAGTAGCCGCTAGTTGGACTGCGCATGCTCACGTCAATATCGCAAGTCAAAAATAATATCAAGCACTGTTTGATTTCAGATGCGAAATCGCGTGGTATCCTTGGCTACCTCCACTTGCGACGTAATCGCAGTCGTGTGTACGTAAAAATCGTAGCTGGAATGGTCGTAGGGTAGTCAATCATATGTATGTTTACGAACAACCCACGATATCATCATCTACGACGACATCGCAGTCGTGTGAACAGACTATCCACGATTTCGTCGGGCCCGATTCCTCCACTTACGATTGTATCGTGGTCGTCTGAACGTTCATTTTCCCCAATATTTCCTGGGTAACTACTTTCAAAGGTTAATTGTGAATTTCACACTTTTCGTAAGGACATCAGGATTGCAGGATGAGATATAGAAATTATTTGTCATAACACATTATGCATAAGATAAGATTGTTTTGTCAAGTGGCCTCTATAGCATCAGTAATTTACAATGTACATGTAGGAAAGCGGACTGAAAATATATATCACTGTAGATTACGATGTGAATGTAGCAACCTCCTGCCAGATAAAGTTCAAAATTACATTGCAAGTTCCAAAAACTGCTCATGTGGAAACGGAGAAGAAAATGCCTTCCATTATTTCTTTGATTGTTACCTACATTCGATCCCAAGAATTCGCCTATTAAATAAATTACTTCCTTATAATATTTACTCACTAAACATTCTGCTATTTGGAAACCCTGCTCTTCGTGATTGCGACAATGAAAAACATTTCTTAGCTGTACAATCATTCATCCGTGAGACAAAACTAGATCCCATTGACTAACTATTGCAAACAAATATATAGAAGCCAGCTAATGACTCAAACATACACGACTTTCAACCAATACATATATAAACTCAAGGCTGACTCGGGGTGGGGAACGACGGGGAAATGTACATGTATATATGTTCAACTTGCTTTTGGTAGTCATGTTGCAATGCCATTATTCTTGTTTTATTTTTCAGTGTAATAACAAACGGGAGAGGAGCAACTCATAAGTGAGTCAGCACTTGTCCTCCAATCCCATTGTCTGTATACAAATGTATGTGTTATTTCCTATGTATTATTGAATTTAGACAAATAAATATGTTTAAACTAAAATCAGTATTAAACATCAAATCTTTATGTTGGTCCCCTCTGTAAAAACGACCAACCGCTCTATATTGGTCCCTTCTTTGAAAGACCAAATTAAATGTTTCTTCCTGTTAACAAACATGTGTAAAATTGAACTCTAAGCAATCAACAAAGGTAGAATATTATGTGATTATATTGGTAAATTTATAACCCAGCCTATTCATCTGTGTGAGTACAGCTGGTGAGTAGATGAAAAATATGTTGAATCCCCTGGAATGACAACAAAAAATAACTAGGGCCAGTGTTAGGGCCTACAGTAGAATAAAAAATTACACAAACTTAAATTTATCTTTTTTCAGACATCAACCAGCATCAACTAGTAGGCCTAGAGCCTATAGTAATACCAAAAAGGAAAATGTGCATATGAACCAGTGTACGAATTAACTTTTATGTATGCCTGCATGACCACCGACCCGACCTCGCATTACGACTTAGAACTAGGCCTAAAATAATGCTTAACCCTTTGAGTTTGAACGTTGATGGTCAATTTAGTGCCAAATCCATATACACAGATGTATATTACTGAGATTCATTTGAACAATCAGAGCTGAACTTCGGTCATGTACTGGATGGACTTCATGTGCAATAAGAAATTCACACACATTCTGTACATGACCTTTATGTGTGCCTTCAAACTAGACCTCCTTGCATGCACATCATCTTATAAATATACAATAATTAAGTAAATTAATTTTCCTTCTTTGATCATTTTCAAATTAGCCTGAATTAGACATTAAGTGTCATTTACATACTAGTATATGCAGGTAATTATGGGATATAATAATTACAAGTGAACAAAACTGTAATGTGTCATTGCCCCTCTTCACATCTATTTAAATAATATTTTTATACTTTTCAGAAAACTATCCAAGGAAGGTTATATTTTTGTTTCTTTCAATAAATGTTATTAAAACTTTATTTCATGTCTACTTATTAACTTATTGATGGTTGTCAACAACACTGAAACAAATAATTTGACAATTCAAATAATTATTTGACAAAAGAATATTTAAAAATCAATTTAGTATACAAACACTGATACAAATATTTAGTTCATACATTACACTCATGCATCAACTAACTGTATGAGTAAAGTAATATAATTATTGTAATATTCTGTCATGAGTTGTTAGCTGATATTGTCAGACTGCATTAAGTTCACCCTACCCTAGAGCTATCTGAGGTATTTTTTTTATTGATCTACACCGTGAACTAGGCAATTTTCAATATAAAAACTGCCAAGCAAGCTGAAACAGACACACCTGATGTCTCTTTAAAAAAATTCGCCCCCCCCCCCCCCCCCTGGCAAATGTCTCGAAATCGAGAGAACTAGTTCGGAAATCTAGCAATACATATAATTTGAAGGTGAATTTTGACGAAAATTAAACGCCGTCCTCTTCGATATATAGCGAAATCGCTCCTGAAGGAATTGGAAAAGTCGCTATATGTTCTATAAGTAACAAAGAGCGTACTCACTTACCTTACCTGGACCACGTGTAACAGGTTTTCTACAATTAACCAGCGTGATTCGTTGACTCAAATTCGGTATGTAGGTCTACTTTGATCCGGTGAACAATATGGGCGGGTCAAAATTCACGTCCGACCGTGTCCTTGACCTTGACCTATGCGTCGCTAATATATGCTCATGTGATCTGGTGATTCGAAAATTAAGTGGTCCTTTAAATATTAAAAACTATATATATTACGTATGAATGTTTCATACAGACACTGGCATCTCAAAACACTCGGATTAGACAAACAGCGCGAAATTAACGTCAGAAAACTAAATAAAGATGGATTTTCTTAACACCATTAATTTGCCCCATCAGCAATATAGCAGTTCTGCACTATCCACCAGCATCATATATGTTGCAAATTAGCAGGACCACTTAAAAATTCATAATCCGATTAAACGACCCTAATTTACCATTTCATCGGCTTCGGGTGTAAAAAAAAATATTTGATTCGAGTCGAGGAACCCGCCCGTCAAAGCTCAAAGTTATCAGTTAGGCAAATATAATATGGTGCCTTGTATCGTTGTGAATATTTATTGGTAATAAACTAATTTGTATAACTAAATCGGCTTTTGGTGAAAATCCGTTGCTGTTCAAACCGTGAGTGTCGAACATAAGACTTAAGGTTGCAGAAAGTGATACTATCTGGGATAGCATTTGGCAAATGCTAAAATAATTTGGCAAAAAATATTTTCATTTGGCAAATTATTTGGCAACAGTAAATGTTGGTCCAGCGCGGACCCTGGTCACAGGTCCCTGTATCATCAGTGCATCAGTTGCGATCGCAAATTAACTTATCAATATAAGATGATGAAAAGTATCGTCATCAACAAGATACGGTATGTTGTGATAGTTTGCATTTGTGATAACACGTGTTGGATAATTCCAATTTGAACCAGGAATCACCAAATATGGAAGTTGTAAACTACACCCGCTCATTGGCAAACTGCCAAGAAAAAACGTTATTATATTATTTTTCGGCAAATATGATATCGTGATTGGTATTGTTGTGAATATTTATTGGTAATAAACTAATTTCGATAACTAAATCGGCTTTTGGTGAAAATCTGTTGCTGTTGTAACTGGATGACATGGGGACCATCGGATCGGATTGTTGTACCTTTAACCCTTTACCCAACAAACCGGCCAAAAACGGCCAAATAATGCTGCAACAGCCTAAATTATCTTGGGTCTGTCTCAATAAAACCATACAAATATGGATATCATTGGAACCGGCTCATTGACCACATTGTGATGGTTACACAGTTATGCCCTGTGCCAATGCATTCTCGTATATATGCGAGTCGACCATAGGTCGCCTCGCATATATAAGAGAATGCATTGGCCTAAAAAAATGCTTTTTTAACACTTTTTCCATTTTTTCTTATAATATTTTCTACATTCTTTGACAATTTGATCATTTTTAATATGTGTTAAGCCAATGCATTCTCTTATATATGCGAGGCGACCTATGGTCGACTCGCATATATAAGAGAATGCATTGGCACAGGGCCGTTCTGTTGGGTAAAGGGTTAAATACATACTACATGCTTCACTACTACATCAAACTGATAGTTTACGACTCAGCCACTACAACTATAACCATGTGAAGAATTCAAAATTACACTGTACTGTCAAAATATTCAAACAACATCGACCATTTCGTAAAACATAACATCTGAACTACGCAGAAATGCCGTAAGCAATCACTACTTTGTTTGTCCCGAACGATTCACCGACAAATTGATTGTGCCGCTTTATTTAATTAGAATTGATTGTGCCGCTTTATTTAATTAGAATTGATTGTGCCGCTTTATTTAATTAGAATTGATTGTGCCGCTTTATTTAATTATAATTGATTGTGCCGCTTTATTTAATTAGAATTGATTGCGCCGCTTTATTTAATTATAATTGATTGTGCCGCTTTATTTAATCATAATTGATTGTGCCGCTTTATTATAATTGATTGTGCCGCTTTATTATAATTGATTGTGCCGCTTTATTTAATTAGAATTGATTGTGCGGCTTTATTTAATTATAATTGATTGTGCCGCTTTATTTAATTAGAATTGATTGTGCCGCTTTATTTAATTATAATTGATTGTGCTGCTTTATTTAATTAGAATTGATTGTGCCGCTTTATTATAATTGATTGTGCCGCTTTATTATAATTGATTGTGCCGCTTTATTTAATTATAATTGATTGTGCCGCTTTATTTAATTGATTGTGCCGCTTTATTTAAAATAAAGGCATTGTTTGCTGGCAATTTTGATACAAAATTGATTGAAATACCTGTGTTTAAATACCTGTGTTTAAATACCTGAGTTTAACAGGTTTTGCGCTGTGAGCATAAACAGAGTGCTTAAATCACCGTAACCAGAGGTTATGTAGTTGCGTATGGTGATTTAGTTCTGCAAAATTTAATGGCAAATAAACAAAACATTTTTCATTGCATATTTTAGTTTTTTTGGCAGCCATTTGCAGAATTTTTTTTTTTTTAGGAAAAATCACCATAAAACTACATGATGTCTGAAGAGATTAATCATTATTGAGTACTTAGACTGCCAGATTATCGAAAACGTGGTTGAATAATATTTATGTTGTTTTATGTTGTTTTGGTCCTTTAACCGATAACAAAATAGTCCTGCAAATGGCTGCCAAAAAGACTAAAAATGCAATGAAAAATATTTTATTTACTTTCTTGCAGACAGTCATGATTTCAGATTGTAAACTGATCGTATGCCCTAGTTGTGTTCATCGTCTGGATAATGGATAATGCGGTGTGTTTTTTTCTAAATATTTCGTGTCAAACTGTCAATCGACCTACAAAATGGTTGTTTTTATTTTTTTAAAACCACCTTTTTCATAATTCATTGGTTACAACGAATAATTAATAATTATTTTTCCCTTCAAATTTATAGTTTGAAACTGAGATTTTTATGAAAATTCATGAATAAAGAAACTAAAATCCGGACACAACACGAACACAAACGGGGCGTCTCCTTAGCGTACTTATTATCTTCGGTTCTTTTGAAGTCGATTCACATTTAATTACCGTATTTCGCACTGTGTATCATAACCAAGTGCACACCGGCATGTCGCCGTGGTTTGTTTATATCATAGTTAATAAATTTGGGCTAAACAACCTATAGCAGACCACGGGGTACATGCATGCTGTGCATCACGAAATAGTCGAGACCACATTCCACAAACTCTATTGAGTTGCGTTAATGTCGCATGTCCAATAGACGACAAACGCCCTGTCGACGGAATTAAGTACAGCCATCCCCACGATTCATTGCCCTACTGAGCCAAACTTTAAATATTTATGCGTGTAGAACTCCACGTCGGACATAAGTTGTCAAAAAAGAAATGGTGACACAAATGTCATCAGTCATTACGCACTAGATTTATGTAACGCATGCAGTGCACTGTGTCATAGAAAAACTGTGACTAAATGACGCTTCTTATGAGAAACACGCTTTTCTCTTCTTAATTTATATAAACGATCTGCCCAACAATCTCTGCTCTAAAGCTCGAATGTACGCCGACGACACCTGCATCACTGCTTCTCATTATGACCTACAATATCTAGCTAGACAACTCAACAATGATCTCACAATGGGCCAACAACTGGCTAGTAAACTGTAACCCAGCAAAGACCAAAGCTATGTCATTTTCCCTAACTAACAAAGACCAGGCCCCAAAACTATTTTTCCAAAACCAAGAAATAACCTTCATTAAATCGCATAGACACCTCGGTCTCGATATCCAAGCAAATTTAAATTGGAATGATCACATTGAAAATATCTGTCGACGAGTATCAGGAAGACTATCCCAACTCAGAAAATTTAAATACAGTATCGACAGAAAGACGCTTGAAAAAATCTACAATACTTATATTTTGCCTATAATGGACTATTCTGATATTGTCTGGGCAAACGCACCAAAATACTTGACTGATAAACTTGAAAGACTTCATAAAGAAGCTGCCAGAATTGTAACAGGACTTAACCGATCGGTATCCGATAAAGACCTACTCTTTGAAATCGGCTGGCCCACGCTCAGTAATAGACGCGAACATCATCAGTTACATTACATATATAAAATTACTAACAACCTTGAACCCAACTACTTATCAACTATCTTACCTCCTCGTACTGGCAATATCTCGAGATACTCAAAACGGAACCCTGGAAACTTCTATTGTTACTTCTGTCACACAGAACATTTAAAAAAATCCTTCCTACCCTTTATGACACAATCATGGAATAAGCTTCCAACTATCGTAACTGACACGTTTAACCTAAAATAATTTAAGGTCAATCTTAGTTTTATAGATTTGACCCTAAAACCACCTCCTTATTTTCAAACTGGGAGTCGGAAAGAAAATATAATCCATTCTAAAATTCGCAACGGTTGCAGTAAACTTCGCTTATATATGTATGATAACTTTATAGCCGAAAGCTCGGTGTGTAATTGTGGCACAGAGATCGAGGATGCCTTTCACTTCTTTTTCGAATGTCCATTGTTCCGACCGAAAAGAACTAAATTATATGATAGACTAGATGAGTATGCTTTCACAATAATAGACGTAAACCACTTCCTCAGAGGCGCCCCAAGCATTCCACAGTATCGAAACCAGCTACTCTTTTACATTGTACAAAAAATATATATCAGAAAGTAAACGTTTCACTTAACGAAGAAAAATCGTAAACAACTTACGGCACGGCATGGCATGATATCTACAGGAGAGGACATCAGGACCGGTATAACATCAATCACCAGACATCATCATCAACATTCTTATTATTACATGTACATTATATCTGTTATTCATCTTGTTTAAACATTTGTGTAAATATTGTCGGGAGAGGGACCACCTTAAGTTGTTATAACTTGTCCCACAATCCCTTGTAAACTGAGTTACAATAAATATGTTTAAACCAAACCAACACGCTTTCGCAAAATCATCTCTCTGTAGCAGGCCTGAGTAGAGTACGCCTGTCATTTACAGAATGAGGTCCCCACATAGCGGGCTAGCATCACCAACATTCACCCTATGTGGACCTCATTCTGCTTAGGCCTCATCTGCTATGGGAGACATAGACTCAGATTGAAGTTCCCAAACAGTGAATATTGTGATGTACACCCATTGGGAACCTCGATTATGCAATGTGTCGTCTGCCAATTTAGGGATATAGAGAAACTAAACTAAAAAAGAATTTGAATGTATGTGAAGAAATTTCTATAGAAATTTTATAATAAAGACACTTTCCAGAGACGATTAGGCCTAAGCAGAATGAGATCCCCCAGAGGATGAATTTGGTGATGCTAGCCCGCTATGTGGAATAGCGTCACTAAATTCATCCTCTGGGGGATCTCATTCTGCAAATGACAGGCAAACTAAACTCAGGCTTGCTCTGGAGCCTGACGCCATGAAGTGCATTAAATCACACCAGACAAATAATCTCTCTGCGGCCTAACACCAGTCACGTGACCAGTGCATAAATCACACCAGACAAATACTCTCTCTGCGGCCTAACACCAGTCACGTGACAAGTGCATTAAATCACACCAGACAAATAATATCTGCGGCCTAACACCAGTCACGTGACCAGTGCATTAAATCACACCAGACAAATAATCTCTGTGACCTAACACCAGTCACGTGACCAGTGCATTAAATCACACCAGAGAAATAATATCTATGCGGCCTAACACCAGTCACGTGACCAGTGTATTAAATCACACCAGACAAATAATATCTCTGCGGCCTAACACCAGTCACGTGACCAGTGCATTAAATCACACCAGACAAATAATCTCTCTGCGGCCTAACACCAGTCACGTGACCAGTGCATTAAATCACACCAGACAAATAATATCTCTGCGGCCTAACACCAGTCACGTGACCAGTGCATTAAATCACACCAGACATATAATCTCTCTGCGGCCTAACACCAGTCACGTGACCAGTGCATTAAATTACACCAGACAAATAATCTCTCTGCGGCCTAACACCAGTCACGTGACTAGTGCATTAAATCACACCAGACAAATAATATCTCTGCGGCCTAACACCAGTCACGTGACCAGTGCATTAAATCACACCAGACAAATAATATCTCTGCGACCTAACACCAGTCACGTGACCAGTGCATTAAATCACACCAGACAAATAATCTCTCTGCGACATAACACCAGTCACGTGACCAGTGCATTAAATCACACCAGACAAATAATCTCTCTGCAGCCTAACACCAGTCACGTGACCAGTGCACTAAATCACACCAGACATATGTTGGGCGATATTTATGATTGGTATAGTGACAAAATATGTCTATTTAAGAATTAACTCTTGTTTCGATGAAGGTTATGCAATTTTAAACCACAGTCGCCATATTTTCTATTGTTCTCCCTTGCACAATATCCAGCCGATTACCCGATGGTAACAATAATATATGTTTTGGACGTTTCGTAGAATAGTAACAAAACTGTTGTCTAAAGCGGTATACGGTGATTATAACTTAACGGGCGTTAGCACACTTTTGTATTATAAGCTAGATATAATTCAATTAAAGGGTGTCACGATGACAGTCTATCTATTGGAACAGAGTTTATAAGAAATAATTTATTAGCCTTGTTCTCATACAGTGCTTGGCTCGTATGAACTTGAAAGGATATTTGATATGGCTATGATATAATTACTGATTAGATATGACAGTTTTATCATGAACGGCCTGTTATAGAACTAAGTGAATATCGCTTCAATTTGCCCTTAAACCGATTAATATTATTTTACGACATCACCAAAGCGAGTAATATCATTTTAGAGATCACAAATCCGAGTAATATGGTTTTTACGACATGCCGTAAATCTACTTCACTGCTAAATAATGTGTAGATATCGATTTTTGTAACTTCACTAATTTGAAAGAGCTGTCAGTTACTAAGAGGCTATCTAATTATAAATAGGGTATTACATGTTGCATTTGATATTATAGGCCTGATAGCAGCCCTCAGTAACCTCATTTCAGCCTTCGACCTTCGGTCTCAGGCTGATATGAGGATACCGAGTGCTGATATCAGGCCTAATATCAAACCAACAAAGTAATACCCTCTAATTATCGGTAAATTGAGAAGTCACTCTCCCTATTTTCTTAACCATTTCATGGCGGGAGCTGCCCTGGCGCATTCATTAAAGACCCTGTGCCAACCAATGCATTATCTTATATATGCGAGTCAACCATAGATCGCCTCGCATATATAAGAGAATACATTGGCCTAACAATTTCTTTTCAATTTTTCTCACATTCTTTAACAATTTTTATAATTTTTATAATTTTTTCTTACATTCTTCAGCATTCTTCAGCATTCTTTAACAATTTTTATCATTTGTTCTTACATTCTTTAAAAATTATAATTTGTTAGCCCAATGCATTTTCTTATATATGGGAGGCGACCAATGGTCCACTCGCATATACAAGACAAGGCATTGGCACAGTTTTTTCTCAAAAATTCAGAAAGCTCCCGTTTTGAAAGGGTTAATAAGGAGAACTGGAATGATAACTCGCCTGGAAATATGTGCCCGAATGAAGTCCACAGAGGGTGAATTTAGTGATGCTACCCCCTCAGTGGGCTAGTGTCACCAAATTCATCATCTGGGGACCCCATTCTGCTATTTCACACCTAGACTCAGATTTTAAGTTTCTCAATGCAAATTATTGAAATTTGGTGTATATGTCCGGGCTGGGACATCGAATAAAGATATATATATTATCTTCTTTGTTTATAAATGGACAAGTCAGACTGAAATTTAGTACATGGACAACATTATGTGCTTAGTGTTATAGGTAATCGGATTAACTAATTGGCTACTCTAAACTATTGTGTTTTGGGGTATTTGAGGTTTTTTGTGAAATAATAATTTAGGACGTGAATATATTTATTTTAAATGATAACTTTATTTAATGATAATAAACACATAAAATATAATAACAAACATGAGACATACATGATTTATAAACTGTTAACAAAAGATATCAAATTCAATACATGACAAAGATGACTCAGTGAAGTTTATAAAGTGAACACAAAAATATTAAGGTAAAAATCTTTTTAAGGAATGTTACCATTAGCATTACTAAACCCCCTTTAGCACAGACCACAGTCCACTTCACTCATCCGATCATCACGAAACTTCATATTTATCTTGATGTTGATCTATCAGATGAGAGCTATCAAATATTTTTGAATTTCATAGGAAAAAATGGTCGCCAGCGGCCATATTGCATTTACGTTATATGTTATCGCGTCATGTCGATATCTAGTATTACTTAGAAATTTCACCTTTCCAGATTCATAATTGCTCCATTGACTGTAACAGATGAAATTATCCCCCTCTTCGGATATAGTGTCACTGAAACTTTATTTTGTCAGACTGTCTGTAGTCACTGATTATATGTGGCAATAATCTGTAATAAGATGTAGCACTATTTTATTTTATATTTACACGTAGTGCTGTTTTTATACAACAATTATAATTTCCCCCTAGATCATCATGTGATCGACCATACATCGCGTGTGAGGACCTGGTTGAATTAAGAGGGGTTTTATGGATGACTTCTGTCCTCAAGCTAGATTATACTTATGCCATTTAATGGCATGTTTCTAACGTGGCGGGGTAGATATGTTTGAGACCCCACCACTCTTAAATTTACACCAAGTTCTCAGCTGTCATGTTCGGATATTAGAACCCATAGCCATGATATATGGTTTATTTTGTGTATACTAGTAATATAGTTATTTTCAGTACCTGTATATACCAGTACTGTGTATAACAGTGCATATAAATGAATCCATGTGTACATGTATATTGATTCAACGGATTCAGTGGTTTTGTCCATCAGTCTATCAAATTTGCGGGGAAAACATGGCCACCAGCAGTACACCCTGCTAAATTTCAAATTTGAATCAATTGGCGCACATGCAGCCAGCTTTTAGTGGATAACTTTTTCTCATGTGGATAGTTTGGGTCACCACTAGATGTGAGCCATATTTTGTTCTCAAACTTTCCTTGTGAAAACATCACTGTCAGCGGTGATCTTGAATTTTACTATTTTTATGGCTAAATAATTTGGTTGATCCTACAGACGACATCCCTTGTCCGATCGTCACCAGATTCCACAATGATCTTCTTGATAACCAGGGTGAGAGTAATCTAATTTTTCCGAATTTCGTTAAAAAACATGACCACAGGCAGCAATTTGGTATCTTACTCTTTGCATGACTGAATTGTTTAGCAAATGTACAGACACATCCCTCATCTGATAGTCACCAAACTTCATATTGATCTTCGGGGTGACAACTAGATGGGAGCTATCGAATGCTTTGAATTTTTTTGAAAAACATTGTCGCCAGCAGTCATCTTCTATTTTGGCTTTTCTATACATTTATATCTCTTCATGCGGATAGCCAGTATTACGTAGGTGCTTCAACTTTCCGAATTCCTGGCATCATTTGAAAAAATTTACCTGATACATGCACCCTTCAAAATTTGTTTCGTCGTATCTATGTTAATGACCCCTATGGTAATATTGATATAGATATATTTGTCAAACATTTCTTTGTACAATATACAGGTATTTAGTTTATAACTAAATCTAGAAATATATAATACTAGCTGGTGGACCCGACTTCGTCCGGGCTGTTTCCCCTCTGCTTTTCGCGATTTGACCTTGAATTGTCCATTGTGAATGTCAAGGTCAGGTGGGGTCACGATTTGACCCGTCGAAAACACTTCCCGGACAAATGTACCCGACAAAAGTACCCGTCGAAATCCATCCGGTTTTACCCGATTTGACCTTGAATTGATAATTTTGAAGGTCAAGGTCAGGTCGGGGTCACGATTTGACCCGTCCAAAACACTCAGTGGACAAAAGTAACCCTATGTATCAAATTTCGTCGAAATCCCATAAAAATTCGCGATTTGACCTTGAATTGACCCGATTTCAAGATCACGTCGCACGGGCAAATTAATAGGCATATGCCACTCCCCGGCCGAAAGTATCCCCACATACCAAGTTTCATCGAAATCGGTTTGGCCGTTTTCGAGTCCATCGCGAACAGACAGGCAGACAGGCAGACAGACAGACAGATTTCCCAAAATATATAATAGACTAGCTGGTGGACCCGACTTCGTCCGGGATGTTCCCCTCTGATTTTCGGAGAATTGCGCGATTTAACCTTGAATTGACCATTTTAAAGGTGAAGGTCATGTCGGGGTCACGATTTGACCCGTCCAAAACACTCCCCGGACAAAAGTGCTCGACAAAAGTACCCGTCGAAATCCGCCCGGCTTTACCCGATTTGACCTCGAATTGACAATTTTGAAGGTCAAGGTCACATCGGGGTTATGATATGACCCATCCAAAACACTCCTGTGACAAAAGTAACGGTATATATTAGACTAGCTGATGTACTCGACTTCGTTCGGGCTATTTAGGGATTTCTTTGTGATCGCCTCCATCTGGACAGTACCCAGTATATACAGCGTCTGGACAAACTACTGTTCAATTGGGCCAGAAACATGCCTATATCAGCCCGTTCGAGGACATGGTCCCTCGTGAAATTGGACCCGTCCATATTGCTCCCGGGATCGAAATAGTCCTACACACAAAATTTTAGTCGGATCGGTCAAGGTCCAGAAACATGCCTATGAGCGAGGTCAAGTTGACACGTTAAATACCAAAACCGAGTCGGATCGGTCGAGCAGTGTTAGAGTCTATAACCCATACACTCATGCATTCATTCATACACACATACATACAGACATATATTCCAAAATGTATAATCGATAGGTACAACAATTCTATGGTAGATAGTTCACGGGCGACCTGATGCATGCATCTTAGTTTTCTTGTAACTTATGGGTCCGATTTAATTATTTTCTGTGGTAGAAAAACGCACATGCATGGTATTATGGTGTCAAATCGGCCAGGGTATCACGAACCCTTTTAACGACACGGGTGGTCTTCGCGGTGGGTATTGCTGTTAAAATAGTCACACCCGTTACAACCGCCATAAACAGAAATAGTATTAAAACATAGACATATTTTGTTCTTATACCATGCAATTATAAATATCGAGTAAATAGTATGTTATTGTCAAGTTCGCGCGCTGTGTTATGTAAACAAAAGCCAGGTTCTGTAAAATTTTAGCTTTTGTTTACATAACAGCCTACGAACTTGACAATAGCATACTATTTACGTGATATGTATGAGTGGTATAAGAACAATGTCTTCTATTTATTTTAATATTCTTTCTGCTTGTGGCGGTTTTAGAGGATCCATGTGACTATGTTAACAGCAATACCCACCACGAAGGCCATCCATGCCTTTAAAATAAGCCGGTATGACCGAAATTATGCTTCACTGATATTTCAACTCTGTTTGGAAGGGTCGTATGCTTGCCATTTCTTCCACATGAAAACAGTTCCTTGCATTATGTCTGCAGCCATCAGACAACCAAGAACACTCATAATAATCAAGAATGCACACGTCCCCATGACAACTGCAGCAGGCCGGTTGTCAGTTGCCGATTCGTATCTACTCCTCGCCCGGGCGGTGGCCTTTCCCCCAGTTAGTGTTGTCAAGTTGATTGTGACGTGTGGTGTGACGTCGGCGTACAGCGTAGCACAGGAGTCCCTGCATGTTTGATAACCTGAAAATAAGACATTAAAGATGCATAATCCGATTAAATAAGCGCCCCTCAATTACTATTTATTTGGATTCGGGGGGTAAACAATATTTTATTCGAGTCGAGGAACCCACCTATCAATGCGCAGAGTTATTAGATATCGATTTTTTAAATCTTTTATTTTTCACTATCGAGAGTGACGGTCTCGGATGAAGATGGATAACTCTTTTCCTGGTATTTCAAAAATGGATTTTCTCCAAATCTGTCAGGAATTTCTTTGTAAAATTTAGTACAAGCCATTAATTGTAACACAATATTTAAGAACCATCAACATGTTGGAAGTTATAAGCTCATTTACTTGACTTTTATGGCATGAAAAATATTTAAAATTTCACTGTTTTCAAATACCAAGAACCTCTCTTGTCAAATAAAAAAAAAAACTTCAAAATTGCCGTTCATATATCAATGATGGATGTCATATCGGAAGAACATGAGAGGAAACTTAATTATTCTTGATTCGTGATATTTAATGACTGTTTTCATTTAGAAAGTCAACTACCCATAAATCATTTACAAACTTTCAGACGTTTCATGTCATATGCCTGTTGATCAATGAAGACATGGGCTGAGATGAGTTCTGTGTCATGGGTTCATAACCAAGTTGATCAATGAAGACATGGGCTGAGATGAGTTCTGTGTCATGGGTTCATAACCAAGTTGATCAATGAAAACATGGGCTGAGATGAGTTCTGTGTCATGGGTTCATAACTAAGTTGATCAATGAAAACATGGGCTGAGATGAGTTCTGTGTCATGGGTTCATAACCAAGTTGATCAATGAAGACATGGGCTGAGATGAGTTCTGTGTCATGGGTTCATAACCAAGTCGATCAATGAAAACATGGGCTGAGATGAGTTTTGTGTCATGGGTTCATAACCAAGTTGATCAATGAAAACATGGGCTGAGATGAGTTCTGTGTCATGGGTTCATAACCAAGTTGATCAATGAAAACATGGGCTGAGATGAGTTCTGTGTCATGGGTTCATAACCAAGTTGATCAATGAAAACATGGGCTGAGATGAGTTCTGTGTCATGGGTTCATAACCAAGTTGATCAATGAAGACATGGGCTGAGATGAGTTCTGTGTCATGGGTTCATAACCAAGTTGATCAATGAAAACATGGGCTGAGATGAGTTCCGTGTCATGGGTTCATAACCAAGTTGATCAATGAAAACATGGGCTGAGATGAGTTCTGTGTCATGGGTTCATAACCAAGTTGATCAATGAAAACATGGGCTGAGATGAGTTCTGTGTCATGGGTTCATAACCAAGTTGATCAATGAAAACATGGGCTGAGATGAGTTCTGTGTCATGGGTTCATAACCAAGTTGATCAATGAAGACATGGGCTGAGATGAGTTCTGTGTCATGGGTTCATAACCAAGTTGATCAATGAAGACATGGGCTGAGATGAGTTCTGTGTCATGGGTTCATAACCAAGTTGATCAATGAAGACATGGGCTGAGATGAGTTCTGTGTCATGGGTTCATAACCAAGTTGATCAATGAAGACATGGGCTGAGATGAGTTCTGTGTCATGGGTTCATAACCAAGTTGATCAATGAAGACATGGGCTGAGATGAGTTCTGTGTCATGGGTTCATAACCAAGTTGATCAATGAAAACATGGGCTGAGACGAGTTCTGTGTCATGGGTTCATAACCAAGTTGATCAATGAAAACATGGGCTGAGATGAGTTCTGTGTCATGGGTTCATAACCAAGTTGATCAATGAAGACATGGGCTGAGATGAGTTCTGTGTCATGGGTTCATAACCAAGTTGATCAATGAAGACATGGGCTGAGATGAGTTCTGTGTCATGGGTTCATAACCAAGTTGATCAATGAAAACATGGGCTGAGATGAGTTCTGTGTCATGGGTTCATAACCAAGTTGATCAATGAAAACATGGGCTGAGATGAGTTCTGTGTCATGGGTTCATAACCAAGTTGATCAATGAAAACATGGGCTGAGATGAGTTCTGTGTCATGGGTTCATAACCAAGTTGATCAATGAAAACATGGGCTGAGATGAGTTCCGTGTCATGGGTTCATAACCAAGTTGATCAATGAAGACATGGGCTGAGATGAGTTCTGTGTCATGGGTTCATAACCAAGTTGATCAATGAAAACATGGGCTGAGATGAGTTCTGTGTCATGGGTTCATAACCAAGTTGATCAATGAAGACATGGGCTGAGATGAGTTCTGTTTCATGGGTTCATAACCAAGTTAATCAATGAAAACATGGGCTGAGATGAGTTCTGTGTCATGGGTTCATAACCAAGTTGATCAATGAAGACATGGGCTTAGATGAGTTCTGTGTCATGGGTTCATAACCAAGTTGATCAATGAAAACATGGGCTGAGATGAGTTCTGTGTCATGGGTTCATAACCAAGTTGATCAATGAAAACATGGGCTGAGATGAGTTCTGTGTCATGGGTTCATAACCAAGTTGATCAATGAAGACATGGGCTGAGATGAGTTCTGTGTCATGGGTTCATAACCAAGTTGATCAATGAAAACATGGGCTGAGATGAGTTTTGTGTCATGGGTTCATAACCAAGTTGATCAATGAAAACATGGGCTGAGATGAGTTCTGTGTCATGGGTTCATAACCAAGTTGATCAATGAAAACATGGGCTGAGATGAGTTCTGTGTCATGGGTTCATAACCAAGTTGATCAATGAAAACATGGGCTGAGATGAGTTCTGTGTCATGGGTTCATAACCAAGTTGATCAATGAAGACATGGGCTGAGATGAGTTCTGTGTCATGGGTTCATAACCAAGTTGATCAATGAAAACATGGGCTGAGATGAGTTCCGTGTCATGGGTTCATAACCAAGTTGATCAATGAAAACATGGGCTGAGATGAGTTCTGTGTCATGGGTTCATAACCAAGTTGATCAATGAAAACATGGGCTGAGATGAGTTCTGTGTCATGGGTTCATAACCAAGTTGATCAATGAAAACATGGGCTGAGATGAGTTCTGTGTCATGGGTTCATAACCAAGTTGATCAATGAAGACATGGGCTGAGATGAGTTCTGTGTCATGGGTTCATAACCAAGTTGATCAATGAAGACATGGGCTGAGATGAGTTCTGTGTCATGGGTTCATAACCAAGTTGATCAATGAAGACATGGGCTGAGATGAGTTCTGTGTCATGGGTTCATAACCAAGTTGATCAATGAAGACATGGGCTGAGATGAGTTCTGTGTCATGGGTTCATAACCAAGTTGATCAATGAAGACATGGGCTGAGATGAGTTCTGTGTCATGGGTTCATAACCAAGCTGATCAATGAAAACATGGGCTGAGACGAGTTCTGTGTCATGGGTTCATAACCAAGTTGATCAATGAAAACATGGGCTGAGATGAGTTCTGTGTCATGGGTTCATAACCAAGTTGATCAATGAAGACATGGGCTGAGATGAGTTCTGTGTCATGGGTTCATAACCAAGTTGATCAATGAAGACATGGGCTGAGATGAGTTCTGTGTCATGGGTTCATAACCAAGTTGATCAATGAAAACATGGGCTGAGATGAGTTCTGTGTCATGGGTTCATAACCAAGTTGATCAATGAAAACATGGGCTGAGATGAGTTCTGTGTCATGGGTTCATAACCAAGTTGATCAATGAAAACATGGGCTGAGATGAGTTATGTGTCATGGGTTCATAACCAAGTTGATCAATGAAAACATGGGCTGAGATGAGTTCCGTGTCATGGGTTCATAACCAAGTTGATCAATGAAGACATGGGCTGAGATGAGTTCTGTGTCATGGTTTCATAACCAAGTTGATCAATGAAAACATGGGCTGAGATGAGTTCTGTGTCATGGGTTCATAACCAAGTTGATCAATGAAGACATGGGCTGAGATGAGTTCTGTGTCATGGGTTCATAACCAAGTTGATCAATGAAAACATGGGCTGAGATGAGTTCCGTGTCATGGGTTCATAACCAAGTTAATCAATGAAAACATGGGCTGAGATGAGTTCTGTGTCATGGGTTCATAACCAAGTTGATCAATGAAAACATGGGCTGAGATGAGTTCTGTGTCATGGGTTCATAACCAAGTTGATCAATGAAAACATGGGCTGAGATGAGTTCTGTGTCATGGGTTCATAACCAAGTTGATCAATGAAAACATGGACTGAGATGAGTTCTGTGTCATGGGTCCATAACCAAGTTGATCAATGAAAACATGGGCTGAGATGAGTTCTGTGTCATGGGTTCATAACCAAGTTGATCAATGAAGACATGGGCTGAGATGAGTTCTGTGTCATGGGTTCATAACCAAGTTGATCAATGAAAACATGGGCTGAAATGAGTTCTGTGTCATGGGTTCATAACCAAGTTGATCAATGAAAACGTGGGCTGAGATGAGTTCTGTGTCATGGGTTCATAACCAAGTTGATCAATGAAGACATGGGCTGAGATGAGTTCTGTGTCATGGGTTCATAACCAAGTTGATCAATGAAAACATGGGCTGAGATGAGTTCTGAGTCATGGGTTCATAACCAAGTTGATCAATGAAAACATGGGCTGAGATGGGTTCTGTGTCATGGGTTCATAACCAAGTTGATGAATGAAAACATGGGCTGAGATGAGTTCTGTGTCATGGGTTCATAACCAAGTTGATCAATGAAAACATGGGCTGAGATGAGTTCTGTGTCATGGGTTCATAACCAAGTTGATCAATGAAAACATGGGCTGAGATGAGTTCTGTGTCATGGGTTCATAACCAAGTTGATCAATGAAAACATGGGCTGAGATGAGTTCTGTGTCATGGGTTCATAACCAAGTTGATCAATGAAAACATGGGCTGAGATGAGTTCTGTGTCATGGGTTCATAACCAAGTTGATCAATGAAAACATGGGCTGAGATGAGTTCTGTGTCATGGGTTCATAACCAATTTGATCAATGAAAACATGGGCTGAGATGAGTTCTGTGTCATGGGTTCATAACCAAGTTGATCAATGAAAACATGGGCTGAGATGAGTTCTGTGTCATGGGTTCATAACCAAGTTGATCAATGAAAACATGGGCTGAGATGAGTTCTGTGTCATGGGTTCATAACCAAGTTGATCAATGAAGACATGGGCTTAGATGAGTTCTGTGTCATGGGTTCATAACCAAGTTGATCAATGAAAACGTGGGCGGAGATGAGTTCTGTGTCATGGGTTCATAACCAAGTTGATCAATGAAGACGTGGGCTGAGATGAGTTCTGTGTCATGGGTTCATAACCAAGTTGATCAATGAAAACATGGGCTGAGATGAGTTCTGTGTCATGGGTTCATAACCAAATTGATCAATGAAGACATGGGCTGAGATGAGTTCTGTGCCATGGGTTCATAACCAAGTTGATCAATGAAAACATGGGCTGAGATGAGTTCTGTGTCATGGGTTCATAACCAAGTTGATCAATGAAAACATGGGCTGAGATGAGTTCTGTGTCATGGGTTCATAACCAAGTTGATCAATGAAAACATGGGCTGAGATGAGTTCTGTGTCATGGGTTCATAACCAAGTTGATCAATGAAAACATGGGCTGAGATGAGTTCTGTGTCATGGGTTCATAACCAAGTTGATCAATGAAAATATGGGCTGAGATGGGTTCTGAGTCATGGGTTCATGACCAAGTTGATCAATGAAAACATGGGCTGAGATGGGTTCTGTGTCATGGGTTCATAACCAAGTTGATCAATGAAAACATGGGCTGAGATGAGTTCTGTGTCATGGGTTCATAACCAAGTTGATCAATGAAAACATGGGCTGAGATGAGTTCTGTGTCATGGGTTCATAACCAAGTTGATCAATGAAAACATGGGCTGAGATGAGTTCTGTGTCATGGGTTCATAACCAAGTTGATCAATGAAAACATGGGCTGAGATGAGTTCTGTGTCATGGGTTCATAACCAAGTTGATCAATGAAAACATGGGCTGAGATGAGTTCTGTGTCATGGGTTCATAACCAATTTGATCAATGAAAACATGGGCTGAGATGAGTTCTGTGTCATGGGTTCATAACCAAGTTGATCAATGAAAACATGGGCTGAGATGAGTTCTGTGTCATGGGTTCATAACCAAGTTGATCAATGAAAACATGGGCTGAGATGAGTTCTGTGTCATGGGTTCATAACCAAGTTGATCAATGAAAACATGGGCTGAGATGAGTTCTGTGTCATGGGTTCATAACCAAGTTGATCAATGAAAACGTGGGCTGAGATGAGTTCTGTGTCATGGGTTCATAACCAAGTTGATCAATGAAAACATGGGCTGAGATGAGTTCTGTGTCATGGGTTCATAACCAAGTTGATCAATGAAGACATGGGCTGAGATGAGTTCTGTGTCATGGGTTCATAACCAAGTTGATCAATGAAGACATGGGCTGAGATGAGTTCTGTGTCATGGGTTCATAACCAAGTTAATCAATGAAGACATGGGCTGAGATGAGTTCTGTGTCATGGGTTCATAACCAAGTTGATCAATGAAGACATGGGCTGAGATGAGTTCTGTGTCATGGGTTCATAACCAAGTTGATCAATGAAGACATGGGCTGAGATGAGTTCTGTGTCATGGGTTCATAACCAAGTTGATCAATGAAAACATGGGCTGAGATGAGTTCTGTGTCATGGGTTCATAACCAATTTGATCAATGAAAACATGGGCTGAGATGAGTTCTGTGTCATGGGTTCATAACCAAGTTGATCAATGAAAACATGGGCTGAGATGAGTTCTGTGTCATGGGTTCATAACCAAGTTGATCAATGAAAACATGGGCTGAGATGAGTTCTGTGTCATGGGTTCATAACCAAGTTGATCAATGAAGACATGGGCTAAGATGAGTTCTGTGTCATGGGTTCATAACCAAGTTGATCAATGAAAACGTGGGCTGAGATGAGTTCTGTGTCATGGGTTCATAACCAAGTTGATCAATGAAGACGTGGGCTGAGATGAGTTCTGTGTCATGGGTTCATAACCAAGTTGATCAATGAAAACATGGGCTGAGATGAGTTCTGTGTCATGGGTTCATAACCAAGTTGATCAATGAAGACATGGGCTGAGATGAGTTCTGTGCCATGGGTTCATAACCAAGTTGATCAATGAAAACATGGGCTGAGATGAGTTCTGTGTCATGGGTTCATAACCAAGTTGATCAATGAAAACATGGGCTGAGATGAGTTCTGTGTCATGGGTTCATAACCAAGTTGATCAATGAAAACATGGGCTGAGATAAGTTCTGTGTCATGGGTTCATAACCAAGTTGATCAATGAAAACATGGGCTGAGATGAGTTCTGTGTCATGGGTTCATAACCAAGTTGATCAATGAAAACATGGGCTGAGATGGGTTCTGAGTCATGGGTTCATGACCAAGTTGATCAATGAAAACATGGGCTGAGATGGGTTCTGTGTCATGGGTTCATAACCAAGTTGATCAATGAAAACATGGGCTGAGATGAGTTCTGTGTCATGGGTTCATAACCAAGTTGATCAATGAAAACATGGGCTGAGATGAGTTCTGTGTCATGGGTTCATAACCAAGTTGATCAATGAAAACATGGGCTGAGATGAGTTCTGTGTCATGGGTTCATAACCAAGTTGATCAATGAAAACATGGGCTGAGATGAGTTCTGTGTCATGGGTTCATAACCAAGTTGATCAATGAAAACATGGGCTGAGATGAGTTCTGTGTCATGGGTTCATAACCAAGTTGATCAATGAAAACATGGGCTGAGATGAGTTCTGTGTCATGGGTTCATAACCAATTTGATCAATGAAAACATGGGCTGAGATGAGTTCTGTGTCATGGGTTCATAACCAAGTTGATCAATGAAAACATGGGCTGAGATGAGTTCTGTGTCATGGGTTCATAACCAAGTTGATCAATGAAAACATGGGCTGAGATGAGTTCTGTGTCATGGGTTCATAACCAAGTTGATCAATGAAAACATGGGCTGAGATGAGTTCTGTGTCATGGGTTCATAACCAAGTTGATCAATGAAAACGTGGGCTGAGATGAGTTCTGTGTCATGGGTTCATAACCAAGTTGATCAATGAAAACATGGGCTGAGATGAGTTCTGTGTCATGGGTTCATAACCAAGTTGATCAATGAAGACATGGGCTGAGATGAGTTCTGTGTCATGGGTTCATAACCAAGTTGATCAATGAAGACATGGGCTGAGATGAGTTCTGTGTCATGGGTTCATAACCAAGTTAATCAATGAAGACATGGGCTGAGATGAGTTCTGTGTCATGGGTTCATAACCAAGTTGATCAATGAAGACATGGGCTGAGATGAGTTCTGTGTCATGGGTTCATCACCAAGTTGATCAATGAAGACATGGGCTGAGATGAGTTCTGTGTCATGGGTTCATAACCAAGTTGATCAATGAAGACATGGGCTGAGATGAGTTCTGTGTCATGGGTTCATAACCAAGTTGATCAATGAAGACATGGGCTGAGATGAGTTCTGTGTCATGGGTTCATAACCAAGTTGATCAATGAAGACATGGGCTGAGATGAGTTCTGTGTCATGGGTTCATAACCAAGTTGATCAATGAAGACATGGGCTGAGATGAGTTCTGTGTCATGGGTTCATAACCAAGTTGATCAATGAAAACATGGGCTGAGATGAGTTCTGTGTCATGGGTTCATAACCAAGTTGATCAATGAAAACATGGGCTGAGATGAGTTCTGTGTCATGGGTTCATAACCAAGTTGATCAATGAAAACATGGGCTGAGATGTGTTCTGTGTCATGGGTTCATAACCAAGTTGATCAATGAAAACGTGGGCTGAGATGAGTTCTGTGTCATGGGTTCATAACCAAGTTGATCAATGAAGACATGGGCTGAGATGAGTTCTGTGTCATGGGTTCATAACCAAGTTGATCAATGAAAACATGGGCTGAGATGAGTTCTGAGTCATGGGTTCATAACCAAGTTGATCAATGAAAACATGGGCTGAGATGGGTTCTGTGTCATGGGTTCATAACCAATTTGATCAATGAAAACATGGGCTGAGATGAGTTCTGTGTCATGGGTTCATAACCAAGTTGATCAATGAAAACATGGGCTGAGATGAGTTCTGTGTCATGGGTTCATAACCAAGTTGATCAATGAAAACATGGGCTGAGATGAGTTCTGTGTCATGGGTTCATAACCAAGTTGATCAATGAAGACATGGGCTGAGATGAGTTCTGTGTCATGGGTTCATAACCAAGTTGATCAATGAAAACGTGGGCGGAGATGAGTTCTGTGTCATGGGTTCATAACCAAGTTGATCAATGAAGACGTGGGCTGAGATGAGTTCTGTGTCATGGGTTCATAACCAAGTTGATCAATGAAAACATGGGCTGAGATGAGTTCTGTGTCATGGGTTCATAACCAAATTGATCAATGAAGACATGGGCTGAGATGAGTTCTGTGCCATGGGTTCATAACCAAGTTGATCAATGAAAACATGGGCTGAGATGAGTTCTGTGTCATGGGTTCATAACCAAGTTGATCAATGAAAACATGGGCTGAGATGAGTTCTGTGTCATGGGTTCATAACCAAGTTGATCAATGAAAACATGGGCTGAGATGAGTTCTGTGTCATGGGTTCATAACCAAGTTGATCAATGAAAACATGGGCTGAGATGAGTTCTGTGTCATGGGTTCATAACCAAGTTGATCAATGAAAATATGGGCTGAGATGGGTTCTGAGTCATGGGTTCATGACCAAGTTGATCAATGAAAACATGGGCTGAGATGGGTTCTGTGTCATGGGTTCATAACCAAGTTGATCAATGAAAACATGGGCTGAGATGAGTTCTGTGTCATGGGTTCATAACCAAGTTGATCAATGAAAACATGGGCTGAGATGAGTTCTGTGTCATGGGTTCATAACCAAGTTGATCAATGAAAACATGGGCTGAGATGAGTTCTGTGTCATGGGTTCATAACCAAGTTGATCAATGAAAACATGGGCTGAGATGAGTTATGTGTCATGGGTTCATAACCAAGTTGATCAATGAAAACATGGGCTGAGATGAGTTCTGTGTCATGGGTTCATAACCAAGTTGATCAATGAAAACATGGGCTGAGATGAGTTCTGTGTCATGGGTTCATAACCAATTTGATCAATGAAAACATGGGCTGAGATGAGTTCTGTGTCATGGGTTCATAACCAAGTTGATCAATGAAAACATGGGCTGAGATGAGTTCTGTGTCATGGGTTCATAACCAAGTTGATCAATGAAAACATGGGCTGAGATGAGTTCTGTGTCATGGGTTCATAACCAAGTTGATCAATGAAAACATGGGCTGAGATGAGTTCTGTGTCATGGGTTCATAACCAAGTTGATCAATGAAAACGTGGGCTGAGATGAGTTCTGTGTCATGGGTTCATAACCAAGTTGATCAATGAAAACATGGGCTGAGATGAGTTCTGTGTCATGGGTTCATAACCAAGTTGATCAATGAAGACATGGGCTGAGATGAGTTCTGTGTCATGGGTTCATAACCAAGTTGATCAATGAAGACATGGGCTGAGATGAGTTCTGTGTCATGGGTTCATAACCAAGTTAATCAATGAAGACATGGGCTGAGATGAGTTCTGTGTCATGGGTTCATAACCAAGTTGATCAATGAAGACATGGGCTGAGATGAGTTCTGTGTCATGGGTTCATAACCAAGTTGATCAATGAAGACATGGGCTGAGATGAGTTCTGTGTCATGGGTTCATAACCAAGTTGATCAATGAAAACATGGGCTGAGATGAGTTCTGTGTCATGGGTTCATAACCAATTTGATCAATGAAAACATGGGCTGAGATGAGTTCTGTGTCATGGGTTCATAACCAAGTTGATCAATGAAAACATGGGCTGAGATGAGTTCTGTGTCATGGGTTCATAACCAAGTTGATCAATGAAAACATGGGCTGAGATGAGTTCTGTGTCATGGGTTCATAACCAAGTTGATCAATGAAGACATGGGCTAAGATGAGTTCTGTGTCATGGGTTCATAACCAAGTTGATCAATGAAAACGTGGGCTGAGATGAGTTCTGTGTCATGGGTTCATAACCAAGTTGATCAATGAAGACGTGGGCTGAGATGAGTTCTGTGTCATGGGTTCATAACCAAGTTGATCAATGAAAACATGGGCTGAGATGAGTTCTGTGTCATGGGTTCATAACCAAGTTGATCAATGAAGACATGGGCTGAGATGAGTTCTGTGCCATGGGTTCATAACCAAGTTGATCAATGAAAAGATGGGCTGAGATGAGTTCTGTGTCATGGGTTCATAACCAAGTTGATCAATGAAAACATGGGCTGAGATGAGTTCTGTGTCATGGGTTCATAACCAAGTTGATCAATGAAAACATGGGCTGAGATGAGTTCTGTGTCATGGGTTCATAACCAAGTTGATCAATGAAAACATGGGCTGAGATGAGTTCTGTGTCATGGGTTCATAACCAAGTTGATCAATGAAAACATGGGCTGAGATGGGTTATGAGTCATGGGTTCATGACCAAGTTGATCAATGAAAACATGGGCTGAGAAGGGTTCTGTGTCATGGGTTCATAACCAAGTTGATCAATGAAAACATGGGCTGAGATGAGTTCTGTGTCATGGGTTCATAACCAAGTTGATCAATGAAAACATGGGCTGAGATGAGTTCTGTGTCATGGGTTCATAACCAAGTTGATCAATGAAAACATGGGCTGAGATGAGTTCTGTGTCATGGGTTCATAACCAAGTTGATCAATGAAAACATGGGCTGAGATGAGTTCTGTGTCATGGGTTCATAACCATGTTGATCAATGAAAACATGGGCTGAGATGAGTTCTGTGTCATGGGTTTATAACCAAGTTGATCAATGAAAACATGGGCTGAGATGAGTTCTGTGTCATGGGTTCATAACCAATTTGATCAATGAAAACATGGGCTGAGATGAGTTCTGTGTCATGGGTTCATAACCAAGTTGATCAATGAAAACATGGGCTGAGATGAGTTCTGTGTCATGGGTTCATAACCAAGTTGATCAATGAAAACATGGGCTGAGATGAGTTCTGTGTCATGGGTTCATAACCAAGTTGATCAATGAAAACATGGGCTGAGATGAGTTCTGTGTCATGGGTTCATAACCAAGTTGATCAATGAAAACGAGGGCTGAGATGAGTTCTGTGTCATGGGTTCATAACCAAGTTGATCAATGAAAACATGGGCTGAGATGAGTTCTGTGTCATGGGTTCATAACCAAGTTGATCAATGAAGACATAGGCTGAGATGAGTTCTGTGTCATGGGTTCATAACCAAGTTGATCAATGAAGACATGGGCTGAGATGAGTTCTGTGTCATGGGTTCATAACCAAGTTAATCAATGAAGACATGGGCTGAGATGAGTTCTGTGTCATGGGTTCATAACCAAGTTGATCAATGAAGACATGGGCTGAGATGAGTTCTGTGTCATGGGTTCATAACCAAGTTGATCAATGAAGACATGGGCTGAGATGAGTTCTGTGTCATGGGTTCATAACCAAGTTGATCAATGAAGACATGGGCTGAGATGAGTTCTGTGTCATGGGTTCATAACCAAGTTGATCAATGAAGACATGGGCTGAGATGAGTTCTGTGTCATGGGTTCATAACCAAGTTGATCAATGAAGACATGGGCTGAGATGAGTTCT
Organism: Siphonodentalium dalli; assembly: GCA_032622095.1. Lineage (NCBI taxonomy): Eukaryota > Metazoa > Mollusca > Scaphopoda > Gadilida > Siphonodentaliidae > Siphonodentalium > Siphonodentalium dalli. Next base: position 226,672 of record CP136062.1, read on the forward strand.
GTGTCATGGGTTCATAACCAAGTTGATCAATGAAGACATGGGCTGAGATGAGTTCTGTGTCATGGGTTCATAACCAAGTTGATCAATGAAAACATGGGCTGAGATGAGTTCTGTGTCATGGGTTCATAACCAAGTTGATCAATGAAAACATGGGCTGAGATGAGTTCTGTGTCATGGGTTCATAACCAAGTTGATCAATGAAAACATGGGCTGAGATGAGTTCTGTGTCATGGGTTCATAACCAAGTTGATCAATGAAAACGTGGGCTGAGATGAGTTCTGTGTCATGGGTTCATAACCAAGTTGATCAATGAAGACATGGGCTGAGATGAGTTCTGTGTCATGGGTTCATAACCAAGTTGATCAATGAAAACATGGGCTGAGATGAGTTCTGAGTCATGGGTTCATAACCAAGTTGATCAATGAAAACATGGGCTGAGATGGGTTCTGTGTCATGGGTTCATAACCAAGTTGATCAATGAAAACATGGGCTGAGATGAGTTCTGTGTCATGGGTTCATAACCAAGTTGATCAATGAAAACATGGGCTGAGATGAGTTCTGTGTCATGGGTTCATAACCAAGTTGATCAATGAAAACATGGGCTGAGATGAGTTCTGTGTCATGGGTTCATAACCAAGTTGATCAATGAAAACATGGGCTGAGATGAGTTCTGTGTCATGGGTTCATAACCAAGTTGATCAATGAAAACATGGGCTGAGATGAGTTCTGTGTCATGGGTTCATAACCAAGTTGATCAATGAAAACATGGGCTGAGATGAGTTCTGTGTCATGGGTTCATAACCAATTTGATCAATGAAAACATGGGCTGAGATGAGTTCTGTGTCATGGGTTCATAACCAAGTTGATCAATGAAAACATGGGCTGAGATGAGTTCTGTGTCATGGGTTCATAACCAAGTTGATCAATGAAAACATGGGCTGAGATGAGTTCTGTGTCATGGGTTCATAACCAAGTTGATCAATGAAGACATGGGCTGAGATGAGTTCTGTGTCATGGGTTCATAACCAAGTTGATCAATGAAAACGTGGGCGGAGATGAGTTCTGTGTCATGGGTTCATAACCAAGTTGATCAATGAAGACGTGGGCTGAGATGAGTTCTGTGTCATGGGTTCATAACCAAGTTGATCAATGAAAACATGGGCTGAGATGAGTTCTGTGTCATGGGTTCATAACCAAATTGATCAATGAAGACATGGGCTGAGATGAGTTCTGTGCCATGGGTTCATAACCAAGTTGATCAATGAAAACATGGGCTGAGATGAGTTCTGTGTCATGGGTTCATAACCAAGTTGATCAATGAAAACATGGGCTGAGGTGAGTTCTGTGTCATGGGTTCATAACCAAGTTGATCAATGAAAACATGGGCTGAGATGAGTTCTGTGTCATGGGTTCATAACCAAGTTGATCAATGAAAACATGGGCTGAGATGAGTTCTGTGTCATGGGTTCATAACCAAGTTGATCAATGAAAATATGGGCTGAGATGGGTTCTGAGTCATGGGTTCATGACCAAGTTGATCAATGAAAACATGGGCTGAGATGGGTTCTGTGTCATGGGTTCATAACCAAGTTGATCAATGAAAACATGGGCTGAGATGAGTTCTGTGTCATGGGTTCATAACCAAGTTGATCAATGAAAACATGGGCTGAGATGAGTTCTGTGTCATGGGTTCATAACCAAGTTGATCAATGAAAACATGGGCTGAGATGAGTTCTGTGTCATGGGTTCATAACCAAGTTGATCAATGAAAACATGGGCTGAGATGAGTTCTGTGTCATGGGTTCATAACCAAGTTGATCAATGAAAACATGGGCTGAGATGAGTTCTGTGTCATGGGTTCATAACCAAGTTGATCAATGAAAACATGGGCTGAGATGAGTTCTGTGTCATGGGTTCATAACCAATTTGATCAATGAAAACATGGGCTGAGATGAGTTCTGTGTCATGGGTTCATAACCAAGTTGATCAATGAAAACATGGGCTGAGATGAGTTCTGTGTCATGGGTTCATAACCAAGTTGATCAATGAAAACATGGGCTGAGATGAGTTCTGTGTCATGGGTTCATAACCAAGTTGATCAATGAAAACATGGGCTGAGATGAGTTCTGTGTCATGGGTTCATAACCAAGTTGATCAATGAAAACGTGGGCTGAGATGAGTTCTGTGTCATGGGTTCATAACCAAGTTGATCAATGAAAACATGGGCTGAGATGAGTTCTGTGTCATGGGTTCATAACCAAGTTGATCAATGAAGACATGGGCTGAGATGAGTTCTGTGTCATGGGTTCATAACCAAGTTGATCAATGAAGACATGGGCTGAGATGAGTTCTGTGTCATGGGTTCATAACCAAGTTAATCAATGAAGACATGGGCTGAGATGAGTTCTGTGTCATGGGTTCATAACCAAGTTGATCAATGAAGACATGGGCTGAGATGAGTTCTGTGTCATGGGTTCATAACCAAGTTGATCAATGAAGACATGGGCTGAGATGAGTTCTGTGTCATGGGTTCATAACCAAGTTGATCAATGAAAACATGGGCTGAGATGAGTTCTGTGTCATGGGTTCATAACCAATTTGATCAATGAAAACATGGGCTGAGATGAGTTCTGTGTCATGGGTTCATAACCAAGTTGATCAATGAAAACATGGGCTGAGATGAGTTCTGTGTCATGGGTTCATAACCAAGTTGATCAATGAAAACATGGGCTGAGATGAGTTCTGTGTCATGGGTTCATAACCAAGTTGATCAATGAAGACATGGGCTAAGATGAGTTCTGTGTCATGGGTTCATAACCAAGTTGATCAATGAAAACGTGGGCTGAGATGAGTTCTGTGTCATGGGTTCATAACCAAGTTGATCAATGAAGACGTGGGCTGAGATGAGTTCTGTGTCATGGGTTCATAACCAAGTTGATCAATGAAAACATGGGCTGAGATGAGTTCTGTGTCATGGGTTCATAACCAAGTTGATCAATGAAGACATGGGCTGAGATGAGTTCTGTGCCATGGGTTCATAACCAAGTTGATCAATGAAAACATGGGCTGAGATGAGTTCTGTGTCATGGGTTCATAACCAAGTTGATCAATGAAAACATGGGCTGAGATGAGTTCTGTGTCATGGGTTCATAACCAAGTTGATCAATGAAAACATGGGCTGAGATGAGTTCTGTGTCATGGGTTCATAACCAAGTTGATCAATGAAAACATGGGCTGAGATGAGTTCTGTGTCATGGGTTCATAACCAAGTTGATCAATGAAAACATTGGCTGAGATGGGTTCTGAGTCATGGGTTCATGACCAAGTTGATCAATGAAAACATGGGCTGAGATGGGTTCTGTGTCATGGGTTCATAACCAAGTTGATCAATGAAAACATGGGCTGAGATGAGTTCTGTGTCATGGGTTCATAACCAAGTTGATCAATGAAAACATGGGCTGAGATGAGTTCTGTGTCATGGGTTCATAACCAAGTTGATCAATGAAAACATGGGCTGAGATGAGTTCTGTGTCATGGGTTCATAACCAAGTTGATCAATGAAAACATGGGCTGAGATGAGTTCTGTGTCATGGGTTCATAACCAAGTTGATCAATGAAAACATGGGCTGAGATGAGTTCTGTGTCATGGGTTCATAACCAAGTTGATCAATGAAAACATGGGCTGAGATGAGTTCTGTGTCATGGGTTCATAACCAATTTGATCAATGAAAACATGGGCTGAGATGAGTTCTGTGTCATGGGTTCATAACCAAGTTGATCAATGAAAACATGGGCTGAGATGAGTTCTGTGTCATGGGTTCATAACCAAGTTGATCAATGAAAACATGGGCTGAGATGAGTTCTGTGTCATGGGTTCATAACCAAGTTGATCAATGAAAACATGGGCTGAGATGAGTTCTGTGTCATGGGTTCATAACCAAGTTGATCAATGAAAACGTGGGCTGAGATGAGTTCTGTGTCATGGGTTCATAACCAAGTTGATCAATGAAAACATGGGCTGAGATGAGTTCTGTGTCATGGGTTCATAACCAAGTTGATCAATGAAGACATGGGCTGAGATGAGTTCTGTGTCATGGGTTCATAACCAAGTTGATCAATGAAGACATGGGCTGAGATGAGTTCTGTGTCACGGGTTCATAACCAAGTTAATCAATGAAGACATGGGCTGAGATGAGTTCTGTGTCATGGGTTCATAACCAAGTTGATCAATGAAGACATGGGCTGAGATGAGTTCTGTGTCATGGGTTCATAACCAAGTTGATCAATGAAGACATGGGCTGAGATGAGTTCTGTGTCATGGGTTCATAACCAAGTTGATCAATGAAGACATGGGCTGAGATGAGTTCTGTGTCATGGGTTCATAACCAAGTTGATCAATGAAGACATGGGCTGAGATGAGTTCTGTGTCATGGGTTCATAACCAAGTTGATCAATGAAGACATGGGCTGAGATGAGTTCTGTGTCATGGGTTCATAACCAAGTTGATCAATGAAGACATGGGCTGAGATGAGTTCTGTGTCATGGGTTCATAACCAAGTTGATCAATGAAAACATGGGCTGAGATGAGTTCTGTGTCATGGGTTCATAACCAAGTTGATCAATGAAGACATGGGCTGAGATGAGTTCTGTGCCATGGGTTCATAACCAAGTTGATCAATGAAAACATGGGCTGAGATGAGTTCTGTGTCATGGGTTCATAACCAAGTTGATCAATGAAAACATGGGCTGAGATGAGTTCTGTGTCATGGGTTCATAACCAAGTTGATCAATGAAAACATGGGCTGAGATGAGTTCTGTGTCATGGGTTCATAACCAAGTTGATCAATGAAAACATGGGCTGAGATGAGTTCTGTGTCATGGGTTCATAACCAAGTTGATCAATGAAAACATGGGCTGAGATGGGTTCTGAGTCATGGGTTCATAACCAAGTTGATCAATGAAAACATGTGCTGAGATGGGTTCTGTGTCATGGGTTCATAACCAAGTTGATCAATGAAAACATGGGCTGAGATAAGTTCTGTGTCATGGGTTCATAACCAAGTTGATCAATGAAAACATGGGCTGAGATGAGTTCTGTGTCATGGGTTCATAACCAAGTTGATCAATGAAAACATGGGCTGAGATGAGTTCTGTGTCATGGGTTCATAACCAAGTTGATCAATGAAAACATGGGCTGAGATGAGTTCTGTGTCATGGGTTCATAACCAAGTTGATCAATGAAAACATGGGCTGAGATGAGTTCTGTGTCATGGGTTCATAACCAAGTTGATCAATGAAAACATGGGCTGAGATGAGTTCTGTGTCATGGGTTCATAACCAATTTGATCAATGAAAACATGGGCTGAGATGAGTTCTGTGTCATGGGTTCATAACCAAGTTGATCAATGAAAACATGGGCTGAGATGAGTTCTGTGTCATGGGTTCATAACCAAGTTGATCAATGAAAACATGGGCTGAGATGAGTTCTGTGTCATGGGTTCATAACCAAGTTGATCAATGAAAACATGGGCTGAGATGAGTTCTGTGTCATGGGTTCATAACCAAGTTGATCAATGAAAACGTGGGCTGAGATGAGTTCAGTGTCATGGGTTCATAACCAAGTTGATCAATGAAAACATGGGCTGAGATGAGTTCTGTGTCATGGGTTCATAACCAAGTTGATCAATGAAGACATGGGCTGAGATGAGTTCTGTGTCATGGGTTCATAACCAAGTTGATCAATGAAGACATGGGCTGAGATGAGTTCTGTGTCATGGGTTCATAACAAAGTTAATCAATGAAGACATGGGCTGAGATGAGTTCTGTGTCATGGGTTCATAACCAAGTTGATCAATGAAGACATGGGCTGAGATGAGTTCTGTGTCATGGGTTCATAACCAAGTTGATCAATGAAGACATGGGCTGAGATGAGTTCTGTGTCATGGGTTCATAACCAAGTTGATCAATGAAGACATGGGCTGAGATGAGTTCTGTGTCATGGGTTCATAACCAAGTTGATCAATGAAGACATGGGCTGAGATGAGTTCTGTGTCATGGGTTCATAACCAAGTTGATCAATGAAGACATGGGCTGAGATGAGTTCTGTGTCATGGGTTCATAACCAAGTTGATCAATGAAGACATGGGCTGAGATGAGTTCTGTGTCATGGGTTCATAACCAAGTTGATCAATGAAAACATGGGCTGAGATGAGTTCTGTGTCATGGGTTCATAACCAAGTTGATCAATGAAGACGTGGGCTGAGATGAGTTCTGTGTCATGGGTTCATAACCAAGTTGATCAATGAAAACATGGGCTGAGATGAGTTCTGTGTCATGGGTTCATAACCAAGTTGATCAATGAAGACATGGGCTGAGATGAGTTCTGTGCCATGGGTTCATAACCAAGTTGATCAATGAAAACATGGGCTGAGATGAGTTCTGTGTCATGGGTTCATAACCAAGTTGATCAATGAAAACATGGGCTGAGATGAGTTCTGTGTCATGGGTTCATAACCAAGTTGATCAATGAAAACATGGGCTGAGATGAGTTCTGTGTCATGGGTTCATAACCAAGTTGATCAATGAAAACATGGGCTGAGATGAGTTCTGTGTCATGGGTTCATAACCAAGTTGATCAATGAAAACATGGGCTGAGATGGGTTCTGAGTCATGGGTTCATGACCAAGTTGATCAATGAAAACATGGGCTGAGATGGGTTCTGTGTCATGGGTTCATAACCAAGTTGATCAATGAAAACATGGGCTGAGATGAGTTCTGTGTCATGGGTTCATAACCAAGTTGATCAATGAAAACATGGGCTGAGATGAGTTCTGTGTCATGGGTTCATAACCAAGTTGATCAATGAAAACATGGGCTGAGATGAGTTCTGTGTCATGGGTTCATAACCAAGTTGATCAATGAAAACATGGGCTGAGATGAGTTCTGTGTCATGGGTTCATAACCAAGTTGATCAATGAAAACATGGGCTGAGATGAGTTCTGTGTCATGGGTTCATAACCAAGTTGATCAATGAAAACATGGGCTGAGATGAGTTCTGTGTCATGGGTTTATAACCAATTTGATCAATGAAAACATGGGCTGAGATGAGTTCTGTGTCATGGGTTCATAACCAAGTTGATCAATGAAAACATGGGCTGAGATGAGTTCTGTGTCATGGGTTCATAACCAAGTTGATCAATGAAAACATGGGCTGAGATGAGTTCTGTGTCATGGGTTCATAACCAAGTTGATCAATGAAAACATGGGCTGAGATGAGTTCTGTGTCATGGGTTCATAACCAAGTTGATCAATGAAAACGTGGGCTGAGATGAGTTCTGTGTCATGGGTTCATAACCAAGTTGATCAATGAAAACATGGGCTGAGATGAGTTCTGTGTCATGGGTTCATAACCAAGTTGATCAATGAAGACATGGGCTGAGATGAGTTCTGTGTCATGGGTTCATAACCAAGTTGATCAATGAAGACATGGGCTGAGATGAGTTCTGTGTCATGGGTTCATAACCAAGTTAATCAATGAAGACATGGGCTGAGATGAGATCTGTGTCATGGGTTCATAACCAAGTTGATCAATGAAGACATGGGCTGAGATGAGTTCTGTGTCATGGGTTCATAACCAAGTTGATCAATGAAGACATGGGCTGAGATGAGTTCTGTGTCATGGGTTCATAACCAAGTTGATCAATGAAGACATGGGCTGAGATGAGTTCTGTGTCATGGGTTCATAACCGAGTTGATCAATGAAGACATGGGCTGAGATGAGTTCTGTGTCATGGGTTCATAACCAAGTTGATCAATGAAGACATGGGCTGAGATGAGTTCTGTGTCATGGGTTCATAACCAAGTTGATCAATGAAGACATGGGCTGAGATGAGTTCTGTGTCATGGGTTCATAACCAAGTTGATCAATGAAAACATGGGCTGAGATGAGTTCTGTGTCATGGGTTCATAACCAAGTTGATCAATGAAGACATGGGCTGAGATGAGTTCTGTGCCATGGGTTCATAACCAAGTTGATCAATGAAAACATGGGCTGAGATGAGTTCTGTGTCATGGGTTCATAACCAAGTTGATCAATGAAAACATGGGCTGAGATGAGTTCTGTGTCATGGGTTCATAACCAAGTTGATCAATGAAAACATGGGCTGAGATGAGTTCTGTGTCATGGGTTCATAACCAAGTTGATCAATGAAAACATGGGCTGAGATGAGTTCTGTGTCATGGGTTCATAACCAAGTTGATCAATGAAAACATGGGCTGCGATGGGTTCTGAGTCATGGGTTCATAACCAAGTTGATCAATGAAAACATGTGCTGAGATGGGTTCTGTGTCATGGGTTCATAACCAAGTTGATCAATGAAAACATGGGCTGAGATAAGTTCTGTGTCATGGGTTCATAACCAAGTTGATCAATGAAAACATGGGCTGAGATGAGTTCTGTGTCATGGGTTCATAACCAAGTTGATCAATGAAAACATGGGCTGAGATGAGTTCTGTGTCATGGGTTCATAACCAAGTTGATCAATGAAAACATGGGCTGAGATGAGTTCTGTGTCATGGGTTCATAACCAAGTTGATCAATGAAAACATGGGCTGAGATGAGTTCTGTGTCATGGGTTCATAACCAAGTTGATCAATGAAAACATGGGCTGAGATGAGTTCTGTGTCATGGGTTCATAACCAATTTGATCAATGAAAACATGGGCTGAGATGAGTTCGGTGTCATGGGTTCATAACCAAGTTGATCAATGAAAACATGGGCTGAGATGAGTTCTGTGTCATGGGTTCATAACCAAGTTGATCAATGAAAACATGGGCTGAGATGAGTTCTGTGTCATGGGTTCATAACCAAGTTGATCAATGAAAACATGGGCTGAGATGAGTTCTGTGTCATGGGTTCATAACCTAGTTGATCAATGAAAACATGGGCTGAGATGAGTTCTGTGTCATGGGTTCATAACCAAGTTGATCAATGAAAACATGGGCTGAGATGGGTTCTGAGTCATGGGTTCATGACCAAGTTGATCAATGAAAACATGGGCTGAGATGGGTTCTGTGTCATGGGTTCATAACCAAGTTGATCAATGAAAACATGGGCTGAGATGAGTTCTGTGTCATGGGTTCATAACCAAGTTGATCAATGAAAACATGGGCTGAGATGAGTTCTGTGTCATGGGTTCATAACCAAGTTGATCAATGAAAACATGGGCTGAGATGAGTTCTGTGTCATGGGTTCATAACCAAGTTGATCAATGAAAACATGGGCTGAGATGAGTTCTGTGTCATGGGTTCATAACCAAGTTGATCAATGAAAACATGGGCTGAGATGAGTTCTGTGTCATGGGTTCATAACCAAGTTGATCAATGAAAACATGGGCTGAGATGAGTTCTGTGTCATGGGTTCATAACCAATTTGATCAATGAAAACATGGGCTGAGATGAGTTCTGTGTCATGGGTTCATAACCAAGTTGATCAATGAAAACATGGGCTGAGATGAGTTCTGTGTCATGGGTTCATAACCAAGTTGATCAATGAAAACATGGGCTGAGATGAGTTCTGTGTCATGGGTTCATAACCAAGTTGATCAATGAAAACATGGGCTGAGATGAGTTCTGTGTCATGGGTTCATAACCAAGTTGATCAATGAAAACGTGGGCTGAGATGAGTTCTGTGTCATGGGTTCATAACCAAGTTGATCAATGAAAACATGGGCTGAGATGAGTTCTGTGTCATGGGTTCATAACCAAGTTGATCAATGAAGACATGGGCTGAGATGAGTTCTGTGTCATGGGTTCATAACCAAGTTGATCAATGAAGACATGGGCTGAGATGAGTTCTGTGTCATGGGTTCATAACCAAGTTAATCAATGAAGACATGGGCTGAGATGAGTTCTGTGTCATGGGTTCATAACCAAGTTGATCAATGAAGACATGGGCTGAGATGAGTTCTGTGTCATGGGTTCATAACCAAGTTGATCAATGAAGACATGGGCTGAGATGAGTTCTGTGTCATGGGTTCATAACCAAGTTGATCAATGAAGACATGGGCTGAGATGAGTTCTGTGTCATGGGTTCATAACCGAGTTGATCAATGAAGACATGGGCTGAGATGAGTTCTGTGTCATGGGTTCATAACCAAGTTGATCAATGAAGACATGGGCTGAGATGAGTTCTGTGTCATGGGTTCATAACCAAGTTGATCAATGAAGACATGGGCTGAGATGAGTTCTGTGTCATGGGTTCATAACCAAGTTGATCAATGAAAACATGGGCTGAGATGAGTTCTGTGTCATGGGTTCATAACCAAGTTGATCAATGAAGACATGGGCTGAGATGAGTTCTGTGCCATGGGTTCATAACCAAGTTGATCAATGAAAACATGGGCTGAGATGAGTTCTGTGTCATGGGTTCATAACCAAGTTGATCAATGAAAACATGGGCTGAGATGAGTTCTGTGTCATGGGTTCATAACCAAGTTGATCAATGAAAACATGGGCTGAGATGGGTTCTGAGTCATGGGTTCATAACCAAGTTGATCAATGAAAACATGGGCTGAGATGGGTTCTGTGTCATGGGTTCATAACCAAGTTGATCAATGAAAACATGGGCTGAGATGAGTTCTGTGTCATGGGTTCATAACCAAGTTGATCAATGAAAACATGGGCTGAGATGAGTTCTGTGTCATGGGTTCATAACCAAGTTGATCAATGAAAACATGGGCTGAGATGAGTTCTGTGTCATGGGTTCATAACCAAGTTGATCAATGAAAACATGGGCTGAGATGAGTTCTGTGTCATGGGTTCATAACCAAGTTGATCAATGAAAACATGGGCTGAGATGAGTTCTGTGTCATGGGTTCATAACCAAGTTGATCAATGAAAACATGGGCTGAGATGAGTTCTGTGTCATGGGTTCATAACCAATTTGATCAATGAAAACATGGGCTGAGACGAGTTCTGTGTCATGGGTTCATAACCAAGTTGATCAATGAAAACATGGGCTGAGATGAGTTCTGTGTCATGGGTTCATAACCAAGTTGATCAATGAAAACATGGGCTGAGATGAGTTCTGTGTCATGGGTTCATAACCAAGTTGATCAATGAAAACATGGGCTGAGATGAGTTCTGTGTCATGGGTTCATAACCAAGTTGATCAATGAAAACGTGGGCTGAGATGAGTTCTGTGTCATTGGTTCATAACCAAGTTGATCAATGAAAACATGGGCTGAGATGAGTTCTGTGTCATGGGTTCATAACAAAGTTGATCAATGAAGACATGGGCTGAGATGAGTTCTGTGTCATGGGTTCATAACCAAGTTGATCAATGAAGACATGGGCTGAGATGAGTTCTGTGTCATGGGTTCATAACCAAGTTGATCAATGAAAACATGGGCTGAGATGAGTTCTGTGTCATGGGTTCATAACCAAGTTGATCAATGAAGACATGGGCTGAGATGAGTTCTGTGTCATGGGTTCATAACCAAGTTGATCAATGGAAACATGGGCTGAGACGAGTTCTGTGTCATGGGTTCATAACCAAGTTGATCAATGAAAACATGGGCTGAGATGAGTTCTGTGTCATGGGTTCATAACCAAGTTGATCAATGAAAACATGGGCTGAGATGAGTTCTGTGTCATGGGTTCATAACCAAGTTGATCAATGAAAACATGGGCTGAGATGAGTTCCGTGTCATGGGTTCATAACCAAGTTGATCAATGAAAACATGGGCTGAGATGAGTTCTGTGTCATGGGTTCATAACAAAGTTGATCAATGAAGACATGGGCTGAGATGAGTTCTGTGTCATGGGTTCATAACCAAGTTGATCAATGAAGACATGGGCTGAGATGAGTTCTGTGTCATGGGTTCATAACCAAGTTGATCAATGAAAACATGGGCTGAGATGAGTTCTGTGTCATGGGTTCATAACCAAGTTGATCAATGAAGACATGGGCTGAGATGAGTTCTGTGTCATGGGTTCATAACCAAGTTGATCAATGAAAACATGGGCTGAGACGAGTTCTGTGTCATGGGTTCATAACCAAGTTGATCAATGAAAACATGGGCTGAGATGAGTTCTGTGTCATGGGTTCATAACCAAGTTGATCAATGAAAACATGGGCTGAGATGAGTTCTGTGTCATGGGTTCATAACCAAGTTGATCAATGAAAACATGGGCTGAGATGAGTTCCGTGTCATGGGTTCATAACCAAGTTGATCAATGAAGACATGGGCTGAGATGAGTTCTGTGTCATGGGTTCATAACCAAGTTGATCAATGAAAACATGGGCTGAGACGAGTTCTGTGTCATGGGTTCATAACCAAGTTGATCAATGAAAACATGGGCTGAGATGAGTTCTGTGTCATGGGTTCATAACCAAGTTGATCAATGAAGACATGGGCTGAGATGAGTTCTGTGTCATGGGTTCATAACCAAGTTGATCAATGAAAACATGGGCTGAGATGAGTTCTGTGTCATGGGTTCATAACCAAGTTGATCAATGAAAACATGGGCTGAGATGAGTTCTGTGTCATGGGTTCATAACCAAGTTGATCAATGAAAACATGGGCTGAGATGAGTTCTGTGTCATGGGTTCATAACCAAGTTGATCAATGAAAACATGGGCTGAGATGAGTTCCGTGTCATGGGTTCATAACCAAGTTGATCAATGAAGACATGGGCTGAGATGAGTTCTGTGTCATGGGTTCATAACCAAGTTGATCAATGAAAACATGGGCTGAGATGAGTTCTGTGTCATGGGTTCATAACCAAGTTGATCAATGAAGACATGGGCTGACATGAGTTCTGTGTCATGGGTTCATAACCAAGTTGATCAATGAAAACATGGGCTGAGATGAGTTCCGTGTCATGGGTTCATAACCAAGTTGATCAATGAAAACATGGGCTGAGATGAGTTCTGTGTCATGGGTTCATAACCAAGTTGATCAATGAAAACATGGGCTGAGATGAGTTCTGTGTCATGGGTTCATAACCAAGTTGATCAATGAAAACATGGGCTGAGATGAGTTCTTTGTCATGGGTTCATAACCAAGTTGATCAATGAAAACATGGGCTGAGATGAGTTCTGTGTCATGGGTTCATAACCAAGTTGATCAATGAAAACATGGGCTGAGATGAGTTCTGTGTCATGGGTTCATAACCAAGTTGATCAATGAAAACATGGGCTGAGATGAGTTCTGTGTCATGGGTTCATAACCAAGTTGATCAATGAAAACATGGGCTGAGATCGGTTCTGAGTCATGGGTTCATAACCAAGTTGATCAATGAAAACATGGGCTGAGATGGGTTCTGTGTCATGGGTTCATAACCAAGTTGATCAATGAAAACATGGGCTGAGATGAGTTCTGTGTCATGGGTTCATAACCAAGTTGATCAATGAAAACATGGGCTGAGATGAGTTCTGTGTCATGGGTTCATAACCAAGTTGATCAATGAAAACATGGGCTGAGATGAGTTACGTGTCATGGGTTCATAACCAAGTTGATCAATGAAAACATGGGCTGAGATGAGTTCTGTGTCATGGGTTCATAACCAAGTTGATCAATGAAAACATGGGCTGAGATGAGTTCTGTGTCATGGGTTCATAACCAAGTTGATCAATGAAAACATGGGCTGAGATGAGTTCTGTGTCATGGGTTCATAACCAATTTGATCAATGAAAACATGGGCTGAGATGAGTTCTGTGTCATGGGTTCATAACCAAGTTGATCAATGAAAACATGGGCTGAGATGAGTTCTGTGTCATGGGTTCATAACCAAGTTGATCAATGAAAACATGGGCTGAGATGAGTTCTGTGTCATGGGTTCATAACCAAGTTGATCAATGAAGACATGGGCTGATATGAGTTCTGTGTCATGGGTTCATAACCAAGTTGATCAATGAAAACATGGGCTGAGATGAGTTCTGTGTCATGGGTTCATAACCAAGTTGATCAATGAAAACATGGGCTGAGATGAGTTCTGTGTCATGGGTTCATAACCAAGTTGATCAATGAAGACATGGGCTGACATGAGTTCTGTGTCATGGGTTCATAACCAAGTTGATCAATGAAAACATGGGCTGAGATGAGTTCCGTGTCATGGGTTCATAACCAAGTTGATCAATGAAAACATGGGCTGAGATGAGTTCTGTGTCATGGGTTCATAACCAAGTTGATCAATGAAAACATGGGCTGAGATGAGTTCTGTGTCATGGGTTCATAACCAAGTTGATCAATGAAAACATGGGCTGAGATGAGTTCTTTGTCATGGGTTCATAACCAAGTTGATCAATGAAAACATGGGCTGAGATGAGTTCTGTGTCATGGGTTCATAACCAAGTTGATCAATGAAAACATGGGCTGAGATGAGTTCTGTGTCATGGGTTCATAACCAAGTTGATCAATGAAAACATGGGCTGAGATGAGTTCTGTGTCATGGGTTCATAACCAAGTTGATCAATGAAAACATGGGCTGAGATCGGTTCTGAGTCATGGGTTCATAACCAAGTTGATCAATGAAAACATGGGCTGAGATGGGTTCTGTGTCATGGGTTCATAACCAAGTTGATCAATGAAAACATGGGCTGAGATGAGTTCTGTGTCATGGGTTCATAACCAAGTTGATCAATGAAAACATGGGCTGAGATGAGTTCTGTGTCATGGGTTCATAACCAAGTTGATCAATGAAAACATGGGCTGAGATGAGTTATGTGTCATGGGTTCATAACCAAGTTGATCAATGAAAACATGGGCTGAGATGAGTTCTGTGTCATGGGTTCATAACCAAGTTGATCAATGAAAACATGGGCTGAGATGAGTTCTGTGTCATGGGTTCATAACCAAGTTGATCAATGAAAACATGGGCTGAGATGAGTTCTGTGTCATGGGTTCATAACCAATTTGATCAATGAAAACATGGGCTGAGATGAGTTCTGTGTCATGGGTTCATAACCAAGTTGATCAATGAAAACATGGGCTGAGATGAGTTCTGTGTCATGGGTTCATAACCAAGTTGATCAATGAAAACATGGGCTGAGATGAGTTCTGTGTCATGGGTTCATAACCAAGTTGATCAATGAAGACATGGGCTGATATGAGTTCTGTGTCATGGGTTCATAACCAAGTTGATCAATGAAAACGTGGGCTGAGATGAGTTCTGTGTCATGGGTTCATAACCAAGTTGATCAATGAAGACATGGGCTGAGATGAGTTCTGTGTCATGGGTTCATAACCAAGTTGATCAATGAAAACATGGGCTGAGATGAGTTCTGTGTCATGGGTTCATAACCAAGTTGATCAATGAAGACATGGGCTGAGATGAGTTCTGTGCCATGGGTTCATAACCAAGTTGATCAATGAAAACATGGGCTGAGATGAGTTCTGTGTCATGGGTTCATAACCAAGTTGATCAATGAAAACATGGGCTGAGATGAGTTCTGTGTCATGGGTTCATAACCAAGTTGATCAATGAAAACATGGGCTGAGATGAGTTCTGTGTCATGGGTTCATAACCAAGTTGATCAATGAAAACATGGCTGAGATGAGTTCTGTGTCATGGGTTCATAACCAAGTTGATCAATGAAAACATGGGCTGAGATGGGTTCTGAGTCATGGGTTCATAACCAAGTTGATCAATGAAAACATGGGCTGAGATGGGTTCTGTGTCATGGGTTCATAACCAAGTTGATCAATGAAAACATGGGCTGAGATGAGTTCTGTGTCATGGGTTCATAACCAAGTTGATCAATGAAAACATGGGCTGAGATGAGTTCTGTGTCATGGGTTCATAACCAAGTTGATCAATGAAAACATGGGCTGAGATGAGTTCTGTGTCATGGGTTCATAACCAAGTTGATCAATGAAAACATGGGCTGAGATGAGTTCTGTGTCATGGGTTCATAACCAAGTTGATCAATGAAAACATGGGCTGAGATCAGTTCTGTGTCATGGGTTCATAACCAAGTTGATCAATGAAAACATGGGCTGAGATGAGTTCTGTGTCATGGGTTCATAACCAATTTGATCAATGAAAACATGGGCTGAGACGAGTTCTGTGTCATGGGTTCATAACCAAGTTGATCAATGAAAACATGGGCTGAGATGAGTTCTGTGTCATGGGTTCATAACCAAGTTGATCAATGAAAACATGGGCTGAGATGAGTTCTGTGTCATGGGTTCATAACCAAGTTGATCAATGAAAACATGGGCTGAGATGAGTTCTGTGTCATGGGTTCATAACCAAGTTGATCAATGAAAACGTGGGCTGAGATGAGTTCTGTGTCATTGGTTCATAACCAAGTTGATCAATGAAAACATGGGCTGAGATGAGTTCTGTGTCATGGGTTCATAACAAAGTTGATCAATGAAGACATGGGCTGAGATGAGTTCTGTGTCATGGGTTCATAACCAAGTTGATCAATGAAGACATGGGCTGAGATGAGTTCTGTGTCATGGGTTCATAACCAAGTTGATCAATGAAAACATGGGCTGAGATGAGTTCCGTGTCATGGGTTCATAACCAAGTTGATCAATGAAGACATGGGCTGAGATGAGTTCTGTGTCATGGGTTCATAACCAAGTTGATCCATGAAAACATGGGCTGAGACGAGTTCTGTGTCATGGGTTCATAACCAAGTTGATCAATGAAAACATGGGCTGAGATGAGTTCTGTGTCATGGGTTCATAACCAAGTTGATCAATGAAAACATGGGCTGAGATGAGTTCTGTGTCATGGGTTCATAACCAAGTTGATCAATGAAAACATGGGCTGAGATGAGTTCCGTGTCATGGGTTCATAACCAAGTTGATCAATGAAGACATGGGCTGAGATGAGTTCTGTGTCATGGGTTCATAACCAAGTTGATCAATGAAAACATGGGCTGAGACGAGTTCTGTGTCATGGGTTCATAACCAAGTTGATCAATGAAAACATGGGCTGAGATGAGTTCTGTGTCATGGGTTCATAACCAAGTTGATCAATGAAAACATGGGCTGAGATGAGTTCTGTGTCATGGGTTCATAACCAAGTTGATCAATGAAAACATGGGCTGAGATGAGTTCCGTGTCATGGGTTCATAACCAAGTTGATCAATGAAGACATGGGCTGAGATGAGTTCTGTGTCATGGGTTCATAACCAAGTTGATCAATGAAAACATGGGCTGAGATGAGTTCTGTGTCATGGGTTCATAACCAAGTTGATCAATGAAGACATGGGCTGAGATGAGTTCTGTGTCATGGGTTCATAACCAAGTTGATCAATGAAAACATGGGCTGAGATGAGTTCCGTGTCATGGGTTCATAACCAAGTTAATCAATGAAAACATGGGCTGAGATGAGTTCTGTGTCATGGGTTCATAACCAAGTTGATCAATGAAGACATGGGCTGAGATGAGTTCTGTGTCATGGGTTTATAACCAAGTTGATCAATGAAAACATGGGCTGAGATGAGTTCTGAGTCATGGGTTCATAACCAAGTTGATCAATGAAAACATGGGCTGAGATGAGTTCTGTGTCATGGGTTCATAACCAAGTTGATCAATGAAAACATGGGCTGAGACGAGTTCTGTGTCATGGGTTCATAACCAAGTTGATCAATGAAAACATGGGCTGAGATGAGTTATGTGTCATGGGTTCATAACCAAGTTGATCAATGAAAACATGGGCTGAGATGAGTTCTGTGTCATGGGTTCATAACCAATTTGATCAATGAAAACATGGGCTGAGATGAGTTCTGTGTCATGGGTTCATAACCAAGTTGATCAATGAAAACATGGGCTGAGATGAGTTCTGTGTCATGGGTTCATAACCAAGTTGGTCAATGAAAACATGGGCTGAGATGAGTTCTGTGTCATGGGTTCATAACCAAGTTGATCAATGAAGACATGGGCTGAGATGAGTTCTGTGTCATGGGTTCATAACCAAGTTGATCAATGAAAACGTGGGCTGAGATGAGTTCTGTGTCATGGGTTCATAACCAAGTTGATCAATGAAGACGTGGGCTGAGATGAGTTCTGTGCCATGGGTTCATAACCAAGTTGATCAATGAAAACATGGGCTGAGATGAGTTCTGTGTCATGGGTTCATAACCAAGTTGATCAATGAAGACTTGGGCTGAGATGAGTTCTGTGCCATGGGTTCATAACCAAGTTGATCAATGAAAACATGGGCTGAGATGAGTTCTGTGTCATGGGTTCATAACCAAGTTGATCAATGAAAACATGGGCTGAGATGAGTTCTGTGTCATGGGTTCATAACCAAGTTGATCAATGAAAACATGGACTGAGATGAGTTCTGTGTCATGGGTTCATAACCAAGTTGATCAATGAAAACATGGGCTGAGATGAGTTCTGTGTCATGGGTTCATAACCAATTTGATCAATGAAAACATGGGCTGAGATGAGTTCTGTGTCATGAGTTCATAACCAAGTTGATCAATGAAAACATGGGCTCAGATGAGTTCTGTGTCATGGGTTCATAACCAAGTTGATCAATGAAAACATGGGCTGAGATGAGTTCTGTGTCATAGGTTCATAACCAAGTTGATCAATGAAGACATGGGCTGATATGAGTTCTGTGTCATGGGTTCATAACCAAGTTGATCAATGAAAACGTGGGCTGAGATGAGTTCTGTGTCATGGGTTCATAACCAAGTTGATCAATGAAGACATGGGCTGAGATGAGTTCTGTGTCATGGGTTCATAACCAAGTTGATCAATGAAAACATGGGCTGAGATGAGTTCTGTGTCATGGGTTCATAACCAAGTTGATCAATGAAGACATGGGCTGAGATGAGTTCTGTGCCATGGGTTCATAACCAAGTTGATCAATGAAAACATGGGCTGAGATGAGTTCTGTGTCATGGGTTCATAACCAAGTTGATCAATGAAAACATGGGCTGAGATGAGATCTGTGTCATGGGTTCATAACCAAGTTGATCAATGAAAACATGGGCTGAGATGAGTTCTGTGTCATGGGTTCATAACCAAGTTGATCAATGAAAACATGGGCTGAGATGAGTTCTGTGTCATGGGTTCATAACCAAGTTGATCAATGAAAACATGGGCTGAGATGGGTTCTGAGTCATGGGTTCATAACCAAGTTGATCAATGAAAACATGGGCTGAGATGGGTTCTGTGTCATGGGTTCATAACCAAGTTGCTCAATGAAAACATGGGCTGAGATGAGTTCTGTGTCATGGGTTTATAACCAAGTTGATCAATGAAAACATGGGCTGAGATGAGTTCTGAGTCATGGGTTCATAACCAAGTTGATCAATGAAAACATGGGCTGAGATGAGTTCTGTGTCATGGGTTCATAACCAAGTTGATCAATGAAAACATGGGCTGAGATGAGTTCTGTGTCATGGGTTCATAACCAAGTTGATCAATGAAGACTTGGGCTGAGATGAGTTCTGTGCCATGGGTTCATAACCAAGTTGATCAATGAAAACATGGGCTGAGATGAGTTCTGTGTCATGGGTTCATAACCAAGTTGATCAATGAAAACATGGGCTGAGATGAGTTCTGTGTCATGGGTTCATAACCAAGTTGATCAATGAAAACATGGACTGAGATGAGTTCTGTGTCATGGGTTCATAACCAAGTTGATCAATGAAAACATGGGCTGAGATGAGTTCTGTGTCATGGGTTCATAACCAATTTGATCAATGAAAACATGGGCTGAGATGAGTTCTGTGTCATGAGTTCATAACCAAGTTGATCAATGAAAACATGGGCTCAGATGAGTTCTGTGTCATGGGTTCATAACCAAGTTGATCAATGAAAACATGGGCTGAGATGAGTTCTGTGTCATGGGTTCATAACCAAGTTGATCAATGAAGACATGGGCTGATATGAGTTCTGTGTCATGGGTTCATAACCAAGTTGATCAATGAAAACGTGGGCTGAGATGAGTTCTGTGTCATGGGTTCATAACCAAGTTGATCAATGAAGACATGGGCTGAGATGAGTTCTGTGTCATGGGTTCATAACCAAGTTGATCAATGAAAACATGGGCTGAGATGAGTTCTGTGTCATGGGTTCATAACCAAGTTGATCAATGAAGACATGGGCTGAGATGAGTTCTGTGCCATGGGTTCATAACCAAGTTGATCAATGAAAACATGGGCTGAGATGAGTTCTGTGTCATGGGTTCATAACCAAGTTGATCAATGAAAACATGGGCTGAGATGAGATCTGTGTCATGGGTT
Source organism: Siphonodentalium dalli (assembly GCA_032622095.1). NCBI lineage: Eukaryota > Metazoa > Mollusca > Scaphopoda > Gadilida > Siphonodentaliidae > Siphonodentalium > Siphonodentalium dalli. The sequence goes on from CP136062.1 coordinate 246,899, forward strand.
CATAACCAAGTTGCTCAATGAAAACATGGGCTGAGATGAGTTCTGTGTCATGGGTTTATAACCAAGTTGATCAATGAAAACATGGGCTGAGATGAGTTCTGAGTCATGGGTTCATAACCAAGTTGATCAATGAAAACATGGGCTGAGATGAGTTCTGTGTCATGGGTTCATAACCAAGTTGATCAATGAAAACATGGGCTGAGATGAGTTCTGTGTCATGGGTTCATAACCAAGTTGATCAATGAAGACTTGGGCTGAGATGAGTTCTGTGCCATGGGTTCATAACCAAGTTGATCAATGAAAACATGGGCTGAGATGAGTTCTGTGTCATGGGTTCATAACCAAGTTGATCAATGAAAACATGGGCTGAGATGAGTTCTGTGTCATGGGTTCATAACCAAGTTGATCAATGAAAACATGGACTGAGATGAGTTCTGTGTCATGGGTTCATAACCAAGTTGATCAATGAAAACATGGGCTGAGATGATTTCTGTGTCATGGGTTCATAACCAATTTGATCAATGAAAACATGGGCTGAGATGAGTTCTGTGTCATGAGTTCATAACCAAGTTGATCAATGAAAACATGGGCTCAGATGAGTTCTGTGTCATGGGTTCATAACCAAGTTGATCAATGAAAACATGGGCTGAGATGAGTTCTGTGTCATGGGTTCATAACCAAGTTGATCAATGAAGACATGGGCTGATATGAGTTCTGTGTCATGGGTTCATAACCAAGTTGATCAATGAAAACGTGGGCTGAGATGAGTTCTGTGTCATGGGTTCATAACCAAGTTGATCAATGAAGACATGGGCTGAGATGAGTTCTGTGTCATGGGTTCATAACCAAGTTGATCAATGAAAACATGGGCTGAGATGAGTTCTGTGTCATGGGTTCATAACCAAGTTGATCAATGAAGACATGGGCTGAGATGAGTTCTGTGCCATGGGTTCATAACCAAGTTGATCAATGAAAACATGGGCTGAGATGAGTTCTGTGTCATGGGTTCATAACCAAGTTGATCAATGAAAACATGGGCTGAGATGAGATCTGTGTCATGGGTTCATAACCAAGTTGATCAATGAAAACATGGGCTGAGATGAGTTCTGTGTCATGGGTTCATAACCAAGTTGATCAATGAAAACATGGGCTGAGATGAGTTCTGTGTCATGGGTTCATAACCAAGTTGATCAATGAAAACATGGGCTGAGATGGGTTCTGAGTCATGGGTTCATAACCAAGTTGATCAATGAAAACATGGGCTGAGATGGGTTCTGTGTCATGGGTTCATAACCAAGTTGCTCAATGAAAACATGGGCTGAGATGAGTTCTGTGTCATGGGTTCATAACCAAGTTGATCAATGAAAACATGGGCTGAGATGAGTTCTGTGTCATGGGTTCATAACCAAGTTGATCAATGAAAACATGGGCTGAGATGAGTTCTGTGTCATGGGTTCATAACCAAGTTGATCAATGAAAACATGGGCTGAGATGAGTTCTGTGTCATGGGTTCATAACCAAGTTGATCAATGAAAACATTGGCTGAGATGAGTTCTGTGTCATGGGTTCATAACCAAGTTGATCAATGAAAACATGGGCTGAGATGTGTTCTGTGTCATGGGTTCATAACCAATTTGATCAATGAAAACATGGGCTGAGACGAGTTCTGTGTCATGGGTTCATAACCAAGTTGATCAATGAAAACATGGGCTGAGATGAGTTATGTGTCATGGGTTCATAACCAAGTTGATCAATGAAAACATGGGCTGAGATGAGTTCTGTGTCATGGGTTCATAACCAAGTTGATCAATGAAGACATGGGCTGAGATTAGTTCTGTGTCATGGGTTCATAACCAAGTTGATCAATGAAAACATGGGCTGAGATGAGTTCTGTGTCATGGGTTCATAACCAAGTTGATCAATGAAAACATGGGCTGAGATGAGTTCTGTGTCATGGGTTCATAACCAAGTTGATCAATGAAAACATGGGCTGAGATGAGTTCTGTGTCATGGGTTCATAACCAAGTTGATCAATGAAAACGTGGGCTGAGATGAGTTCTGTGTCATGGGTTCATAACCAAGTTGATCAATGAAAACATGGGCTGAGATGAGTTCTGTGTCATGGGTTCATAACCAAGTTGATCAATGAAAACATGGGCTGAGATGAGTTCTGTGTCATGGGTTATAACCAAGTTGATCAATGAAGACATGGGCTGAGATGAGTTCTGTGTCATGGGTTCATAACCAAGTTAATCAATGAAGACATGGGCTGAGATGAGTTCTGTGTCATGGGTTCATAACCAAGTTGATCAATGAAGACATGGGCTGAGATGAGTTCTGTGTCATGGGTTCATAACCAAGTTGATCAATGAAGACATGGGCTGAGATGAGTTCTGTGTCATGGGTTCATAACCAAGTTGATCAATGAAAACATGGGCTGAGATGAGTTCTGTGTCATGGGTTCATAACCAATTTGATCAATGAAAACATGGGCTGAGATGAGTTCTGTGTCATGAGTTCATAACCAAGTTGATCAATGAAAACATGGGCTCAGATGAGTTCTGTGTCATGGGTTCATAACCAAGTTGATCAATGAAAACATGGGCTGAGATGAGTTCTGTGTCATGGGTTCATAACCAAGTTGATCAATGAAGACATGGGCTGATATGAGTTCCATGTCATGGGTTCATAACCAAGTTGATCAATGAAAACGTGGGCTGAGATGAGTTCTGTGTCATGGGTTCATAACCAAGTTGATCAATGAAGACATGGGCTGAGATGAGTTCTGTGTCATGGGTTCATAACCAAGTTGATCAATGAAAACATGGGCTGAGATGAGTTCTGTGTCATGGGTTCATAACCAAGTTGATCAATGAAGACATGGGCTGAGATGAGTTCTGTGCCATGGGTTCATAACCAAGTTGATCAATGAAGACATGGGCTGAGATGAGTTCTGTGTCATGGGTTCATAACCAAGTTGATCAATGAAGACATGGGCTGAGATGAGTTCTCTGTCATGGGTTCATAACCAAGTTGATCAATGAAAACATGGGCTGAGATGAGTTCTGTGTCATGGGTTCATAACCAAGTTGATCAATGAAAACATGGGCTGAGATGAGTTCTGTGTCATGGGTTCATAACCAAGTTGATCAATGAAGACATGGGCTGAGATGAGTTCTGTGTCATGGGTTCATAACCAAGTTGATCAATGAAAACATGGGCTGAGATGAGTTCTGTGTCATGGGTTCATAACCAAGTTGATCAATGAAAACGTGGGCTGAGATGAGTTCTGTGCCATGGGTTCATAACCAAGTTGATCAATGAAAACATGGGCTGAGATGAGTTCTGTGTCATGGGTTCATAACCAAGTTGATCAATGAAAACATGGGCTGAGATGAGTTCTGTGTCATGGGTTCATAACCAAGTTGATCAATGAAAACATGGGCTGAGATGAGTTCTGTGTCATGGGTTCATAACCAATTTGATCAATGAAAACATGGGCTGAGATGAGTTCTGTGTCATGAGTTCATAACCAAGTTGATCAATGAAAACATGGGCTCAGATGAGTTCTGTGTCATGGGTTCATAACCAAGTTGATCAATGAAAACATGGGCTGAGATGAGTTCTGTGTCATGGGTTCATAACCAAGTTGATCAATGAAGACATGGGCTGATATGAGTTCTGTGTCATGGGTTCATAACCAAGTTGATCAATGAAAACGTGGGCTGAGATGAGTTCTGTGTCATGGGTTCATAACCAAGTTGATCAATGAAGACATGGGCTGAGATGAGTTCTGTGTCATGGGTTCATAACCAAGTTGATCAATGAAAACATGGGCTGAGATGAGTTCTGTGTCATGGGTTCATAACCAAGTTGATCAATGAAGACATGGGCTGAGATGAGTTCTGTGCCATGGGTTCATAACCAAGTTGATCAATGAAAACATGGGCTGAGATGAGTTCTGTGTCATGGGTTCATAACCAAGTTGATCAATGAAAACATGGGCTGAGATGAGTTCTGTGTCATGGGTTCATAACCAAGTTGATCAATGAAAACATGGGCTGAGATGAGTTCTGTGTCATGGGTTCATAACCAAGTTGATCAATGAAAACATGGGCTGAGATGGGTTCTGAGTCATGGGTTCATAACCAAGTTGATCAATGAAAACATGGGCTGAGATGGGTTCTGTGTCATGGGTTCATAACCAAGTTGCTCAATGAAAACATGGGCTGAGATGAGTTCTGTGTCATGGGTTCATAACCAAGTTGATCAATGAAAACATGGGCTGAGATGAGTTCTGTGTCATGGGTTCATAACCAAGTTGATCAATGAAAACATGGGCTGAGATGAGTTCTGTGTCATGGGTTCATAACCAAGTTGATCAATGAAAACATGGGCTGAGATGAGTTCTGTGTCATGGGTTCATAACCAAGTTGATCAATGAAAACATTGGCTGAGATGAGTTCTGTGTCATGGGTTCATAACCAAGTTGATCAATGAAAACATGGGCTGAGATGAGTTCTGTGTCATGGGTTCATAACCAATTTGATCAATGAAAACATGGGCTGAGACGAGTTCTGTGTCATGGGTTCATAACCAAGTTGATCAATGAAAACATGGGCTGAGATGAGTTATGTGTCATGGGTTCATAACCAAGTTGATCAATGAAAACATGGGCTGAGATGAGTTCTGTGTCATGGGTTCATAACCAAGTTGATCAATGAAGACATGGGCTGAGATGAGTTCTGTGTCATGGGTTCATAACCAAGTTGATCAATGAAAACATGGGCTGAGATGAGTTCTGTGTCATGGGTTCATAACCAAGTTGATCAATGAAAACATGGGCTGAGATGAGTTCTGTGTCATGGGTTCATAACCAAGTTGATCAATGAAAACATGGGCTGAGATGAGTTCTGTGTCATGGGTTCATAACCAAGTTGATCAATGAAAACGTGGGCTGAGATGAGTTCTGTGTCATGGGTTCATAACCAAGTTGATCAATGAAAACATGGGCTGAGATGAGTTCTGTGTCATGGGTTCATAACCAAGTTGATCAATGAAAACATGGGCTGAGATGAGTTCTGTGTCATGGGTTATAACCAAGTTGATCAATGAAGACATGGGCTGAGATGAGTTCTGTGTCATGGGTTCATAACCAAGTTAATCAATGAAGACATGGGCTGAGATGAGTTCTGTGTCATGGGTTCATAACCAAGTTGATCAATGAAGACATGGGCTGAGATGAGTTCTGTGTCATGGGTTCATAACCAAGTTGATCAATGAAGACATGGGCTGAGATGAGTTCTGTGTCATGGGTTCATAACCAAGTTGATCAATGAAAACATGGGCTGAGATGAGTTCTGTGTCATGGGTTCATAACCAATTTGATCAATGAAAACATGGGCTGAGATGAGTTCTGTGTCATGAGTTCATAACCAAGTTGATCAATGAAAACATGGGCTCAGATGAGTTCTGTGTCATGGGTTCATAACCAAGTTGATCAATGAAAACATGGGCTGAGATGAGTTCTGTGTCATGGGTTCATAACCAAGTTGATCAATGAAGACATGGGCTGATATGAGTTCCATGTCATGGGTTCATAACCAAGTTGATCAATGAAAACGTGGGCTGAGATGAGTTCTGTGTCATGGGTTCATAACCAAGTTGATCAATGAAGACATGGGCTGAGATGAGTTCTGTGTCATGGGTTCATAACCAAGTTGATCAATGAAAACATGGGCTGAGATGAGTTCTGTGTCATGGGTTCATAACCAAGTTGATCAATGAAGACATGGGCTGAGATGAGTTCTGTGCCATGGGTTCATAACCAAGTTGATCAATGAAAACATGGGCTGAGATGAGTTCTGTGTCATGGGTTCATAACCAAGTTGATCAATGAAAACATGGGCTGAGATGAGATCTGTGTCATGGGTTCATAACCAAGTTGATCAATGAAAACATGGGCTGAGATGAGTTCTGTGTCATGGGTTCATAACCAAGTTGATCAATGAAAACATGGGCTGAGATGAGTTCTGTGTCATGGGTTCATAACCAAGTTGATCAATGAAAACATGGGCTGAGATGGGTTCTGAGTCATGGGTTCATAACCAAGTTGATCAATGAAAACATGGGCTGAGATGGGTTCTGTGTCATGGGTTCATAACCAAGTTGATCAATGAAAACATGGGCTGAGATGAGTTCTGTGTCATGGGTTCATAACCAAGTTGATCAATGAAAACATGGGCTGAGATGAGTTCTGTGTCATGGGTTCATAACCAAGTTGATCAATGAAAACATGGGCTGAGATGAGTTCTGTGTCATGGGTTCATAACCAAGTTGATCAATGAAAACATGGGCTGAGATGAGTTCTGTGTCATGGGTTCATAACCAAGTTGATCAATGAAGACATGGGCTGAGATGAGTTCTGTGTCATGGGTTCATAACCAAGTTGATCAATGAAAACATGGGCTGAGATGAGTTCTGTGTCATGGGTTCATAACCAAGTTGATCAATGAAAACATGGGCTGAGATGAGTTCCGTGTCATGGGTTCATAACCAAGTTGATCAATGAAGACATGGGCTGAGATGAGTTCTGTGTCATGGGTTCATAACCAAGTTGATCAATGAAAACATGGGCTGAGATGAGTTCTGTGTCATGGGTTCATAACCAAGTTGATCAATGAAGACATGGGCTGAGATGAGTTCTGTGTCATGGGTTCATAACCAAGTTGATCAATGAAAACATGGGCTGAGATACGTTCCGTGTCATGGGTTCATAACCAAGTTAATCAATGAAAACATGGGCTGAGATGAGTTCTGTGTCATGGGTTCATAACCAAGTTGATCAATGAAAACATGGGCTGAGATGAGTTCTGTGTCATGGGTTCATAACCAAGTTGATCAATGAAAACATGGGCTGAGATGAGTTCTGTGTCATGGGTTCATAACCAAGTTGATCAATGAAAACATGGGCTGAGATGAGTTCTGTGTCATGGGTTCATAACCAAGTTGATCAATGAAAACATGGGCTGAGATGAGTTCTGTGTCATGGGTTCATAACCAAGTTGATCAATGAAAACATGGGCTGAGATGAGTTCTGTGTCATGGGTTCATAACCAAGTTGATCAATGAAAACATGGGCTGAGATGAGTTCTGTGTCATGGGTTCATAACCAAGTTGATCAATGAAGACATGGGCTGAGATGAGTTCTGTGTCATGGGTTCATAACCAAGTTGATCAATGAAAACATGGGCTGAGATGAGTTCTGTGTCATGGGTTCATAACCAAGTTGATCAATGAAAACGTGGGCTGAGATGAGTTCTGTGTCATGGGTTCATAACCAAGTTGATCAATGAAGACATGGGCTGAGATGAGTTCTGTGTCATGGGTTCATAACCAAGTTGATCAATGAAAACATGGGCTGAGATGAGTTCTGAGTCATGGGTTCATAACCAAGTTGATCAATGAAAACATGGGCTGAGATGGGTTCTGTGTCATGGGTTCATAACCAAGTTGATCAATGAAAACATGGGCTGAGATGAGTTCTGTGTCATGGGTTCATAATCAAGTTGATCAATGAAAACATGGGCTGAGATGAGTTCTGTGTCATGGGTTCATAACCAAGTTGATCAATGAAAACATGGGCTGAGATGAGTTCTGTGTCATGGGTTCATAACCAAGTTGATCAATGAAAACATGGGCTGAGATGAGATCTGTGTCATGGGTTCATAACCAAGTTGATCAATGAAAACATGGGCTGAGATGAGTTCTGTGTCATGGGTTCATAACCATGTTGATCAATGAAAACATGGGCTGAGATGAGTTCTGTGTCATGGGTTCATAACCAAGTTGATCAATGAAAACATGGGCTGAGATGGGTTCTGAGTCATGGGTTCATAACCAAGTTGATCAATGAAAACATGGGCTGAGATGGGTTCTGTGTCATGGGTTCATAACCAAGTTGATCAATGAAAACATGGGCTGAGATGAGTTCTGTGTCATGGGTTCATAACCAAGTTGATCAATGAAAACATGGGCTGAGATGAGTTCTGTGTCATGGGTTCATAACCAAGTTGATCAATGAAAACATGGGCTGAGATGAGTTCTGTGTCATGGGTTCATAACCAAGTTGATCAATGAAAACATGGGCTGAGATGAGTTCTGTGTCATGGGTTCATAACCAAGTTGATCAATGAAGACATGGGCTGAGATGAGTTCTGTGTCATGGGTTCATAACCAAGTTGATCAATGAAAACATGGGCTGAGATGAGTTCTGTGTCATGGGTTCATAACCAAGTTGATCAATGAAAACATGGGCTGAGATGAGTTCCGTGTCATGGGTTCATAACCAAGTTGATCAATGAAGACATGGGCTGAGATGAGTTCTGTGTCATGGGTTCATAACCAAGTTGATCAATGAAAACATGGGCTGAGATGAGTTCTGTGTCATGGGTTCATAACCAAGTTGATCAATGAAGACATGGGCTGAGATGAGTTCTGTGTCATGGGTTCATAACCAAGTTGATCAATGAAAACATGGGCTGAGATACGTTCCGTGTCATGGGTTCATAACCAAGTTAATCAATGAAAACATGGGCTGAGATGAGTTCTGTGTCATGGGTTCATAACCAAGTTGATCAATGAAAACATGGGCTGAGATGAGTTCTGTGTCATGGGTTCATAACCAAGTTGATCAATGAAAACATGGGCTGAGATGAGTTCTGTGTCATGGGTTCATAACCAAGTTGATCAATGAAAACATGGGCTCAGATGAGTTCTGTGTCATGGGTTCATAACCAAGTTGATCAATGAAAACATGGGCTGAGATGAGTTCTGTGTCATGGGTTCATAACCAAGTTGATCAATGAAAACATGGGCTGAGATGAGTTCTGTGTCATGGGTTCATAACCAAGTTGATCAATGAAAACATGGGCTGAGATGAGTTCTGTGTCATGGGTTCATAACCAAGTTGATCAATGAAGACATGGGCTGAGATGAGTTCTGTGTCATGGGTTCATAACCAAGTTGATCAATGAAAACATGGGCTGAGATGAGTTCTGTGTCATGGGTTCATAACCAAGTTGATCAATGAAAACGTGGGCTGAGATGAGTTCTGTGTCATGGGTTCATAACCAAGTTGATCAATGAAGACATGGGCTGAGATGAGTTCTGTGTCATGGGTTCATAACCAAGTTGATCAATGAAAACATGGGCTGAGATGAGTTCTGAGTCATGGGTTCATAACCAAGTTGATCAATGAAAACATGGGCTGAGATGGGTTCTGTGTCATGGGTTCATAACCAAGTTGATCAATGAAAACATGGGCTGAGATGAGTTCTGTGTCATGGGTTCATAATCAAGTTGATCAATGAAAACATGGGCTGAGATGAGTTCTGTGTCATGGGTTCATAACCAAGTTGATCAATGAAAACATGGGCTGAGATGAGTTCTGTGTCATGGGTTCATAACCAAGTTGATCAATGAAAACATGGGCTGAGATGAGTTCTGTGTCATGGGTTCATAACCAAGTTGATCAATGAAGACATGGGCTGAGATGAGTTCTGTGTCATGGGTTCATAACCAAGTTGATCAATGAAAACTTGGGCTGAGATGAGTTCTGTGTCATGGGTTCATAACCAATTTGATCAATGAAAACATGGGCTGAGATGAGTTCTGTGTCATGGGTTCATAACCAAGTTGATCAATGAAAACATGGGCTGAGATGAGTTCTGTGTCATGGGTTCATAACCAAGTTGATCAATGAAAACATGGGCTGAGATGAGTTCTGTGTCATGGGTTCATAACCAAGTTGATCAATGAAGACATGGGCTGAGATGAGTTCTGTGTCATGGGTTCATAACCAAGTTGATCAATGAAAACATGGGCTGAGATGAGTTCTGTGTCATGGGTTCATAACCAAGTTGATCAATGAAAACATGGGCTGAGATGGGTTCTGAGTCATGGGTTCATAACCAAGTTGATCAATGAAAACATGGGCTGAGATGGGTTCTGTGTCATGGGTTCATAACCTAGTTGATCAATGAAAACATGGGCTGAGATGAGTTCTGTGTCATGGGTTCATAACCAAGTTGATCAATGAAAACATGGGCTGAGATGAGTTCTGTGTCATGGGTTCATAACCAAGTTGATCAATGAAAACATGGGCTGAGATGAGTTCTGTGTCATGGGTTCATAACCAAGTTGATCAATGAAAACATGGGCTGAGATGAGTTCTGTGTCATGGGTTCATAACCAAGTTGATCAATGAAAACATGGGCTGAGATGAGTTCTGTGTCATGGGTTCATAACCAAGTTGACCAATGAAAACATGGGCTGAGATGGGTTCTGAGTCATGGGTTCATAACCAAGTTGATCAATGAAAACATGGGCTGAGATGGGTTCTGTGTCATGGGTTCATAACCAATTTGATCAATGAAAACATGGGCTGAGACGAGTTCTGTGTCATGGGTTCATAACCAAGTTGATCAATGAAAACATGGGCTGAGATGAGTTCTGTGTCATGGGTTCATAACCAAGTTGATCAATGAAAACATGGGCTGAGATGAGTTCTGTGTCATGGGTTCATAACCAAGTTGATCAATGAAAACATGGGCTGAGATGAGTTCTGTGTCATGGGTTCATAACCAAGTTGATCAATGAAAACGTGGGCTGAGATGAGTTCTGTGTCATGGGTTCATAACCAAGTTGATCAATGAAAACATGGGCTGAGATGAGTTCTGTGTCATGGGTTCATAACCAAGTTGATCAATGAAGACATGGGCTGAGATGAGTTCTGTGTCATGGGTTCATAACCAAGTTGATCAATGAAGACATGGGCTGAGATGAGTTCTGTGTCATGGGTTCATAACCAAGTTAATCAATGAAGACATGGGCTGAGATGAGTTCTGTGTCATGGGTTCATAACCAAGTTGATCAATGAAGACATGGGCTGAGATGAGTTCTGTGTCATGGGTTCATAACCAAGTTGATCAATGAAGACATGGGCTGAGATGAGTTCTGTGTCATGGGTTCATAACCAAGTTGATCAATGAAGACATGGGCTGAGATGAGTTATGTGTCATGGGTTCATAACCAAGTTGATCAATGAAGACATGGGCTGAGATGAGTTCTGTGTCATGGGTTCATAACCAAGTTGATCAATGAAGACATGGGCTGAGATGAGTTCTGTGTCATGGGTTCATAACCAAGTTGATCAATGAAGACATGGGCTGAGATGAGTTCTGTGTCATGGGTTCATAACCAAGTTGATCAATGAAAACATGGGCTGAGATGAGTTCTGTGTCATGGGTTCATAACCAAGTTGATCAATGAAAACATGGGCTGAGATGAGTTCTGTGTCATGGGTTCATAACCAAGTTGATCAATGAAGACATGGGCTGAGATGAGTTCTGTGTCATGGGTTCATAACCAAGTTGATCAATGAAAACATGGGCTGAGATGAGTTCTGTGTCATGGGTTCATAACCAAGTTGATCAATGAAAACGTGGGCTGAGATGAGTTCTGTGCCATGGGTTCATAACCAAGTTGATCAATGAAAACATGGGCTGAGATGAGTTCTGTGTCATGGGTTCATAACCAAGTTGATCAATGAAAACATGGGCTGAGATGAGTTCTGTGTCATGGGTTCATAACCAAGTTGATCAATGAAAACATGGGCTGAGATGAGTTCTGTGTCATGGGTTCATAACCAAGTTGATCAATGAAAACATGGGCTGAGATGAGTTCTGTGTCATGGGTTCATAACCAAGTTGATCAATGAAAACATGGGCTGAGATGAGTTCCGTGTCATGGGTTCATAACCAAGTTGATCAATGAAGACATGGGCTGAGATGAGTTCTGTGTCATGGGTTCATAACCAAGTTGATCAATGAAAACATGGGCTGAGATGAGTTCTGTGTCATGGGTTCATAACCAAGTTGATCAATGAAGACATGGGCTGAGATGAGTTCTCTGTCATGGGTTCATAACCAAGTTGATCAATGAAAACATGGGCTGAGATGAGTTCTGTGTCATGGGTTCATAACCAAGTTGATCAATGAAAACATGGGCTGAGATGAGTTCTGTGTCATGGGTTCATAACCAAGTTGATCAATGAAGACATGGGCTGAGATGAGTTCTGTGTCATGGGTTCATAACCAAGTTGATCAATGAAAACATGGGCTGAGATGAGTTCTGTGTCATGGGTTCATAACCAAGTTGATCAATGAAAACGTGGGCTGAGATGAGTTCTGTGTCATGGGTTCATAACCAAGTTGATCAATGAAAACATGGGCTGAGATGAGTTCTGTGTCATGGGTTCATAACCAAGTTGATCAATGAAAACATGGGCTGAGATGAGTTCTGTGTCATGGGTTCATAACCAAGTTGATCAATGAAGACATGGGCTGAGATGAGTTCTGTGTCATGGGATCATAACCAAGTTAATCAATGAAGACATGGGCTGAGATGAGTTCTGTGTCATGGGTTCATAACCAAGTTGATCAATGAAGACATGGGCTGAGATGAGTTCTGTGTCATGGGTTCATAACCAAGTTGATCAATGAAAACATGGGCTGAGATGAGTTCTGTGTCATGGGTTCATAACCAAGTTGATCAATGAAGACATGGGCTGAGATGAGTTCTGTGTCATGGGTTCATAACCAAGTTGATCAATGAAAACATGGGCTGAGATGAGTTCTGTGTCATGGGTTCATAACCAAGTTGATCAATGAAAACATGGGCTGAGATGGGTTCTGAGTCATGGGTTCATAACCAAGTTGATCAATGAAAACATGGGCTGAGATGGGTTCTGTGTCATGGGTTCATAACCTAGTTGATCAATGAAAACATGGGCTGAGATGAGTTCTGTGTCATGGGTTCATAACCAAGTTGATCAATGAAAACATGGGCTGAGATGAGTTCTGTGTCATGGGTTCATAACCAAGTTGATCAATGAAAACATGGGCTGAGATGAGTTCTGTGTCATGGGTTCATAACCAAGTTGATCAATGAAAACATGGGCTGAGATGAGTTCTGTGTCATGGGTTCATAACCAAGTTGATCAATGAAAACATGGGCTGAGATGAGATCTGTGTCATGGGTTCATAACCAAGTTGATCAATGAAAACATGGGCTGAGATGGGTTCTGAGTCATGGGTTCATAACCAAGTTGATCAATGAAAACATGGGCTGAGATGGGTTCTGTGTCATGGGTTCATAACCAATTTGATCAATGAAAACATGGGCTGAGACGAGTTCTGTGTCATGGGTTCATAACCAAGTTGATCAATGAAAACATGGGCTGAGATGAGTTCTGTGTCATGGGTTCATAACCAAGTTGATCAATGAAAACATGGGCTGAGATGAGTTCTGTGTCATGGGTTCATAACCAAGTTGATCAATAAAGACATGGGCTGAGATGAGTTCTGTGTCATGGGTTCATAACCAAGTTGATCAATGAAAACATGGGCTGAGATGAGTTCTGTGTCATGGGTTCATAACCAAGTTGATCAATGAAAACATGGGCTGAGATGAGTTCTGTGTCATGGGTTCATAACCAAGTTGATCAATGAAAACATGGGCTGAGATGAGTTCTGTGTCATGGGTTCATAACCAAGTTGATCAATGAAAACGTGGGCTTAGATGAGTTCTGTGTCATGGGTTCATAACCAAGTTGATCAATGAAAACATGGGCTGAGATGAGTTCTGTGTCATGGGTTCATAACCAAGTTAATCAATGAAGACATGGGCTGAGATGAGTTCTGTGTCATGGGTTCATAACCAAGTTGATCAATGAAGACATGGGCTGAGATGAGTTCTGTGTCATGGGTTCATAACCAAGTTGATCAATGAAGACATGGGCTGAGATGAGTTCTGTGTCATGGGTTCATAACCAAGTTGATCAATGAAGACATGGGCTGAGATGAGTTCTGTGTCATGGGTTCATAACCAAGTTGATCAATGAAGACATGGGCTGAGATGAGTTCTGTGTCATGGGTTCATAACCAAGTTGATCAATGAAGACATGGGCTGAGATGAGTTCTGTGTCATGGGTTCATAACCAAGTTGATCAATGAAAACATGGGCTGAGATGAGTTCTGTGTCATGGGTTCATAACCACGTTGATCAATGAAAACATGGGCTGAGATGAGTTCTGTGTCATGGGTTCATAACCAAGTTGATCAATGAAAACATGGGCTGAGATGAGTTCTGTGTCATGGGTTCATAACCAAGTTGATCAATGAAAACATGGGCTGAGATGAGTTCTGTGTCATGGGTTCATAACCAAGTTGATCAATGAAAACATGGGCTGAGATGAGTTCCGTGTCATGGGTTCATAACCAAGTTGATCAATGAAGACATGGGCTGAGATGAGTTCATGTCATGGGTTCATAACCAAGTTGATCAATGAAAACATGGGCTGAGATGAGTTCTGTGTCATGGGTTCATAACCAAGTTGATCAATGAAGACATGGGCTGAGATGAGTTCTGTGTCATGGGTTCATAACCAAGTTGATCAATGAAAACATGGGCTGAGATGCGTTCCGTGTCATGGGTTCATAACCAAGTTAATCAATGAAAACATGGGCTGAGATGAGTTCTGTGTCATGGGTTCATAACCAAGTTGATCAATGAAAACATGGCCTGAGATGAGTTCTGTGTCATGGGTTCATAACCAAGTTGATCAATGAAAACATGGGCTGAGATGAGTTCTGTGTCATGGGTTGATAACCAAGTTGATCAATGAAAACATGGGCTCAGATGAGTTCTGTGTCATGGGTTCATAACCAAGTTGATCAATGAAAACATGGGCTGAGATGAGTTCTGTGTCATGGGTTCATAACCAAGTTGATCAATGAAAACATGGGCTGAGATGAGTTCTGTGTCATGGGTTCATAACCAAGTTGATCAATGAAAACATGGGCTGAGATGAGTTCTGTGTCATGGGTTCATAACCAAGTTGATCAATGAAGACATGGGCTGAGATGAGTTCTGTGTCATGGGTTCATAACCAAGTTGATCAATGAAAACATGGGCTGAGATGAGTTCTGTGTCATGGGTTCATAACCAAGTTGATCAATGAAAACGTGGGCTGAGATGAGTTCTGTGTCATGGGTTCATAACCAAGTTGATCAATGAAGACATGGGCTGAGATGAGTTCTGTGTCATGGGTTCATAACCAAGTTGATCAATGAAAACATGGGCTGAGATGAGTTCTGAGTCATGGGTTCATAACCAAGTTGATCAATGAAAACATGGGCTGAGATGGGTTCTGTGTCATGGGTTCATAACCAAGTTGATCAATGAAAACATGGGCTGAGATGAGTTCTGTGTCATGGGTTCATAATCAAGTTGATCAATGAAAACATGGGCTGAGATGAGTTCTGTGTCATGGGTTCATAACCAAGTTGATCAATGAAAACATGGGCTGAGATGAGTTCTGTGTCATGGGTTCATAACCAAGTTGATCAATGAAAACATGGGCTGAGATGAGTTCTGTGTCATGGGTTCATAACCAAGTTGATCAATGAAGACATGGGCTGAGATGAGTTCTGTGTCATGGGTTCATAACCAAGTTGATCAATGAAAACATGGGCTGAGATGAGTTCTGTGTCATGGGTTCATAACCAATTTGATCAATGAAAACATGGGCTGAGATGAGTTCTGTGTCATGGGTTCATAACCAAGTTGATCAATGAAAACATGGGCTGAGATGAGTTCTGTGTCATGGGTTCATAACCAAGTTGATCAATGAAAACATGGGCTGAGATGAGTTCTGTGTCATGGGTTCATAACCAAGTTGATCAATGAAGACATGGGCTGAGATGAGTTCTGTGTCATGGGTTCATAACCAAGTTGATCAATGAAAACATGGGCTGAGATGAGTTCTGTGTCATGGGTTCATAACCAAGTTGATCAATGAAAACATGGGCTGAGATGGGTTCTGAGTCATGGGTTCATAACCAAGTTGATCAATGAAAACATGGGCTGAGATGGGTTCTGTGTCATGGGTTCATAACCAAGTTGATCAATGAAAACATGGGCTGAGATGAGTTCTGTGTCATGGGTTCATAACCAAGTTGATCAATGAAAACATGGGCTGAGATGAGTTCTGTGTCATGGGTTCATAACCAAGTTGATCAATGAAAACATGGGCTGAGATGAGTTCTGTGTCATGGGTTCATAACCAAGTTGATCAATGAAAACATGGGCTGAGATGAGTTCTGTGTCATGGGTTCATAACCAAGTTGATCAATGAAAACATGGGCTGAGATGAGTTCTGTGTCATGGGTTCATAACCAAGTTGATCAATGAAAACATGGGCTGAGATGGGTTCTGAGTCATGGGTTCATAACCAAGTTGATCAATGAAAACATGGGCTGAGATGGGTTCTGTGTCATGGGTTCATAACCAATTTGATCAATGAAAACATGGGCTGAGACGAGTTCTGTGTCATGGGTTCATAACCAAGTTGATCAATGAAAACATGGGCTGAGATGAGTTCTGTGTCATGGGTTCATAACCAAGTTGATCAATGAAAACATGGGCTGAGATGAGTTCTGTGTCATGGGTTCATAACCAAGTTGATCAATGAAAACATGGGCTGAGATGAGTTCTGTGTCATGGGTTCATAACCAAGTTGATCAATGAAAACGTGGGCTGAGATGAGTTCTGTGTCATGGGTTCATAACCAAGTTGATCAATGAAAACATGGGCTGAGATGAGTTCTGTGTCATGGGTTCATAACCAAGTTGATCAACGAAGACATGGGCTGAGATGAGTTCTGTGTCATGGGTTCATAACCAAGTTGATCAATGAAGACATGGGCTGAGATGAGTTCTGTGTCATGGGTTCATAACCAAGTTAATCAATGAAGACATGGGCTGAGATGAGTTCTGTGTCATGGGTTCATAACCAAGTTGATCAATGAAGACATGGCTGAGATGAGTTCTGTGTCATGGGTTCATAACCAAGTTGATCAATGAAGACATGGGCTGAGATGAGTTCTGTGTCATGGGTTCATAACCAAGTTGATCAATGAAGACATGGGCTGAGATGAGTTCTGTGTCATGGGTTCATAACCAAGTTGATCAATGAAGACATGGGCTGAGATGAGTTCTGTGTCATGGGTTCATAACCAAGTTGATCAATGAAGACATGGGCTGAGATGAGTTCTGTGTCGTGGGTTCATAACCAAGTTGATCAATGAAGACATGGGCTGAGATGAGTTCTGTGTCATGGGTTCATAACCAAGTTGATCAATGAAAACATGGGCTGAGATGAGTTCTGTGTCATGGGTTCAAAACCAAGTTGATCAATGAAAACATGGGCTGAGATGAGTTCTGTGTCATGGGTTCATAACCAAGTTGATCAATGAAGACATGGGCTGAGATGAGTTCTGTGTCATGGGTTCATAACCAAGTTGATCAATGAAAACATGGGCCGAGATGAGTTCTGTGTCATGGGTTCATAACCAAGTTGATCAATGAAAACGTGGGCTGAGATGAGTTCTGTGTCATGGGTTCATAACCAAGTTGTACAATGAAAACATGGGCTGAGATGAGTTCTGTGTCATGGGTTCATAACCAAGTTGATCAATGAAAACGTGGGCTGAGATGAGTTCTGTGTCATGGGTTCATAACCAAGTTGATCAATGAAGACATGGGCTGAGATGAGTTCTGTGTCATGGGTTCATAACCAAGTTGATCAATGAAAACATGGGCTGAGATGAGTTCTGTGTCATGGGTTCATAACCAAGTTGATCAATGAAAACATGGGCTGAGATGAGTTCTGTGTCATGGGTTCATAACCAAGTTGATCAATGAAGACATGGGCTGAGATGAGTTCTGTGTCATGGGTTCATAACCAAGTTGATCAATGAAAACATGGGCTGAGATGAGTTCTGTGTCATGGGTTCATAACCAAGTTGATCAATGAAAACATGGGCTGAGATGAGTTCTGTGTCATGGGTTCATAACCAAGTTGATCAATGAAAACATGGGCTGAGATGAGTTCTGTGTCATGGGTTCATAACCAACTTGATCAATGAAAACATGGGTTGAGATGAGTTCTGTGTCATGGGTTCATAACCAAGTTGATCAATGAAAACATGGGCTGAGATGAGTTCTGTGTCATGGGTTCATAACCAAGTTGATCAATGAAAACATGGGCTGAGATGAGTTCTGTGTCATGGGTTCATAACCAAGTTGATCAATGAAAACATGGGCTGAGATGAGTTCTGTGTCATGGGTTCATAACCAAGTTGATCAATGAAAACATGGGCTGATATGGGTTCTGAGTCATGGGTTCATAACCAAGTTGATCAATGAAAACATGGGCTGAGATGAGTTCTGTGTCATGGGTTCATAACCAAGTTGATCAATGAAAACATGGGCTGAGATGAGTTCTGTGTCATGGGTTCATAACCAAGTTGATCAATGAAAACGTGGGCTGAGATGAGTTCTGTGTCATGGGTTCATAACCAAGTTGATCAATGAAAACATGGGCTGAGATGAGTTCTGTGTCATGGGTTCATAACCAAGTTGATCAATGAAGACATGGGCTGAGATGAGTTCTGTGTCATGGGTTCATAACCAAGTTGATCAATGAAGACATGGGCTGAGATGAGTTCTGTGTCTTGGGTTCATAACCAAGTTAATCAATGAAGACATGGGCTGAGATGAGTTCTGTGTCATGGGTTCATAACCAAGTTGATCAATGAAGACATGGGCTGAGATGAGTTCTGTGTCATGGGTTCATAACCAAGTTGATCAATGAAGACATGGGCTGAGATGAGTTCTGTGTCATGGGTTCATAACCAAGTTGATCAATGAAGACATGGGCTGAGATGAGTTCTGTGTCATGGGTTCATAACCAAGTTGATCAATGAAGACATGGGCTGAGATGAGTTCTGTGTCATGGGTTCATAACCAAGTTGATCAATGAAGACATGGGCTGAGATGAGTTCTGTGTCATGGGTTCATAACCAAGTTGACCAATGAAGACATGGGCTGAGATGAGTTCTGTGTCATGGGTTCATAACCAAGTTGATCAATGAAGACATGGGCTGAGATGAGTTCTGTGTCATGGGTTCATAACCAAGTTGATCAATGAAGACATGGGCTGAGATGAGTTCTGTGTCATGGGTTCATAACCAAGTTGATCAATGAAGACATGGGCTGAGATGAGTTTTGTGTCATGGGTTCATAACCAAGTTGATCAATGAAAACATGGGCTGAGACGAGTTCTGTGTCATGGGTTCATAACCAAGTTGATCAATAAAAACATGGGCTGAGATGAGTTCTGTGTCATGGGTTCAAAACCAAGTTGATCAATGAAAACATGGGCTGAGATGAGTTCTGTGTCATGGGTTCATAACCAAGTTGATCAATGAAGACATGGGCTGAGATGAGTTCTGTGTCATGGGTTCATAACCAAGTTGATCAATGAAGACATGGGCTGAGATGAGTTCTGTGTCATGGGTTCATAACCAAGTTAATCAATGAAGACATGGGCTGAGATGAGTTCTGTGTCATGGGTTCATAACCAAGTTGATCAATGAAGACATGGGCTGAGATGAGTTCTGTGTCATGGGTTCATAACCAAGTTGATCAATGAAGACATGGGCTGAGATGAGTTCTGTGTCATGGGTTCATAACCAAGTTGATCAATGAAAACATGGGCTGAGATGAGTTCTGTGTCATGGGTTCATAACCAAGTTGATCAATGAAAACATGGGCTGAGATGAGTTCTGTGTCATGGGTTCATAACCAAGTTGATCAATGAAAACATGGGCTGAGATGAGTTCTGTGTCATGGGTTCATAACCAAGTTGATCAATGAAAACATGGGCTGAGATGAGTTCTGTGTCATGGGTTCATAACCAAGTTGATCAATGAAAACATGGGCTGAGATGGGTTCTGAGTCATGGGTTCATAACCAAGTTGATCAATGAAAACATGGGCTGAGATGGGTTCTGTGTCATGGGTTCATAACCAAGTTGATCAATGAAAACATGGGCTGAGATGAGTTCTGTGTCATGGGTTCATAACCAAGTTGATCAATGAAAACATGGGCTGAGATGAGTTCTGTGTCATGGGTTCATAACCAAGTTGATCAATGAAAACATGGGCTGAGATGAGTTCTGTGTCATGGGTTCATAACCAAGTTGATCAATAAAAACATGGGCTGAGATGAGTTCTGTGTCATGGGTTCATAACCAAGTTGATCAATGAAAACATGGGCTGAGATGAGTTCTGTGTCATGGGTTCATAACCAAGTTGATCAATGAAAACATGGGCTGAGATGAGTTCTGTGTCATGGGTTCATAACCAATTTGATCAATGAAAACATGGGCTGAGACGAGTTCTGTGTCATGGGTTCATAACCAAGTTGATCAATGAAAACATGGGCTGAGATGAGTTCTGTGTCATGGGTTCATAACCAAGTTGATCAATGAAAACATGGGCTGAGATGAGTTCTGTGTCATGGGTTCATAACCAAGTTGATCAATGAAGACATGGGCTGAGATGAGTTCTGTGTCATGGGTTCATAACCAAGTTAATCAATGAAGACATGTGCTGAGATGAGTTCTGTGTCATGGGTTCATAACCAAGTTGATCAATGAAGACATGGGCTGAGATGAGTTCTGTGTCATGGGTTCATAACCAAGTTGATCAATGAAGACATGGGCTGAGATGAGTTCTGTGTCATGGGTTCATAACCAAGTTGATCAATGAAGACATGGGCTGAGATGAGTTCTGTGTCATGGGTTCATAACCAAGTTGATCAATGACGACATGGGCTGAGATGAGTTCTGTGTCATGGGTTCATAACCAAGTTGATCAATGAAGACATGGGCTGAGATGAGTTCTGTGTCATGGGTTCATAACCAAGTTGATCAATGAAGACATGGGCTGAGATGAGTTCTGTGTCATGGGTTCATAACCAAGTTGATCAATGAAAACATGGGCTGAGATGAGTTCTGTGTCATGGGTTCATAACCAAGTTGATCAATGAAAACATGGGCTGAGATGAGTTCTGTGTCATGGGTTCATAACCAAGTTGATCAATGAAGACATGGGCTGAGATGAGTTCTGTGTCATGGGTTCATAACCAAGTTGATCAATGAAGACATGGGCTGAGATGAGTTCTGTGTCATGGGTTCATAACCAAGTTGATCAATGAAGACATGGGCTGAGATGAGTTCTGTGTCATGGGTTCATAACCAAGTTGATCAATGAAAACATGGGCTGAGATGAGTTCTGTGTCATGGGTTCATAACCAAGTTGATCAATGAAAACATGGGCTGAGATGAGTTCTGTGTCATGGGTTCATAACCAAGTTGATCAATGAAAACATGGGCTGAGATGAGTTCCGTGTCATGGGTTCATAACCAAGTTGATCAATGAAGACATGGGCTGAGATGAGTTCTGTGTCATGGGTTCATAACCAAGTTGATCAATGAAAACATGGGCTGAGATGAGTTCTGTGTCATGGGTTCATAACCAAGTTGATCAATGAAAACATGGGCTGAGATGAGTTATGTGTCATGGGTTCATAACCAAGTTGATCAATGAAAACATGGGCTGAGATGAGTTCTGTGTCATGGGTTCATAACCAATTTGATCAATGAAAACATGGGCTGAGACGAGTTCTGTGTCATGGGTTCATAACCAAGTTGATCAATGAAAACATGGGCTGAGATGAGTTCTGTGTCATGGGTTCATAACCAAGTTGATCAATGAAAACATGGGCTGAGATGAGTTCTGTGTCATGGGTTCATAACCAAGTTGATCAATGAAGACATGGGCTGAGATGAGTTCTGTGTCATGGGTTCATAACCAAGTTAATCAATGAAGACATGGGCTGAGATGAGTTCTGTGTCATGGGTTCATAACCAAGTTGATCAATGAAGACTTGGGCTGAGATGAGTTCTGTGTCATGGGTTCATAACCAAGTTGATCAATGAAGACATGGGCTGAGATGAGTTCTGTGTCATGGGTTCATAACCAAGTTGATCAATGAAGACATGGGCTGAGATGAGTTCTGTGTCATGGGTTCATAACCAAGTTGATCAATGACGACATGGGCTGAGATGAGTTCTGTGTCATGGGTTCATAACCAAGTTGATCAATGAAGACATGGGCTGAGATGAGTTCTGTGTCATGGGTTCATAACCAAGTTGATCAATGAAGACATGGGCTGAGATGAGTTCTGTGTCATGGGTTCATAACCAAGTTGATCAATGAAAACATGGGCTGAGATGAGTTCTGTGTCATGGGTTCATAACCAAGTTGATCAATGAAAACATGGGCTGAGATGAGTTCTGTGTCATGGGTTCATAACCAAGTTGATCAATGAAGACATGGGCTGAGATGAGTTCTGTGTCATGGTTTCATAACCAAGTTGATCAATGAAGACATGGGCTGAGATGAGTTCTGTGTCATGGGTTCATAACCAAGTTGATCAATGAAAACATGGGCTGAGATGAGTTCTGTGTCATGGGTTCATAACCAAGTTGATCAATGAAAACATGGGCTGAGATGAGTTCTGTGTCATGGGTTCATAACCAAGTTGATCAATGAAGACATGGGCTGAGATGAGTTCTGTGCCATGGGTTCATAACCAAGTTGATCAATGAAAACATGGGCTGAGATGAGTTCTGTGTCATGGGTTCATAACCAAGTTGATCAATGAAAACATGGGCTGAGATGAGTTCTGTGTCATGGGTTCATAACCAAGTTGATCAATGAAGACATGGGCTGAGATGAGTTCTGTGTCATGGGTTCATAACCAAGTTGATCAATGAAAAAATGGGCTGAGATTAGTTCTGTGTCATGGGTTCATAACCAAGTTGATCAATGAAAACATGGGCTGAGATGAGTTCTGTGTCATGGGTTCATAACCAAGTTGATCAATGAAAACATGGGCTGAGATGAGTTCTGTGTCATGGGTTCATAACCAAGTTGATCAATGAAAACATGGGCTGAGATGAGTTCTGTGTCATGGGTTCATAACCAAGTTGATCAATGAAAACATGGGCTGAGATGAGTTCTGTGTCATGGGTTCATAACCAAGTTGATCAATGAAAACATGGGCTGAGATGAGTTCTGTGTCATGGGTTCATAACCAAGTTGATCAATGAAAACATGGGCTGAGATGAGTTCTGTGTCATGGGTTCATAACCAAGTTGATCAATGAAAACATGGGCTGAGATGAGTTCTGTGTCATGGGTTCATAACCAAGTTGATCAATGAAAACATGGGCTGAGATGAGTTCTGTGTCATGGGTTCATAACCAAGTTGATCAATGAAAACATGGGCTGAGATGGGTTCTGAGTCATGGGTTCATAACAAAGTTGATCAATGAAAACATGGGCTGAGATGAGTTCCGTGTCATGGGTTCATAACCAAGTTGATCAATGAAGACATGGGCTGAGATGAGTTCTGTGTCATGGGTTGATAACCAAGTTGATCAATGAAAACATGGGCTGAGATGAGTTCTGTGTCATGGGTTCATAACCAAGTTGATCAATGAAGACATGGGCTGAGATGAGTTCTGTGTCATGGGTTCATAACCAAGTTGATCAATGAAAACATGGGCTGAGATGAGTTCTGTGTCATGGGTTCATAACCAAGTTGATCAATGAAGACATGGGCTGAGATGAGTTATGTGTCATGGGTTCATAACCAAGTTGATCAATGAAAACATGGGCTGAGATGAGTTCTGTGTCATGGGTTCATAACCAATTTGATCAATGAAAACATGGGCTGAGACGAGTTCTGTGTCATGGGTTCATAACCAAGTTGATCAATGAAAACATGGGCTGAGATGAGTTCTGTGTCATGGGTTCATAACCAAGTTGATCAATGAAAACATGGGCTGAGATGAGTTCTGTGTCATGGGTTCATAACCAAGTTGATCAATGAAGACATGGGCTGAGATGAGTTCTGTGTCATGGGTTCATAACCAAGTTAATCAATGAAGACATGGGCTGAGATGAGTTCTGTGTCATGGGTTCATAACCAAGTTGATCAATGAAGACATGGGCTGAGATGAGTTCTGTGTCATGGGTTCATAACCAAGTTGATCAATGAAGACATGGGCTGAGATGAGTTCTGTGTCATGGGTTCATAACCAAGTTGATCAATGAAGACATGGGCTGAGATGAGTTCTGTGTCATGGGTTCATAACCAAGTTGATCAATGACGACATGGGCTGAGATGAGTTCTGTGTCATGGGTTCATAACCAAGTTGATCAATGAAGACATGGGCTGAGATGAGTTCTGTGTCATGGGTTCATAACCAAGTTGATCAATGAAGACATGGGCTGAGATGAGTTCTGTGTCATGGGTTCATAACCAAGTTGATCAATGAAAACATGGGCTGAGATGAGTTCTGTGTCATGGGTTCATAACCAAGTTGATCAATGAAAACATGGGCTGAGATGAGTTCTGTGTCATGGGTTCATAACCAAGTTGATCAATGAAAACATGGGCTGAGATGGGTTCTGAGTCATGGGTTCATAACAAAGTTGATCAATGAAAACATGGGCTGAGATGAGTTCCGTGTCATGGGTTCATAACCAAGTTGATCAATGAAGACATGGGCTGAGATGAGTTCTGTGTCATGGGTTGATAACCAAGTTGATCAATGAAAACATGGGCTGAGATGAGTTCTGTGTCATGGGTTCATAACCAAGTTGATCAATGAAGACATGGGCTGAGATGAGTTCTGTGTCATGGGTTCATAACCAAGTTGATCAATGAAAACATGGGCTGAGATGAGTTCTGTGTCATGGGTTCATAACCAAGTTGATCAATGAAGACATGGGCTGAGATGAGTTATGTGTCATGGGTTCATAACCAAGTTGATCAATGAAAACATGGGCTGAGATGAGTTCTGTGTCATGGGTTCATAACCAATTTGATCAATGAAAACATGGGCTGAGACGAGTTCTGTGTCATGGGTTCATAACCAAGTTGATCAATGAAAACATGGGCTGAGATGAGTTCTGTGTCATGGGTTCATAACCAAGTTGATCAATGAAGACATGGGCTGAGATGAGTTTTGTGTCATGGGTTCATAACCAAGTTGATCAATGACGACATGGGCTGAGATGAGTTCTGTGTCATGGGTTCATAACCAAGTTGATCAATGAAGACATGGGCTGAGATGAGTTCTGTGTCATGGGTTCATAACCAAGTTGATCAATGAAGACATGGGCTGAGATGAGTTCTGTGTCATGGGTTCATAACCAAGTTGATCAATGAAAACATGGGCTGAGATGAGTTCTGTGTCATGGGTTCATAACCAAGTTGATCAATGAAAACATGGGCTGAGATGAGTTCTGTGTCATGGGTTCATAACCAAGTTGATCAATGAAAACATGGGCTGAGATGGGTTCTGTGTCATGGGTTCATAACCAAGTTGATCAATGAAAACATGGGCTGAGATGAGTTCTGTGTCATGGGTTCATAACCAAGTTGATCAATGAAAACATGGGCTGAGATGAGTTCTGTGTCATGGGTTCATAACCAAGTTGATCAATGAAAACATGGGCTGAGATGGGTTCTGAGTCATGGGTTCATAACAAAGTTGATCAATGAAAACATGGGCTGAGATGAGTTCCGTGTCATGGGTTCATAACCAAGTTGATCAAGAAGACATGGGCTGAGATGAGTTCTGTGTCATGGGTTGATAACCAAGTTGATCAATGAAAACATGGGCTGAGATGAGTTCTGTGTCATGGGTTCATAACCAAGTTGATCAATGAAGACATGGGCTGAGATGAGTTCTGTGTCATGGGTTCATAACCAAGTTGATCAATGAAAACATGGGCTGAGATGAGTTCTGTGTCATGGGTTCACAACCAAGTTGATCAATGAAAACATGGGCTGAGATGAGTTCTGTGTCATGGGTTCATAACCAAGTTGATCAATGAAGACATGGGCTGAGATGAGTTCTGTGTCATGGGTTCATAACCAAGTTGATCAATGAAAACATGGGCTGAGATGAGTTCCGTGTCATGGGTTCATAACCAAGTTGATCAATGAAAACATGGGCTGAGATGAGTTCTGTGTCATGGGTTCATAACCAAGTTGATCAATGAAAACATGGGCTGAGATGAGTTCTGTGTCATGGGTTCATAACCAAGTTGATCAATGAAAACATGGGCTGAGATGAGTTCTGTGTCATGGGTTCATAACCAAGTTGATCAATGAAGACATGGGCTGAGATGAGTTCTGTGTCATGGGTTCATAACCAAGTTGATCAATGAAGACATGGGCTGAGATGAGTTCTGTGTCATGGGTTCATAACCAAGTTGATCAATGAAGACATGGGCTGAGATGAGTTCTGTGTCATGGGTTCATAACCAAGTTGATCAATGAAGACATGGGCTGAGATGAGTTCTGTGTCATGGGTTCATAACCAAGTTGATCAATGAAGACATGGGCTGAGATGAGTTCTGTGTCATGGGTTCATAACCAAGTTGATCAATGAAAACATGGGCTGAGATGAGTTCTGTGTCATGGGTTCATAACCAAGTTGATCAATGAAAACATGGGCTGAGATGAGTTCTGTGTCATGGGTTCATAACCAAGTTGATCAATGAAAACATGGGCTGAGATGAGTTCTGTGTCATGGGTTCATAACCAAGTTGATCAATGAAAACATGGGCTGAGATGAGTTCTGTGTCATGGGTTCATAACCAAGTTGATCAATGAAGACATGGGCTGAGATGAGTTCTGTGTCATGGGTTTATAACCAAGTTGATCAATGAAGACATGGGCTGAGATGAGTTCTGTGTCATGGGTTCATAACCAAGTTGATCAATGAAAACATGGGCTGAGATGAGTTCTGTGTCATGGGTTCATAACCAAGTTGATCAATGAAAACATGGGCTGAGATGAGTTATGTGTCATGGGTTCATAATCAAGTTGATCAATGAAAACATGGGCTGAGATGAGTTCTGTGTCATGGGTTCATAACCAAGTTGATCAATGAAAACATGGGCTGAGATGAGTTCCGTGTCATGGGTTCATAACCAAGTTGATCAATGAAGACATGGGCTGAGATGAGTTCTGTGTCATGGGTTCATAACCAAGTTGATCAATGAAAACGTGGGCTGAGATGAGTTCTGTGTCATGGGTTCATAACCAAGTTGATCAATGAAGACATGGGCTGAGATGAGTTCTGTGTCATGGGTTCATAACCAAGTTGATCAATGAAAACATGGGCTGAGATGAGTTCTGTGTCATGGGTTCATAACCAAGTTGATCAATGAAAACATGGGCTGTGATGAGTTCTGTGTCATGGGTTCATAACCAAGTTGATCAATGAAGACATGGGCTGAGATGAGTTCTGTGCCATGGGTTCATAACCAAGTTGATCAATGAAGACATGGGCTGAGATGAGTTCTGTGTCATGGGTTCATAACCAAGTTGATCAATGAAAACATGGGCTGAGATGAGTTCTGTGTCATGGGTTCATAATCAAGTTGATCAATGAAAACATGGGCTGAGATGAGTTCTGTGTCATGGGTTCATAACCAAGTTGATCAATGAAAACATGGGCTGAGATGAGTTCTGTGTCATGGGTTCATAACCAAGTTGATCAATGAAAACATGGGCTGAGATGAGTTCTGTGTCATGGGTTCATAACCAAGTTGATCAATGAAGACATGGGCTGAGATGAGTTCTGTGTCATGGGTTCATAACCAAGTTGATCAATGAAAACATGGGCTGAGATGAGTTCTGTGTCATGGGTTCATAATCAAGTTGATCAATGAAAACATGGGCTGAGATGAGTTCTGTGTCATGGGTTCATAACCAAGTTGATCAATGAAAACATGGGCTGAGATGAGTTCCGTGTCATGGGTTCATAACCAAGTTGATCAATGAAGACATGGGCTGAGATGAGTTCTGTGTCATGGGTTCATAACCAAGTTGATCAATGAAAACATGGGCTGAGATGAGTTCTGTGTCATGGGTTCACAACCAAGTTGATCAATGAAAACATGGGCTGAGATGAGTTCTGTGTCATGGGTTCATAACCAAGTTGATCAATGAAAACATGGGCTGAGATGAGTTCTGTGTCATGGGTTCATAACCAAGTTGATCAATGAAAACATGGGCTGAGATGAGTTCTGTGTCATGGGTTCATAACCAAGTTGATCAATGAAAACATGGGCTGAGATGATTTCTGTGTCATGGGTTCATAACCAAGTTGATCAATGAAAACATGGGCTGAGATGAGTTCTGTGTCATGGGTTCATAACCAAGTTGATCAATGAAAACATGGGCTGAGATGAGTTCTGTGTCATGGGTTCATAACCAAGTTGATCAATGAAGACATGGGCTGAGATGAGTTCTGTGTCATGGGTTCATAACCAAGTTGATCAATGAAAACATGGGCTGAGATGAGTTCTGTGTCATGGGTTCATAACCAAGTTGATCAATGAAGACGTGGGCTGAGATGAGTTCTGTGTCATGGGTTCATAACCAAGTTGATCAATGAAAACGTGGGCTGAGATGAGTTCTGTGTCATGGGTTCATAACCAAGTTGATCAATGAAGACATGGGCTGAGATGAGTTCTGTGTCATGGGTTCATAACCAAGTTGATCAATGAAAACATGGGCTGAGATGA
Source organism: Siphonodentalium dalli (assembly GCA_032622095.1). NCBI lineage: Eukaryota > Metazoa > Mollusca > Scaphopoda > Gadilida > Siphonodentaliidae > Siphonodentalium > Siphonodentalium dalli. The sequence continues at coordinate 275,549 of CP136062.1, forward strand.
GTTCTGTGTCATGGGTTCATAACCAAGTTGATCAATGAAGACATGGGCTGAGATGAGTTCTGTGCCATGGGTTCATAACCAAGTTGATCAATGAAAACATGGGTTGAGATGAGTTCTGTGTCATGGGTTCATAACCAAGTTGATCAATGAAAACATGGGCTGAGATGAGTTCTGTGTCATGGGTTCATAACCAAGTTGATCAATGAAAACATGGGCTGAGATGAGTTCTGTGTCATGGGTTCATAACCAAGTTGATCAATGAAAACATGGGCTGAGATGAGTTCTGTGTCATGGGTTCATAACCAAGTTGATCAATGAAAACATGGGCTGAGATGAGTTCTGTGTCATGGGTTCATAACCAAGTTGATCAATGAAAACATGGGCTGAGATGAGTTCTGTGTCATGGGTTCATAATCAAGTTGATCAATGAAAACATGGGCTGAGATGAGTTCTGTGTCATGGGTTCATAACCAAGTTGATCAATGAAAACATGGGCTGAGATGAGTTCTGTGTCATGGGTTCATAACCAAGTTGATCAATGAAAACATGGGCTGAGATGAGTTCTGTGTCATGGGTTCATAACCAAGTTGATCAATGAAGACATGGGCTGAGATGAGTTCTGTGTCATGGGTTCATAACCAAGTTGATCAATGAAAACATGGGCTGAGATGAGTTATGTGTCATGGGTTCATAATCAAGTTGATCAATGAAAACATGGGCTGAGATGAGTTCTGTGTCATGGGTTCATAACCAAGTTGATCAATGAAAACATGGGCTGAGATGAGTTCCGTGTCATGGGTTCATAACCAAGTTGATCAATGAAGACATGGGCTGAGATGAGTTCTGTGTCATGGGTTCATAACCAAGTTGATCAATGAAAACGTGGGCTGAGATGAGTTCTGTGTCATGGGTTCATAACCAAGTTGATCAATGAAGACATGGGCTGAGATGAGTTCTGTGTCATGGGTTCATAACCAAGTTGATCAATGAAAACATGGGCTGAGATGAGTTCTGTGTCATGGGTTCATAACCAAGTTGATCAATGAAAACATGGGCTGTGATGAGTTCTGTGTCATGGGTTCATAACCAAGTTGATCAATGAAGACATGGGCTGAGATGAGTTCTGTGCCATGGGTTCATAACCAAGTTGATCAATGAAGACATGGGCTGAGATGAGTTCTGTGTCATGGGTTCATAACCAAGTTGATCAATGAAAACATGGGCTGAGATGAGTTCTGTGTCATGGGTTCATAATCAAGTTGATCAATGAAAACATGGGCTGAGATGAGTTCTGTGTCATGGGTTCATAACCAAGTTGATCAATGAAAACATGGGCTGAGATGAGTTCTGTGTCATGGGTTCATAACCAAGTTGATCAATGAAAACATGGGCTGAGATGAGTTCTGTGTCATGGGTTCATAACCAAGTTGATCAATGAAGACATGGGCTGAGATGAGTTCTGTGTCATGGGTTCATAACCAAGTTGATCAATGAAAACATGGGCTGAGATGAGTTCTGTGTCATGGGTTCATAATCAAGTTGATCAATGAAAACATGGGCTGAGATGAGTTCTGTGTCATGGGTTCATAACCAAGTTGATCAATGAAAACATGGGCTGAGATGAGTTCCGTGTCATGGGTTCATAACCAAGTTGATCAATGAAGACATGGGCTGAGATGAGTTCTGTGTCATGGGTTCATAACCAAGTTGATCAATGAAAACATGGGCTGAGATGAGTTCTGTGTCATGGGTTCACAACCAAGTTGATCAATGAAAACATGGGCTGAGATGAGTTCTGTGTCATGGGTTCATAACCAAGTTGATCAATGAAAACATGGGCTGAGATGAGTTCTGTGTCATGGGTTCATAACCAAGTTGATCAATGAAAACATGGGCTGAGATGAGTTCTGTGTCATGGGTTCATAACCAAGTTGATCAATGAAAACATGGGCTGAGATGATTTCTGTGTCATGGGTTCATAACCAAGTTGATCAATGAAAACATGGGCTGAGATGAGTTCTGTGTCATGGGTTCATAACCAAGTTGATCAATGAAAACATGGGCTGAGATGAGTTCTGTGTCATGGGTTCATAACCAAGTTGATCAATGAAGACATGGGCTGAGATGAGTTCTGTGTCATGGGTTCATAACCAAGTTGATCAATGAAAACATGGGCTGAGATGAGTTCTGTGTCATGGGTTCATAACCAAGTTGATCAATGAAGACGTGGGCTGAGATGAGTTCTGTGTCATGGGTTCATAACCAAGTTGATCAATGAAAACGTGGGCTGAGATGAGTTCTGTGTCATGGGTTCATAACCAAGTTGATCAATGAAGACATGGGCTGAGATGAGTTCTGTGTCATGGGTTCATAACCAAGTTGATCAATGAAAACATGGGCTGAGATGAGTTCTGTGTCATGGGTTCATAACCAAGTTGATCAATGAAGACATGGGCTGAGATGAGTTCTGTGCCATGGGTTCATAACCAAGTTGATCAATGAAAACATGGGTTGAGATGAGTTCTGTGTCATGGGTTCATAACCAAGTTGATCAATGAAAACATGGGCTGAGATGAGTTCTGTGTCATGGGTTCATAACCAAGTTGATCAATGAAAACATGGGCTGAGATGAGTTCTGTGTCATGGGTTCATAACCAAGTTGATCAATGAAAACATGGGCTGAGATGAGTTCTGTGTCATGGGTTCATAACCAAGTTGATCAATGAAAACATGGGCTGAGATGAGTTCTGTGTCATGGGTTCATAACCAAGTTGATCAATGAAAACATGGGCTGAGATGAGTTCTGTGTCATGGGTTCATAATCAAGTTGATCAATGAAAACATGGGCTGAGATGAGTTCTGTGTCATGGGTTCATAACCAAGTTGATCAATGAAAACATGGGCTGAGATGAGTTCTGTGTCATGGGTTCATAACCAAGTTGATCAATGAAAACATGGGCTGAGATGAGTTCTGTGTCATGGGTTCATAACCAAGTTGATCAATGAAGACATGGGCTGAGATGAGTTCTGTGTCATGGGTTCATAACCAAGTTGATCAATGAAAACATGGGCTGAGATGAGTTCTGTGTCATGGGTTCATAATCAAGTTGATCAATGAAAACATGGGCTGAGATGAGTTCTGTGTCATGGGTTCATAACCAAGTTGATCAATGAAAACATGGGCTGAGATGAGTTCCGTGTCATGGGTTCATAACCAAGTTGATCAATGAAGACATGGGCTGAGATGAGTTCTGTGTCATGGGTTCATAACCAAGTTGATCAATGAAGACATGGGCTGAGATGAATTCTGTGTCATGGGTTCACAACCAAGTTGATCAATGAAAACATGGGCTGAGATGAGTTCTGTGTCATGGGTTCATAACCAAGTTGATCAATGAAGACATGGGCTGAGATGAGTTCTGTGTCATGGGTTCATAACCAAGTTGATCAATGAAAACATGGGCTGAGATGAGTTCTGTGTCATGGGTTCATAATCAAGTTGATCAATGAAAACATGGGCTGAGATGAGTTCTGTGTCATGGGTTCATAACCAAGTTGATCAATGAAAACATGGGCTGAGATGAGTTCCGTGTCATGGGTTCATAACCAAGTTGATCAATGAAGACATGGGCTGAGATGAGTTCTGTGTCATGGGTTCATAACCAAGTTGATCAATGAAAACATGGGCTGAGATGAGTTCTGTGTCATGGGTTCACAACCAAGTTGATCAATGAAAACATGGGCTGAAATGAGTTCTGTGTCATGGGTTCATAACCAAGTTGATCAATGAAAACATGGGCTGAGATGAGTTCTGTGTCATGGGTTCATAACCAAGTTGATCAATGAAAACATGGGCTGAGATGATTTCTGTGTCATGGGTTCATAACCAAGTTGATCAATGAAAACATGGGCTGAGATGAGTTCTGTGTCATGGGTTCATAACCAAGTTGATCAATGAAAACATGGGCTGAGATGAGTTCTGTGTCATGGGTTCATAACCAAGTTGATCAATGAAGACATGGGCTGAGATGAGTTCTGTGTCATGGGTTCATAACCAAGTTGATCAATGAAAACATGGGCTGAGATGAGTTCTGTGTCATGGGTTCATAACCAAGTTGATCAATGAAGACGTGGGCTGAGATGAGTTCTGTGTCATGGGTTCATAACCAAGTTGATCAATGAAAACGTGGGCTGAGATGAGTTCTGTGTCATGGGTTCATAACCAAGTTGATCAATGAAGACATGGGCTGAGATGAGTTCTGTGTCATGGGTTCATAACCAAGTTGATCAATGAAAACATGGGCTGAGATGAGTTCTGTGTCATGGGTTCATAACCAAGTTGATCAATGAAGACATGGGCTGAGATGAGTTCTGTGCCATGGGTTCATAACCAAGTTGATCAATGAAAACATGGGTTGAGATGAGTTCTGTGTCATGGGTTCATAACCAAGTTGATCAATGAAAACATGGGCTGAGATGAGTTCTGTGTCATGGGTTCATAACCAAGTTGATCAATGAAAACATGGGCTGAGATGAGTTCTGTGTCATGGGTTCATAACCAAGTTGATCAATGAAAACATGGGCTGAGATGAGTTCTGTGTCATGGGTTCATAACCAAGTTGATCAATGAAAACATGGGCTGAGATGAGTTCTGTGTCATGGGTTCATAACCAAGTTGATCAATGAAGACATGAGCTGAGATGAGTTCTGTGTCATGGGTTCATAACCAAGTTGATCAATGAAGACATGGGCTGAGATGAGTTCTGTGTCATGGGTTCATAACCAAGTTGATCAATGAAAACATGGGCTGAGATGAGTTCTGTGTCATGGGTTCATAACCAAGTTGATCAATGAAAACATGGGCTGAGATGAGTTCTGTGTCATGGGTTCATAAACAAGTTGATCAATGAAAACATGGGCTGAGATGAGTTCCGTGTCATGGGTTCATAACCAAGTTGATCAATGAAGACATGGGCTGAGATGAGTTCTGTGTCATGGGTTCATAACCAAGTTGATCAATGAAAACATGGGCTGAGATGAGTTCTGTGTCATGGGTTCATAACCAAGTTGATCAATGAAAACATGGGCTGAGATGAGTTCTGTGTCATGGGTTCATAACCAAGTTGATCAATGAAAACATGGGCTGAGATGAGTTCTGTGTCATGGGTTCATAACCAAGTTGATCAATGAAAACATGGGCTGAGATGAGTTCTGTGTCATGGGTTCATAACCAAGTTGATCAATGAAAACATGGGCTGAGATGAGTTCTGTGTCATGGGTTCATAACCAAGTTGATCAATGAAAACATGGGCTGAGATGAGTTCTGTGTCATGGGTTCATAACCAAGTTGATCAATGAAAACATGGGCTGAGATGAGTTCTGTGTCATGGGTTCATAACCAAGTTGATAAATGAAGACATGGGCTGAGATGAGTTCTGTGTCATGGGTTCATAACCAAGTTGATCAATGAAGACATGGGCTGAGATGAGTTCTGTGTCATGGGTTCATAACCAAGTTGATCAATGAAAACATGGGCTGAGATGAGTTCTGTGTCATGGGTTCATAACCAAGTTGATCAATGAAAACATGGGCTGAGATGAGTTCTGTGTCATGGGTTCATAACCAAGTTGATCAATGAAAACATGGGCTGAGATGATTTCTGTGTCATGGGTTCATAACCAAGTTGATCAATGAAAACATGGGCTGAGATGAGTTCTGTGTCATGGGTTCATAACCAAGTTGATCAATGAAAACATGGGCTGAGATGAGTTCTGTGTCATGGGTTCATAACCAAGTTGATCAATGAAGACATGGGCTGAGATGAGTTCTGTGTCATGGGTTCATAACCAAGTTGATCAATGAAAACATGGGCTGAGATGAGTTCTGTGTCATGGGTTCATAACCAAGTTGATCAATGAAGACGTGGGCTGAGATGAGTTCTGTGTCATGGGTTCATAACCAAGTTGATCAATGAAAACGTGGGCTGAGATGAGTTCTGTGTCATGGGTTCATAACCAAGTTGATCAATGAAGACATGGGCTGAGATGAGTTCTGTGTCATGGGTTCATAACCAAGTTGATCAATGAAAACATGGGCTGAGATGAGTTCTGTGTCATGGGTTCATAACCAAGTTGATCAATGAAGACATGGGCTGAGATGAGTTCTGTCCCATGGGTTCATAACCAAGTTGATCAATGAAAACATGGGCTGAGATGAGTTCTGTGTCATGGGTTCATAACCAAGTTGATCAATGAAAACATGGGCTGAGATGAGTTCTGTGTCATGGGTTCATAACCAAGTTGATCAATGAAAACATGGGCTGAGATGAGTTCTGTGTCATGGGTTCATAACCAAGTTGATCAATGAAAACATGGGCTGAGATGAGTTCTGTGTCATGGGTTCATAACCAAGTTGATCAATGAAAACAAGGGCTGAGATGAGTTCTGTGTCATGGGTTCATAACCAAGTTGATCAATGAAGACATGGGCTGAGATGAGTTCTGTGTCATGGGTTCATAACCAAGTTGATCAATGAAGACATGGGCTGAGATGAGTTCTGTGTCATGGGTTCATAACCAAGTTGATCAATGAAAACATGGGCTGAGATGAGTTCTGTGTCATGGGTTCATAACCAAGTTGATCAATGAAAACATGGGCTGAGATGAGTTCTGTGTCATGGGTTCATAAACAAGTTGATCAATGAAAACATGGGCTGAGATGAGTTCCGTGTCATGGGTTCATAACCAAGTTGATCAATGAAGGCATGGGCTGAGATGAGTTCTGTGTCATGGGTTCATAACCAAGTTGATCAATGAAAACATGGGCTGAGATGAGTTCTGTGTCATGGGTTCATAACCAAGTTGATCAATGAAAACATGGGCTGAGATGAGTTCTGTGTCATGGGTTCATAACCAAGTTGATCAATGAAAACATGGGCTGAGATGAGTTCTGTGTCATGGGTTCATAACCAAGTTGATCAATGAAAACATGGGCTGAGATGAGTTCTGTGTCATGGGTTCATAACCAAGTTGATCAATGAAAACATGGGCTGAGATGAGTTCTGTGTCATGGGTTCATAACCAAGTTGATCAATGAAAACATGGGCTGAGATGAGTTCTGTGTCATGGGTTCATAACCAAGTTGATCAATGAAAACATGGGCTGAGATGAGTTCTGTGTCATGGGTTCATAACCAAGTTGATCAATGAAGACATGGGCTGAGATGAGTTCTGTGTCATGGGTTCATAACCAAGTTGATCAATGAAAACATGGGCTGAGATGAGTTCTGTGTCATGGGTTCATAACCAAGTTGATCAATGAAGACATGGGCTGAGATGAGTTCTGTGTCATGGGTTCATAACCAAGTTGATCAATGAAAACGTGGGCTGAGATGACTTCTGTGTCATGGGTTCATAACCAAGTTGATGAATGAAGACATGGGCTGAGATGAGTTCTGTGTCATGGGTTCATAACCAAGTTGATCAATGAAAACATGGGCTGAGATGAGTTCTGTGTCATGGGTTCATAACCAAGTTGATCAATGAAGACATGGGCTGAGATGAGTTCTGTGCCATGGGTTCATAACCAAGTTGATCAATGAAAACATGGGCTGAGATGAGTTCTGTGTCATGGGTTCATAACCAAGTTGATCAATGAAAACATGGGCTGAGATGAGTTCTGTGTCATGGGTTCATAACCAAGTTGATCAATGAAAACATGGGCTGAGATGAGTTCTGTGTCATGGGTTCATAACCAAGTTGATCAATGAAAACATGGGCTGAGATGAGTTCTGTGTCATGGGTTCATAACCAAGTTGATCAATGAAGACATGGGCTGAGATGAGTTCTGTGTCATGGGTTCATAACCAAGTTGATCAATGAAGACATGGGCTGAGATGAGTTCTGTGTCATGGGTTCATAACCAAGTTGATCAATGAAAACATGGGCTGAGATGAGTTCTGTGTCATGGGTTCATAACCAAGTTGATCAATGAAAACATGGGCTGAGATGAGTTCTGTGTCATGGGTTCATTACCAAGTTGATCAATGAAAACATGGGCTGAGATGAGTTCTGTGTCATGGGTTCATAACCAAGTTGATCAATGAAAACATGGGCTGAGATGAGTTCCGTGTAATGGGTTCATAACCAAGTTGATCAATGAAGACATGGGCTGAGATGAGTTCTGTGTCATGGGTTCATAACCAAGTTGATCAATGAAAACATGGGCTGAGATGAGTTCTGTGTCATGGGTTCATAACCAAGTTGATCAATGAAGACATGGGCTGAGATGAGTTCTGTGTCATGGGTTCATAACCAAGTTGATCAATGAAAACATGGGCTGAGATGAGTTCCGTGTCATGGGTTCATAACCAAGTTGATCAATGAAAACATGGGCTGAGATGAGTTCTGTGTCATGGGTTCATAACCAAGTTGATCAATGAAAACATGGGCTGAGATGAGTTCTGTGTCATGGGTTCATAACCAAGTTGATCAATGAAAACATGGGCTGAGATGAGTTCTGTGTCATGGGTTCATAACCAAGTTGATCAATGAAAACATGGGCTGAGATGAGTTCTGTGTCATGGGTTCATAACCAAGTTGATCAATGAAAACATGGGCTGAGATGAGTTCTGTGTCATGGGTTCATAACCAAGTTGATCAATGAAAACATGGGCTGAGATGAGTTCTGTGTCATGGGTTCATAACCAAGTTGATCAATGAAAACATGGGCTGAGATTAGTTCTGTGTCATGGGTTCATAACCAAGTTGATCAATGAAGACATGGGCTGAGATGAGTTCTGTGTGATGGGTTCATAACCAAGTTGATCAATGAAAACATGGGCTGAGATGAGTTCTGTGTCATGGGTTCATAACCAAGTTGATCAATGAAGACATGGGCTGAGATGAGTTCTGTGTCATGGGTTCATAACCAAGTTGATCAATGAAAACATGGGCTGAGATGAGTTCTGTGTCATGGGTTCATAACCAAGTTGATCAATGAAGACATGGGCTGAGATGAGTTCTGTGTCATGGGTTCATAACCAAGTTGATCAATGAAAACATGGGCTGAGATGAGTTCTGTGTCATGGGTTCATAACCAAGTTGATCAATGAAAACATGGGCTGAGATGAGTTCTGTGCCATGGGTTCATAAACAAGTTGATCAATGAAAACATGGGCTGAGATGAGTTCTGTGTCATGGGTTCATAACCAAGTTGATCAATGAAAACATGGGATGAGATGAGTTCTGTGTCATGGGTTCATAACCAAGTTGATCAATGAAAACGTGGGCTGAGATAAGTTCTGTGTCATGGCTTCATAACCAAGTTGATCAATGAAGACATGGTCTGAGATGAGTTCTGTGTCATGGGTTCATAACCAAGTTGATCAATGAAGACATGGGCTGAGATGAGTTCTGTGTCATGGGTTCATAACCAAGTTGATCAATGAAAACATGGGCTGAGATGAGTTCTGTGTCATGGGTTCATAACCAAGTTGATCAATGAAGACATGGGCTGAGATGAGTTCTGTGTCATGGGTTCATAACCAAGTTGATCAATGAAAACATGGGCTGAGATGAGTTCTGTGTCATGGGTTCATAATCAAGTTGATCAATGAAAACATGGGCTGAGATTAGTTCTGTGTCATGGGTTCATAACCAAGTTGATCAATGAAAACATGGGCTGAGATGAGTTCCGTGTCATGGGTTCATAACCAAGTTGATCAATGCAGACATGGGCTGAGATGAGTTCTGTGTCATGGGTTCATAACCAAGTTGATCAATGAAGACATGGGCTGAGATGAGTTCTGTGTCATGGGTTCATAACCAAGTTGATCAATGAAAACATGGGCTGAGATGAGTTCTGTGTCATGGGTTCATAACCAAGTTGATCAATGAAAACATGGGCTGAGATGAGTTCTGTGTCATGGGTTCATAACCAAGTTGATCAATGAAAACATGGGCTGAGATGAGTTCTGTGTCATGGGTTCATAACCAAGTTGATCAATGAAAACATGGGCTGAGATGAGTTCCGTGTCATGGGTTCATAACCAAGTTGATCAATGAAGACATGGGCTGAGATGAGTTCTGTGTCATGGGTTCATAACCAAGTTGATCAATGAAAACATGGGCTGAGATGAGTTCTGTGTCATGGGTTCATAACCAAGTTGATCAAATGAAGACATGGGCTGAGATGAGTTCTGTGTCATGGGTTCATAACCAAGTTGATCAATGAAAACATGGGCGCAGATGAGTTCTGTGTCATGGGTTCATAATCAAGTTGAACAATGAAAACATGGGCTGAGATGAGTTATGTGTCATGGGTTCATAACCAAGTTGATCAATGAAAACATGGGCTGAGATGAGTTCTGTGTCATGGGTTCATAACCAAGTTGATCAATGAAAACATGGGCTGAGATGAGTTCTGTGTCATGGGTTCATAACCAAGTTGATCAATGAAAACATGGGCTGAGATGAGTTCTGTGTCATGGGTTCATAACCAAGTTGATCAATGAAAACATGGGCTGAGATGAGTTCTGTGTCATGGGTTCATAACCAAGTTGATCAATGAAGACATGGGCTGAGATGAGTTCTGTGTCATGGGTTCATAACCAAGTTGATCAATGAAAACATGGGCTGAGATTAGTTCTGTGTCATGGGTTCATAACCAAGTTGATCAATGAAGACATGGGCTGAGATGAGTTCTGTGTCATGGGTTCATAACCAAGTTGATCAATGAAAACATGGGCTGAGATGAGTTCTGTGTCATGGGTTCATAACCAAGTTGATCAATGACGACATGGGCTGAGATGAGTTCTGTGTCATGGGTTCATAACCAAGTTGATCAATGAAAACATGGGCTGAGATGAGTTCTGTGTCATGGGTTCATAACCAAGTTGATCAATGAAGACATGGGCTGAGATGAGTTCTGTGCCATGGGTTCATAACCAAGTTGATCAATGAAAACATGGGCTGAGATGAGTTCTGTGTCATGGGTTCATAACCAAGTTGATCAATGAAAACATGGGCTGAGATGAGTTCTGTGTCATGGGTTCATAACCAAGTTGATCAATGAAAACATGGGCTGAGATGAGTTCTGTGTCATGGGTTCATAACCAAGTTGATCAATGAAAACATGGGCTGAGATGAGTTCTGTGTCATGGGTTCATAACCAAGTTGATCAATGAAAACATGGGCTGAGATGAGTTCTGTGTCATGGGTTCATAACCAAGTTGATCAATGAAGACATGGGCTGAGATGAGTTCTGTGTCATGGGTTCATAACCAAGTTGATCAATGAAGACATGGGCTGAGATGAGTTCTGTGTCATGGGTTCATAACCAAGTTGATCAATGAAAACATGGGCTGAGATGAGTTCTGTGTCATGGGTTCATAACCAAGTTGATCAATGAAAACATGGGCTGAGATGAGTTCTGTGTCATGGGTTCATAACCAAGTTGATCAATGAAAACATGGGCTGAGATGAGTTCCGTATCATGGGTTCATAACCAAGTTGATCAATGAAGACATGGGCTGAGATGAGTTCTGTGTCATGGGTTCATAACCAAGTTGATCAATGAAAACATGGGCTGAGATGAGTTCTGTGTCATGGGTTCATAACCAAGTTGATCAATGAAAACATGGGCTGAGATGAGTTCTGTGTCATGGGTTCATAACCAAGTTGATCAATGAAAACATGGGCTGAGATGAGTTCTGTGTCATGGGTTCATAACCAAGTTGATCAATGAAAACATGGGCTGAGATGAATTCTGTGTCATGGGTTCATAACCAAGTTGATCAATGAAGACATGGGCTGAGATGAGTTCTGTGTCATGGGTTCATAACCAAGTTGATCAATGAAAACATGGGCTGAGATGAGTTCTGTGTCATGGGTTCATAACCAAGTTGATCAATGAAAACATGGGCTGAGATGAGTTCTGTGTCATGGGTTCATAACCAAGTTGATCAATGAAAACATGGGCTGAGATGAGTTCTGTGTCATGGGTTCATAACCAAGTTGATCAATGAAAACATGGGCTGAGATGAGTTCTGTGTCATGGGTTCATAACCAAGTTGATCAATGAAGACATGGGCTGAGATGAGTTCTGTGTCATGGGTTCATAACCAAGTTGATCAATGAAAACATGGGCTGAGATGAGTTCTGTGTCATGGGTGCATAACCAAGTTGATCAATGAAGACATGGGCTGAGATGAGTTCTGTGTCATGGGTTCATAACCAAGTTGATCAATGAAAACGTGGGCTGAGATGAGTTCTGTGTCATGGGTTCATAACCAAGTTGATCAATGAAGACATGGGCTGAGATGAGTTCTGTGTCATGGGTTCATAACCAAGTTGATCAATGAAAACATGGGCTGAGATGAGTTCTGTGTCATGGGTTCATAACCAAGTTGATCAATGACGACATGGGCTGAGATGAGTTCTGTGCCATGGGTTCATAACCAAGTTGATCAATGAAAACATGGGCTGAGATGAGTTCTGTGTCATGGGTTCATAACCAAGTTGATCAATGAAAACATGGGCTGAGATGAGTTCTGTGTCATGGGTTCATAACCAAGTTGATCAATGAAAACATGGGCTGAGATGAGTTCTGTGTCATGGGTTCATAACCAAGTTGATCAATGAAAACTTGGGCTGAGATGAGTTCTGTGTCATGGGTTCATAACCAAGTTGATCAATGAAAACATGGGCTGAGATGAGTTCTGTGTCATGGGTTCATAACCAAGTTGATCAATGAAGACATGGGCTGAGATGAGTTCTGTGTCATGGGTTCATAACCAAGTTGATCAATGAAAACATGGGCTGAGATGAGTTCCGTGTCATGGGTTCATAACCAAGTTGATCAATGAAAACATGGGCTGAGATGAGTTCTGTGTCATGGGTTCATAACCAAGTTGATCAATGAAAACATGGGCTGAGATGAGTTCTGTGTCATGGGTTCATAACCAAGTTGATCAATGAAAACATGGGCTGAGATGAGTTCTGTGTCATGGGTTCATAACCAAGTTGATCAATGAAAACATGGGCTGAGATGAGTTCTGTGTCATGGGTTCATAACCAAGTTGATCAATGAAAACATGGGCTGAGATGAGTTCTGTGTCATGGGTTCATAACCAAGTTGATCAATGAAAACATGGGCTGAGATGAGTTCTGTGTCATGGGTTCATAACCAAGTTGATCAATGAAAACATGGGCTGAGATTAGTTCTGTGTCATGGGTTCATAACCAAGTTGATCAATGAAGACATGGGCTGAGATGAGTTCTGTGTGATGGGTTCATAACCAAGTTGATCAATGAAAACATGGGCTGAGATGAGTTCTGTGTCATGGGTTCATAACCAAGTTGATCAATGAAGACATGGGCTGAGATGAGTTCTGTGTCATGGGTTCATAACCAAGTTGATCAATGAAAACATGGGCTGAGATGAGTTCTGTGTCATGGGTTCATAACCAAGTTGATCAATGAAGACATGGGCTGAGATGAGTTCTGTGTCATGGGTTCATAACCAAGTTGATCAATGAAAACATGGGCTGAGATGAGTTCTGTGTCATGGGTTCATAACCAAGTTGATCAATGAAAACATGGGCTGAGATGAGTTCTGTGCCATGGGTTCATAACCAAGTTGATCAATGAAAACATGGGCTGAGATGAGTTCTGTGTCATGGGTTCATAACCAAGTTGATCAATGAAAACATGGGATGAGATGAGTTCTGTGTCATGGGTTCATAACCAAGTTGATCAATGAAAACGTGGGCTGAGATAAGTTCTGTGTCATGGGTTCATAACCAAGTTGATCAATGAAGACATGGGCTGAGATGAGTTCTGTGTCATGGGTTCATAACCAAGTTGATCAATGAAGACATGGGCTGAGATGAGTTCTGTGTCATGGGTTCATAACCAAGTTGATCAATGAAAACATGGGCTGAGATGAGTTCTGTGTCATGGGTTCATAACCAAGTTGATCAATGAAGACATGGGCTGAGATGAGTTCTGTGTCATGGGTTCATAACCAAGTTGATCAATGAAAACATGGGCTGAGATGAGTTCTGTGTCATGGGTTCATAATCAAGTTGATCAATGAAAACATGGGCTGAGATTAGTTCTGTGTCATGGGTTCATAACCAAGTTGATCAATGAAAACATGGGCTGAGATGAGTTCCGTGTCATGGGTTCATAACCAAGTTGATCAATGCAGACATGGGCTGAGATGAGTTCTGTGTCATGGGTTCATAACCAAGTTGATCAATGAAGACATGGGCTGAGATGAGTTCTGTGTCATGGGTTCATAACCAAGTTGATCAATGAAAACATGGGCTGAGATGAGTTCTGTGTCATGGGTTCATAACCAAGTTGATCAATGAAAACATGGGCTGAGATGAGTTCTGTGTCATGGGTTCATAACCAAGTTGATCAATGAAAACATGGGCTGAGATGAGTTCTGTGTCATGGGTTCATAACCAAGTTGATCAATGAAAACATGGGCTGAGATGAGTTCCGTGTCATGGGTTCATAACCAAGTTGATCAATGAAGACATGGGCTGAGATGAGTTCTGTGTCATGGGTTCATAACCAAGTTGATCAATGAAAACATGGGCTGAGATGAGTTCTGTGTCATGGGTTCATAACCAAGTTGATCAAATGAAGACATGGGCTGAGATGAGTTCTGTGTCATGGGTTCATAACCAAGTTGATCAATGAAAACATGGGCGCAGATGAGTTCTGTGTCATGGGTTCATAATCAAGTTGAACAATGAAAACATGGGCTGAGATGAGTTATGTGTCATGGGTTCATAACCAAGTTGATCAATGAAAACATGGGCTGAGATGAGTTCTGTGTCATGGGTTCATAACCAAGTTGATCAATGAAAACATGGGCTGAGATGAGTTCTGTGTCATGGGTTCATAACCAAGTTGATCAATGAAAACATGGGCTGAGATGAGTTCTGTGTCATGGGTTCATAACCAAGTTGATCAATGAAAACATGGGCTGAGATGAGTTCTGTGTCATGGGTTCATAACCAAGTTGATCAATGAAGACATGGGCTGAGATGAGTTCTGTGTCATGGGTTCATAACCAAGTTGATCAATGAAAACATGGGCTGAGATTAGTTCTGTGTCATGGGTTCATAACCAAGTTGATCAATGAAGACATGGGCTGAGATGAGTTCTGTGTCATGGGTTCATAACCAAGTTGATCAATGAAAACATGGGCTGAGATGAGTTCTGTGTCATGGGTTCATAACCAAGTTGATCAATGACGACATGGGCTGAGATGAGTTCTGTGTCATGGGTTCATAACCAAGTTGATCAATGAAAACATGGGCTGAGATGAGTTCTGTGTCATGGGTTCATAACCAAGTTGATCAATGAAGACATGGGCTGAGATGAGTTCTGTGCCATGGGTTCATAACCAAGTTGATCAATGAAAACATGGGCTGAGATGAGTTCTGTGTCATGGGTTCATAACCAAGTTGATCAATGAAAACATGGGCTGAGATGAGTTCTGTGTCATGGGTTCATAACCAAGTTGATCAATGAAAACATGGGCTGAGATGAGTTCTGTGTCATGGGTTCATAACCAAGTTGATCAATGAAAACATGGGCTGAGATGAGTTCTGTGTCATGGGTTCATAACCAAGTTGATCAATGAAAACATGGGCTGAGATGAGTTCTGTGTCATGGGTTCATAACCAAGTTGATCAATGAAGACATGGGCTGAGATGAGTTCTGTGTCATGGGTTCATAACCAAGTTGATCAATGAAGACATGGGCTGAGATGAGTTCTGTGTCATGGGTTCATAACCAAGTTGATCAATGAAAACATGGGCTGAGATGAGTTCTGTGTCATGGGTTCATAACCAAGTTGATCAATGAAAACATGGGCTGAGATGAGTTCTGTGTCATGGGTTCATAACCAAGTTGATCAATGAAAACATGGGCTGAGATGAGTTCTGTGTCATGGGTTCATAACCAAGTTGATCAATGAAAACATGGGCTGAGATGAGTTCTGTGTCATGGGTTCATAACCAAGTTGATCAATGAAGACATGGGCTGAGATGAGTTCTGTGTCATGGGTTCATAACCAAGTTGATCAATGAAAACATGGGCTGAGATGAGTTCTGTGTCATGGGTTCATAACCAAGTTGATCAATGAAAACATGGGCTGAGATGAGTTCTGTGTCATGGGTTCATAACCAAGTTGATCAATGAAAACATGGGCTGAGATGAGTTCTGTGTCATGGGTTCATAACCAAGTTGATCAATGAAAACATGGGCTGAGATGAGTTCTGTGTCATGGGTTCATAACCAAGTTGATCAATGAAGACATGGGCTGAGATGAGTTCTGTGTCATGGGTTCATAACCAAGTTGATCAATGAAAACATGGGCTGAGATGAGTTCTGTGTCATGGGTAGCATAACCAAGTTGATCAATGAAGACATGGGCTGAGATGAGTTCTGTGTCATGGGTTCATAACCAAGTTGATCAATGAAAACGTGGGCTGAGATGAGTTCTGTGTCATGGGTTCATAACCAAGTTGATCAATGAAGACATGGGCTGAGATGAGTTCTGTGTCATGGGTTCATAACCAAGTTGATCAATGAAAACATGGGCTGAGATGAGTTCTGTGTCATGGGTTCATAACCAAGTTGATCAATGACGACATGGGCTGAGATGAGTTCTGTGCCATGGGTTCATAACCAAGTTGATCAATGAAAACATGGGCTGAGATGAGTTCTGTGTCATGGGTTCATAACCAAGTTGATCAATGAAAACATGGGCTGAGATGAGTTCTGTGTCATGGGTTCATAACCAAGTTGATCAATGAAAACATGGGCTGAGATGAGTTCTGTGTCATGGGTTCATAACCAAGTTGATCAATGAAAACTTGGGCTGAGATGAGTTCTGTGTCATGGGTTCATAACCAAGTTGATCAATGAAAACATGGGCTGAGATGAGTTCTGTGTCATGGGTTCATAACCAAGTTGATCAATGAAGACATGGGCTGAGATGAGTTCTGTGTCATGGGTTCATAACCAAGTTGATCAATGAAGACATGGGCTGAGATGAGTTCTGTGTCATGGGTTCATAACCAAGTTGATCAATGAAGACATGGGCTGAGATGAGTTCTGTGTCATGGGTTCATAACCAAGTTGATCAATGAAAACATGGGCTGAGATGAGTTCTGTGTCATGGGTTCATAACCAAGTTGATCAATGAAAACATGGGCTGAGATGAGTTCTGTGTCATGGGTTCATAACCAAGTTGATCAATGAAAACATGGGCTGAGATGAGTTCTGTGTCATGGGTTCATAACCAAGTTGATCAATGAAAACATGGGCTGAGGTGAGTTCCGTGTCATGGGTTCATAACCAAGTTGATCAATGAAGACATGGGCTGAGATGAGTTCTGTGTCATGGGTTCATAACCAAGTTGATCAATGAAAACATGGGCTGAGATGAGTTCTGTGTCATGGGTTCATAACCAAGTTGATCAATGAAGACATGGGCTGAGATGAGTTCTGTGTCATGGGTTCATAACCAAGTTGATCAATGAAAACATGGGCTGAGATGAGTTCTGTGTCATGGGTTCATAACCAAGTTGATCAATGAAAACATGGGCTGAGATGAGTTCTGTGTCATGGGTTCATAACCAAGTTGATCAATGAAAACATGGGCTGAGATGAGTTCTGTGTCATGGGTTCATAACCAAGTTGATCAATGAAAACATGGGCTGAGATGAGTTCTGTGTCATGGGTTCATAACCAAGTTGATCAATGAAAACATGGGCTGAGATGAGTTCTGTGTCATGGGTTCATAACCAAGTTGATCAATGAAAACATGGGCTGAGATGAGTTCTGTGTCATGGGTTCATAACCAAGTTGATCAATGAAGACATGGGCTGAGATGAGTTCTGTGTCATGGGTTCATAACCAAGTTGATCAATGAAAACATGGGCTGAGATTAGTTCTGTGTCATGGGTTCATAACCAAGTTGATCAATGAAGACATGGGCTGAGATGAGTTCTGTGTCATGGGTTCATAACCAAGTTGATCAATGAAAACATGGGCTGAGATGAGTTCTGTGTCATGGGTTCATAACCAAGTTGATCAATGACGACATGGGCTGAGATGAGTTCTGTGTCATGGGTTCATAACCAAGTTGATCAATGAAAACATGGGCTGAGATGAGTTCTGTGTCATGGGTTCATAACCAAGTTGATCAATGAAGACATGGGCTGAGATGAGTTCTGTGCCATGGGTTCATAACCAAGTTGATCAATGAAAACATGGGCTGAGATGAGTTCTGTGTCATGGGTTCATAACCAAGTTGATCAATGAAAACATGGGCTGAGATGAGTTCTGTGTCATGGGTTCATAACCAAGTTGATCAATGAAAACATGGGCTGAGATGAGTTCTGTGTCATGGGTTCATAACCAAGTTGATCAATGAAAACATGGGCTGAGATGAGTTCTGTGTCATGGGTTCATAACCAAGTTGATCAATGAAAACATGGGCTGAGATGAGTTCTGTGTCATGGGTTCATAACCAAGTTGATCAATGAAGACATGGGCTGAGATGAGTTCTGTGTCATGGGTTCATAACCAAGTTGATCAATGAAGACATGGGCTGAGATGAGTTCTGTGTCATGGGTTCATAACCAAGTTGATCAATGAAAACATGGGCTGAGATGAGTTCTGTGTCATGGGTTCATAACCAAGTTGATCAATGAAAACATGGGCTGAGATGAGTTCTGTGTCATGGGTTCATAACCAAGTTGATCAATGAAAACATGGGCTGAGATGAGTTCCGTGTCATGGGTTCATAACCAAGTTGATCAATGAAGACATGGGCTGAGATGAGTTCTGTGTCATGGGTTCATAACCAAGTTGATCAATGAAAACATGGGCTGAGATGAGTTCTGTGTCATGGGTTCATAACCAAGTTGATCAATGAAAACATGGGCTGAGATGAGTTCTGTGTCATGGGTTCATAACCAAGTTGATCAATGAAAACATGGGCTGAGATGAGTTCTGTGTCATGGGTTCATAACCAAGTTGATCAATGAAAACATGGGCTGAGATGAGTTCTGTGTCATGGGTTCATAACCAAGTTGATCAATGAAGACATGGGCTGAGATGAGTTCTGTGTCATGGGTTCATAACCAAGTTGATCAATGAAAACATGGGCTGAGATGAGTTCTGTGTCATGGGTTCATAACCAAGTTGATCAATGAAAACATGGGCTGAGATGAGTTCTGTGTCATGGGTTCATAACCAAGTTGATCAATGAAAACATGGGCTGAGATGAGTTCTGTGTCATGGGTTCATAACCAAGTTGATCAATGAAAACATGGGCTGAGATGAGTTCTGTGTCATGGGTTCATAACCAAGTTGATCAATGAAGACATGGGCTGAGATGAGTTCTGTGTCATGGGTTCATAACCAAGTTGATCAATGAAAACATGGGCTGAGATGAGTTCTGTGTCATGGGTGCATAACCAAGTTGATCAATGAAGACATGGGCTGAGATGAGTTCTGTGTCATGGGTTCATAACCAAGTTGATCAATGAAAACGTGGGCTGAGATGAGTTCTGTGTCATGGGTTCATAACCAAGTTGATCAATGAAGACATGGGCTGAGATGAGTTCTGTGTCATGGGTTCATAACCAAGTTGATCAATGAAAACATGGGCTGAGATGAGTTCTGTGTCATGGGTTCATAACCAAGTTGATCAATGACGACATGGGCTGAGATGAGTTCTGTGCCATGGGTTCATAACCAAGTTGATCAATGAAAACATGGGCTGAGATGAGTTCTGTGTCATGGGTTCATAACCAAGTTGATCAATGAAAACATGGGCTGAGATGAGTTCTGTGTCATGGGTTCATAACCAAGTTGATCAATGAAAACATGGGCTGAGATGAGTTCTGTGTCATGGGTTCATAACCAAGTTGATCAATGAAAACTTGGGCTGAGATGAGTTCTGTGTCATGGGTTCATAACCAAGTTGATCAATGAAAACATGGGCTGAGATGAGTTCTGTGTCATGGGTTCATAACCAAGTTGATCAATGAAGACATGGGCTGAGATGAGTTCTGTGTCATGGGTTCATAACCAAGTTGATCAATGAAGACATGGGCTGAGATGAGTTCTGTGTCATGGGTTCATAACCAAGTTGATCAATGAAGACATGGGCTGAGATGAGTTCTGTGTCATGGGTTCATAACCAAGTTGATCAATGAAAACATGGGCTGAGATGAGTTCTGTGTCATGGGTTCATAACCAAGTTGATCAATGAAAACATGGGCTGAGATGAGTTCTGTGTCATGGGTTCATAACCAAGTGATCAATGAAAACATGGGCTGAGATGAGTTCTGTGTCATGGGTTCATAACCAAGTTGATCAATGAAAACATGGGCTTGAGGTGAGTTCCGTGTCATGGGTTCATAACCAAGTTGATCAATGAAGACATGGGCTGAGATGAGTTCTGTGTCATGGGTTCATAACCAAGTTGATCAATGAAAACATGGGCTGAGATGAGTTCTGTGTCATGGGTTCATAACCAAGTTGATCAATGAAGACATGGGCTGAGATGAGTTCTGTGTCATGGGTTCATAACCAAGTTGATCAATGAAAACATGGGCTGAGATGAGTTCTGTGTCATGGGTTCATAATCAAGTTTGATCAATGAAAACATGGGCTGAGATGAGTTCTGTGTCATGGGTTCATAACCAAGTTGATCAATGAAAACATGGGCTGAGATGAGTTCCGTGTCATGGGTTCATAACCAAGTTGATCAATGAAGACATGGGCTGAGATGAGTTCTGTGTCATGGGTTCATAACCAAGTTGTTTAATGAAAACATGGGCTGAGATGAGCTTCTGTGTCATGGGTTCACAACCAAGTTGATCAATGAAAACATCGGCTGAGATGAGTTCTGTGTCATGGGTTCATAACCAAGTTGATCAATGAAAACATGGGCTGAGATGAGTTCTGTGTCATGGGTTCATAACCAAGTTGATCAATGAAAACATGGGCTGAGATGAGTTTCTGTGTCATGGGTTCATAACCAAGTTGATCAATGGAAACATGGGCTGAGATGATTTCTGTGTCATGGGTTCATAACCAAGTTGATCAATGAAAACATGGGCTGAGATGAGTTCTGTGTCATGGGTTCATAACCAAGTTGATCAATGAAAACATGGGCTGAGATGAGTTCTGTGTCATGGGTTCATAACCAAGTTGATCAATGAAGACATGGGCTGAGATGAGTTCTGTGTCATGGTTCATAACCAAGGTTGATCAATGAAAACATGGGCTGAGATGAGTTCTGTGTCATGGGTTCATAACCAAGTTGATCAATGAAGACGTGGGCTGAGATGAGTTCTGTGTCATGGGTTCATAACCAAGTTGATCAATGAAAACGTGGGCTGAGATGAGTTCTGTGTCATGGGTTCATAACCAAGTTGATCAATGAAGACATGGGCTGAGATGAGTTCTGTGTCATGGGTTCATAACCAAGTTGATCAATGAAAACAATGGGCTGAGATGAGTTCTGTGTCATGGGTTCATAACCAAGTTGATCAATGAAGACATGGGCTGAGATGAGTTCTGTGCCATGGGTTCATAACCAAGTTGATCAATGAAAACATGGGTTGAGATGAGTTCTGTGTCATGGGTTCATAACCAAGTTGATCAATGAAAACATGGGCTGAGATGAGTTCTGTGTCATGGGTTCATAACCAAGTTGATCAATGAAAACATGGGCTGAGATGAGTTCTGTGTCATGGGTTCATAACCAAGTTGATCAATGAAAAACATGGGCTGAGATGAGTTCTGTGTCATGGGTTCATAACCAAGTTGATCAATGAAGACATGAGCTGAGATGAGTTCTGTGTTATGGGTTCATAACCAAGTTGATCAATGAAGACATGGGCTGAAATGAGTTCTGTGTCATGGGTTCATAACCAAGTTGATCAATGAAAACATGGGCTGAGATGAGTTCTGTGTCATGGGTTCATAACCAAGTTGATCAATGAAAACATGGGCTGAGATGAGTTCTGTGTCATGGGTTCATAAACAAGTTGATCAATGAAAACATGGGCTGAGATGAGTTCCGTGTCATGGGTTCATAACCAAGTTGATCAATGAAGACATGGGCTGAGATGAGTTCTGTGTCATGGGTTCATAACCAAGTTGATCAATGAAAACATGGGCTGAGATGAGTTCTGTGTCATGGGTTCATAACCAAGTTGATCAATGAAAACATGGGCTGAGATGAGTTCTGTGTCATGGGTTCATAACCAAGTTGATCAATGAAGACATGGGCTGAGATGAGTTCTGTGTCATGGGTTCATAACCAAGTTGATCAATGAAGACATGGGCTGAGATGAGTTCTGTGTCATGGGTTCATAACCAAGTTGATCAATGAAAACATGGGCTGAGATGAGTTCTGTGTCATGGGTTCATAACCAAGTTGATCAATGAAAACATGGGCTGAGATGAGTTCTGTGTCATGGGTTCATAACCAAGTTGATCAATGAAAACATGGGCTGAGATGAGTTCCGTGTCATGGGTTTATAACCAAGTTGATCAATGAAGACATGGGCTGAGATGAGTTCTGTGTCATGGGTTCATAACCAAGTTGATCAATGAAAACATGGGCTGAGATGAGTTCTGTGTCATGGGTTCATAACCAAGTTGATCAATGAAAACATGGGCTGAGATGAGTTCTGTGTCATGGGTTCATAACCAAGTTGATCAATGAAAACATGGGCTGAGATGAGTTCTGTGTCATGGGTTCATAACCAAGTTGATCAATGAAAACATGGGCTGAGATGAGTTCTGTGTCATGGGTTCATAACCAAGTTGATCAATGAAGACATGGGCTGAGATGAGTTCTGTGTCATGGGTTCATAACCAAGTTGATCAATGAAAACATGGGCTGAGATGAGTTCTGTGTCATGGGGTTCATAACCAAGTTGATCAATGAAAACATGGGCTGAGATGAGTTCTGTGTCATGGGTTCATAACCAAGTTGATCAATGAAAACATGGGCTGAGATGAGTTCTGTGTCATGGGGTTCATAACCAAGTTGATCAATGAAAACATGGGCTGAGATGAGTTCTGTGTCATGGGTTCATAACCAAGTTGATCAATGAAGACATGGGCTGAGATGAGTTCTGTGTCATGGGTTCATAACCAAGTTGATCAATGAAAACATGGGCTGAGATGAGTTCTGTGTCATGGGTTCATAACCAAGTTGATCAATGAAGACATGGGCTGATATGAGTTCTGTGTCATGGGTTCATAACCAAGTTGATCAATGAAAACGTGGGCTGAGATCAGTTCTGTGTCATGGGTTAATAACAAAGTTGATCAATGAAGACATGGGCTGAGATGAGTTCTGTGTCATGGGTTCATAACCAAGTTGATCAATGAAAACATGGGCTGAAATGAGTTCTGTGTCATGGATTCATAACCAAGTTGATCAATGAAGACATGGGCTGAGATGAGTTCTGTGCCATGGGTTCATAACCAAGTTGATCAATGAAAACATGGGCTGAGATGAGTTCTGTGTCATGGGTTCATAACCAAGTTGATCAATGAAAACATGGGCTGAGATGAGTTCTGTGTCATGGGTTCATAACCAAGTTGATCAATGAAAACATGGGCTGAGATGAGTTCTGTGTCATGGGTTCATAACCAAGTTGATCAATGAAAACATGGGCTGAGATGAGTTCTGTGTCATGGGTTCATAACCAAGTTGATCAATGAAAACATGGGCTGAGATGAGTTCTGTGTCATGGGTTCATAACCAAGTTGATCAATGAAGACATGGGCTGAGATGAGTTCTGTGTCATGGGTTCATAACCAAGTTGATCAATGAAGACATGGGCTGAGATGAGTTCTGTGTCATGGGTTCATAACCAAGTTGATCAATGAAGACATGGGCTGAGATGAGTTCTGTGTCATGGGTTCATAACCAAGTTGATCAATGAAAACATGGGCTGAGATGAGTTCTGTGTCATGAGTTCATAACCAAGTTGATCAATGAAAACATGGGCTGAGATGAGTTCTGTGTCATGGGTTCATAACCAAGTTGATCAATGAAAACATGGGCTGAGATGAGTTCTGTGTCATGGGTTCATAACCAAGTTGATCAATGAAAACATGGGCTGAGATGAGTTCCGTGTCATGGGTTCATAACCAAGTTGATCAATGAAGACATGGGCTGAGATGAGTTCTGTGTCATGGGTTCATAACCAAGTTGATCAATGAAAACGTGGGCTGAGATGAGTTCTGTGTCATGGGTTCATAACCAAGTTGATCAATGAAGACATGGGCTGAGATGAGTTCTGTGTCATGGGTTCATAACCAAGTTGATCAATGAAAACATGGGCTGAGATGAGTTCTGTGTCATGGGTTCATAACCAAGTTGATCAATGAAGACATGGGCTGAGATGAGTTCTGTGTCATGGGTTCATAACCAAGTTGATCAATGAAAACATAGGCTGAGATGAGTTCTGTGCCATGGGTTCATAACCAAGTTGATCAATGAAAACATGGGCTGAGATGAGTTCTGTGTCATGGGTTCATAACCAAGTTGATCAATGAAGACATGGGCTGAGATGAGTTCCGTGTCATGGGTTCATAACCAAGTTGATCAATGAAGACATGGGCTGAGATGAGTTCCGTGTCAGGGGTTCATAACCAAGTTGATCAATGCAGACATGGGCTGAGATGAGTTCTGTGTCATGGGTTCATAACCAAGTTGATCAATGAAAACATGGTCTGAGATGAGTTCTGTGTCATGGGTTCATAACCAAGTTGATCAATGAAAACATGGGCTGAGATGAGTTCTGTGTCATGGGTTCATAACCAAGTTGATCAATGAAGACATGGGCTGAGATGAGTTCTGTGTCATGGGTTCATAACCAAGTTGATCAATGAAGACATGCGCTGAGATGAGTTCTGTGTCATGGGTTCATAACCAAGTTGATCAATGAAAACATAGGCTGAGATGAGTTCTGTGTCATGGGTTCATAACCAAGTTGATCAATGAAAACATGGGCTGAGATGAGTTCTGTGTCATGGGTTCATAACCAAGTTGATCAATGAAGACATGGGCTGAGATGAGTTCCGTGTCATGGGTTCATAACCAAGTTGATCAATGAAGACATGGGCTGAGATGAGTTCTGTGTCATGGGTTCATAACCAAGTTGATCAATGAAAACATGGGCTGAGATGAGTTATGTGTCATGGGTTCATAACCAAGTTGATCAATGAAAACATGGGCTGAGATGAGTTCTGTGTCATGGGTTCATAACCAAGTTGATCAATGAAGACATGGGCTGAGATGAGTTCTGTGTCATGGGTTCATAACCAAGTTGATCAATGAAAACATGGGCTGAGATGAGTTCTGTGTCATGGGTTCATAATCAAGTTGATCAATGAAAACATGGGCTGAGATGAGTTCTGTGTCATGGGTTCATAACCAAGTTGATCAATGAAAACATGGGCTGAGATGAGTTCCGTGTCAGGGGTTCATAACCAAGTTGATCAATGCAGACATGGGCTGAGATGAGTTCTGTGTCATGGGTTCATAACCAAGTTGATCAATGAAAACATGGTCTGAGATGAGTTCTGTGTCATGGGTTCATAACCAAGTTGATCAATGAAAACATGGGCTGAGATGAGTTCTGTGTCATGGGTTCATAACCAAGTTGATCAATGAAAACATGGGCTGAGATGAGTTCTGTGTCGTGGGTTCATAACCAAGTTGATCAATGAAAACATGGGCTGAGATGAGTTCTGTGTCATGGGTTCATAACCAAGTTGATCAATGAAAACATGGGCTTAGATGATTTCTGTGTCATGGGTTCATAACCAAGTTGATCAATGAAAACATGGGCTGAGATGAGTTCTGTGTCATGGGTTCATAACCAAGTTGATCAATGAAAACATGGGCTGAGATGAATTCTGTGTCATGGGTTCATAACCAAGTTGATCAATGAAGACATGGGCTGAGATGAGTTCTGTGTCATGGGTTCATAACCAAGTTGATCAATGAAAACATGGGCTGAGATGAGTTCTGTGTCATGGGTTCATAACCAAGTTGATCAATGAAGACGTGGGCTGAGATGAGTTCTGTGTCATGGGTTCATAACCAAGTTGATCAATGAAAACGTGGGCTGAGATGAGTTCTGTGTCATGGGTTCATAACCAAGTTGATCAATGAAGACATGGGCTGAGATGAGTTCCGTGTCATGGGTTCATAACCAAGTTGATCAATGAAAACATGTCCTGAGATGAGTTCTGTGTCATGGGTTCATAACCAAGTTGATCAATGAAGACATGGGCTGAGATGAGTTCTGTGCCATGGGTTCATAACCAAGTTGATCAATGAAAACATGGGCTGAGATGAGTTCTGTGTCATGGGTTCATAACCAAGTTGATCAATGAAGACATGGGCTGAGATGAGTTCTGTGCCATGGGTTCATAACCAAGTTGATCAATGAAAACATGGGCTGAGATGAGTTCTGTGTCATGGGTTCATAACCAAGTTGATCAATGAAAACATGGGCTGAGATGAGTTCTGTGTCATGGGTTCATAACCAAGTTGATCAATGAAGACATGGGCTGAGATGAGTTCTGTGTCATGGGTTCATAACCAAGTTGATCAATGAAAACATGGGCTGAGATGAGTTCTGTGTCATGGGTTCATAACCAAGTTGATCAATGAAAACATGGGCTGAGATGAGTTCTGTGTCATGGGTTCATAACCAAGTTGATCAATGAAAACATGGGCTGAGATGAGTTCTGTGTCATGGGTTCATAACCAAGTTGATCAATGAAAACATGGGCTGAGATGAGTTCTGTGTCATGGGTTCATAACCAAGTTGATCAATGAAAACATGGGCTGAGATGAGTTCTGTGTCATGGGTTCATAACCAAGTTGATCAATGAAAACATGGGCTGAGATGAGTTCTGTGTCATGGGTTCATAACCAAGTTGATCAATGAAAACATGGGCTGAGATGAGTTCTGTGTCATGGGTTCATAACCAAGTTGATCAATGAAGACATGGGCTGAGATGAATTCTGTGTCATGGGTTCATAACCAAGTTGATCAATGAAAACATGGGCTGAGATGAGTTCTGTGTCATGGGTTCATAACCAAGTTGATCAATGAAGACATGGGCTGAGATGAGTTCTGTGTCATGGGTTCATAACCAAGTTGATCAATGAAAACGTGGGCTGAGATGAGTTCTGTGTCATGGGTTCATAACCAAGTTGATCAATGAAGACATGGGCTGAGATGAGTTCTGTGTCATGGGTTCATAACCAAGTTGATCAATGAAAACATGGGCTGAGATGAGTTCTGTGTCATGTGTTCATAACCAAGTTGATCAATGAAGACATGGGCTGAGATGAGTTCTGTGCCATGGGTTCATAACCAAGTTGATCAATGAAAACATGGGCTGAGATGAGTTCTGTGTCATGGGTTCATAACCAAGTTGATCAATGAAAACATGGGCTGAGATGAGTTCTGTGTCATGGGTTCATAACCAAGTTGATCAATGAAAACATGGGCTGAGATGAGTTCTGTGTCATGGGTTCATAACCAAGTTGATCAATGAAAACATGGGCTGAGATGAGTTCTGTGTCATGGGTTCATAACCAAGTTGATCAATGAAAACATGGGCTGAGATGAGTTCTGTGTCATGGGTTCATAACCAAGTTGATCAATGAATACATGGGCTGAGATGAGTTCTGTGTCATGGGTTCATAACCAAGTTGATCAATGAAAACATGGGCTGAGATGAGTTCTGTGTCATGGGTTCATAACCAAGTTGATCAATGAAAACATGGGCTGAGATGAGTTCTGTGTCATGGGTTCATAACCAAGTTGATCAATGAAAACATGGGCTGAGATGAGTTCTGTGTCATGGGTTCATAACCAAGTTGATCAATGAAAACATGGGCTGAGATGAGTTCTGTGTCATGGGTTCATAACCAAGTTGATCAATGAAGACATGGGCTGAGATGAATTCTGTGTCATGGGTTCATAACCAAGTTGATCAATGAAAACATGGGCTGAGATGAGTTCTGTGTCATGGGTTCATAACCAAGTTGATCAATGAAGACATGGGCTGAGATGAGTTCTGTGTCATGGGTTCATAACCAAGTTGATCAATGAAAACGTGGGCTGAGATGAGTTCTGTGTCATGGGTTCATAACCAAGTTGATCAATGAAGACATGGGCTGAGATGAGTTCTGTGTCATGGGTTCATAACCAAGTTGATCAATGAAAACATGGGCTGAGATGAGTTCTGTGTCATGGGTTCATAACCAAGTTGATCAATGAAGACATGGGCTGAGATGAGTTCTGTGCCATGGGTTCATAACCAAGTTGATCAATGAAAACATGGGCTGAGATGAGTTCTGTGTCATGGGTTCATAACCAAGTTGATCAATGAAAACATGGGCTGAGATGAGTTCTGTGTCATGGGTTCATAACCAAGTTGATCAATGAAAACATGGGCTGAGATGAGTTCTGTGTCATGGGTTCATAACCAAGTTGATCAATGAAAACATGGGCTGAGATGAGTTCTGTGTCATGGGTTCATAACCAAGTTGATCAATGAAAACATGGGCTGAGATGAGTTCTGTGTCATGGGTTCATAACCAAGTTGATCAATGAAGACATGGGCTGAGATGAGTTCTGTGTCATGGGTTCATAACCAAGTTGATCAATGAAGACATGGGCTGAGATGAGTTCTGTGTCATGGGTTCATAACCAAGTTGATCAATGAAAACATGGGCTGAGATGAGTTCTGTGTCATGGGTTCATAAACAAGTTGATCAATGAAAACATGGGCTGAGATGAGTTCTGTGTCATGGGTTCATAACCAAGTTGATCAATGAAAACATGGGCTGAGATGAGTTCTGTGTCATGGGTTCATAACCAAGTTGATCAATGAAAACATGGGCTGAGATGAGTTCCGTGTCATGGGTTCATAACCAAGTTGATCAATGAAGACATGGGCTGAGATGAGTTCTGTGTCATGGGTTCATAACCAAGTTGATCAATGAAAACATGGGCTGAGATGAGTTCTGTGTCATGGGTTCATAACCAAGTTGATCAATGAAGACATGGGCTGAGATGAGTTCTGTGTCATGGGTTCATAACCAAGTTGATCAATGAAAACATGGGCTGAGATGAGTTCCGTGTCATGGGTTCATAACCAAGTTGATCAATGAAAACATGGGCTGAGATGAGTTCTGTGTCATGGGTTCATAACCAAGTTGATCAATGAAAACATGGGCTGAGATGAGTTCTGTGTCATGGGTTCATAACCAAGTTGATCAATGAAAACATGGGCTGAGATGAGTTCTGTGTCATGGGTTCATAACCAAGTTGATCAATGAAGACATGGGCTGAGATGAGTTCTGTGTCATGGGTTCATAACCAAGTTGATCAATGAAAACATGGGCTGAGATGAGTTCTGTGTCATGGGTTCATAATCAAGTTGATCAATGAAAACATGGGCTGAGATGAGTTCCGTGTCATGGGTTCATAACCAAGTTGATCAATGCAGACAAGGGCTGAGATGAGTTCTGTGTCATGGGTTCATAACCAAGTTGATCAATGAAAACATGGTCTGAGATGAGTTCTGTGTCATGGGTTCATAACCAAGTTGATCAATGAAAACATGGGCTGAGATGAGTTCTGTGTCATGGGTTCATAACCAAGTTGATCAATGAAAACATGGGCTGAGATGAGTTCTGTGTCATGGGTTCATAACCAAGTTGATCAATGAAAACATGGGCTGAGATGAGTTCTGTGTCATGGGTTCATAACCAAGTTGATCAATGAAAACATGGGCTGAGATGATTTCTGTGTCATGGGTTCATAACCAAGTTGATCAATGAAAACATGGGCTGAGATGAGTTCTGTGTCATGGGTTCATAACCAAGTTGATCAATGAAAACATGGGCTGAGATGAATTCTGTGTCATGGGTTCATAACCAAGTTGATCAATGAAGA
Organism: Siphonodentalium dalli; assembly: GCA_032622095.1. Lineage (NCBI taxonomy): Eukaryota > Metazoa > Mollusca > Scaphopoda > Gadilida > Siphonodentaliidae > Siphonodentalium > Siphonodentalium dalli. The sequence continues at coordinate 305,616 of CP136062.1, forward strand.
CATGGGCTGAGATGAGTTCTGTGTCATGGGTTCATAACCAAGTTGATCAATGAAAACATGGGCTGAGATGAGTTCTGTGTCATGGGTTCATAACCAAGTTGATCAATGAAGACGTGGGCTGAGATGAGTTCTGTGTCATGGGTTCATAACCAAGTTGATCAATGAAAACGTGGGCTGAGATGAGTTCTGTGTCATGGGTTCATAACCAAGTTGATCAATGAAGACATGGGCTGAGATGAGTTCTGTGTCATGGGTTCATAACCAAGTTGATCAATGAAAACATGTCCTGAGATGAGATCTGTGTCATGGGTTCATAACCAAGTTGATCAATGAAGACATGGGCTGAGATGAGTTCTGTGCCATGGGTTCATAACCAAGTTGATCAATGAAAACATGGGCTGAGATGAGTTCTGTGTCATGGGTTCATAACCAAGTTGATCAATGAAAACATGGGCTGAGATGAGTTCTGTGTCATGGGTTCATAACCAAGTTGATCAATAAAAACATGGGCTGAGATGAGTTCTGTGTCATGGGTTCATAACCAAGTTGATCAATGAAAACATGGGCTGAGATGAGTTCTGTGTCATGGGTTCATAACCAAGTTGATCAATGAAAACATGGGCTGAGATGAGTTCTGTGTCATGGGTTCATAACCAAGTTGATCAATGAAGACATGGGCTGAGATGAGTTCTGTGTCATGGGTTCATAACCAAGTTGATCAATGAAGACATGGGCTGAGATGAGTTCTGTGTCATGGGTTCATAACCAAGTTGATCAATGAAAACATGGGCTGAGATGAGTTCTGTGTCATGGGTTCATAACCAAGTTGATCAATGAAAACATGGGCTGAGATGAGTTCTGTGGTATGGGTTCATAACCAAGTTGATCAATGAAAACATGGGCTGAGATGAGTTCCGTGTCATGGGTTCATAACCAAGTTGATCAATGAAGACATGGGCTGAGATGAGTGCTGTGTCATGGGTTCATAACCAAGTTGATCAATGAAAACATGGGCTGAGATGAGTTCTGTGTCATGGGTTCATAACCAAGTTGATCAATGAAAACATGGGCTGAGATGAGTTCTGTGTCATGGGTTCATAACCAAGTTGATCAATGAAAACATGGGCTGAGATGAGTTCTGTGTCATGGGTTCATAACCAAGTTGATCAATGAAAACATGGGCTGAGATGAGTTCTGTGTCATGGGTTCATAACCAAGTTGATCAATGAAAACATGGGCTGAGATGAGTTCTGTGTCATGGGTTCATAACCAAGTTGATCAATGAAGACATGGGCTGAGATGAATTCTGTGTCATGGGTTCATAACCAATTTGATCAATGAAAACATGGGCTGAGATGAGTTCTGTGTCATGGGTTCATAACCAAGTTGATCAATGAAGACATGGGCTGAGATGAGTTCTGTGTCATGGGTTCATAACCAAGTTGATCAATGAAAACGTGGGCTGAGATGAGTTCTGTGTCATGGGTTCATAACCAAGTTGATCAATGAAGACATGGGCTGAGATGAGTTCTGTGTCATGGGTTCATAACCAAGTTGATCAATGAAAACATGGGCTGAGATGAGTTCTGTGTCATGGGTTCATAACCAAGTTGATCAATGAAGACATGGGCTGAGATGAGTTCTGTGCCATGGGTTCATAACCAAGTTGATCAATGAAAACATGGGCTGAGATGAGTTCTGTGTCATGGGTTCATAACCAAGTTGATCAATGAAAACATGGGCTGAGATGAGTTCTGTGTCATGGGTTCATAACCAAGTTGATCAATGAAAACATGGGCTGAGATGAGTTCTGTGTCATGGGTTCATAACCAAGTTGATCAATGAAAACATGGGCTGAGATGAGTTCTGTGTCATGGGTTCATAACCAAGTTGATCAATGAAAACATGGGCTGAGATGAGTTCTGTGTCATGGGTTCATAACCAAGTTGATCAATGAAGACATGGGCTGAGATGAGTTCTGTGTCATGGGTTCATAACCAAGTTGATCAATGAAGACATGGGCTGAGATGAGTTCTGTGTCATGGGTTCATAACCAAGTTGATCAATGAAAACATGGGCTGAGATGAGTTCTGTGTCATGGGTTCATAACCAAGTTGATCAATGAAAACATGGGCTGAGATGAGTTCTGTGTCATGGGTTCATAACCAAGTTGATCAATGTAAACATGGGCTGAGATGAGTTCTGTGTCATGGGTTCATAACCAAGTTGATCAATGAAAACATGGGCTGAGATGAGTTCCGTGTCATGGGTTCATAACCAAGTTGATCAATGAAGACATGGGCTGAGATGAGTTCTGTGTCATGGGTTCATAACCAAGTTGATCAATGAAAACATGGGCTGAGATGAGTTCTGTGTCATGGGTTCATAACCAAGTTGATCAATGAAGACATGGGCTGAGATGAGTTCTGTGTCATGGGTTCATAACCAAGTTGATCAATGAAAACATGGGCTGAGATGAGTTCCGTGTCATGGGTTCATAACCAAGTTGATCAATGAAAACATGGGCCGAGATGAGTTCTGTGTCATGGGTTCATAACCAAGTTGATCAATGAAAACATGGGCTGAGATGAGTTCTGTGTCATGGGTTCATAACCAAGTTGATCAATGAAAACATGGGCTGAGATGAGTTCTGTGTCATGTGTTCATAACCAAGTTGATCAATGAAAACATGGGCTGAGATGAGTTCTGTGTCATGGGTTCATAACCAAGTTGATCAATGAAAACATGGGCTGAGATGAGTTCTGTGTCATGGGTTCATAACCAAGTTGATCAATGAACACATGGGCTGAGATGAGTTCTGTGTCATGGGTTCATAACCAAGTTGATCAATGAAAACATGGGCTGAGATGAGTTCTGTGTCATGGGTTCATAACCAAGTTGATCAATGAAGACATGGGCTGAGATGAGTTCTGTGTCATGGGTTCATAACCAAGTTGATCAATGAAAACATGGGCTGAGATGAGTTCTGTGTCATGGGTTCATAACCAAGTTGATCAATGAAGACATGGGCTGAGATGAGTTCTGTGTCATGGGTTCATAACCAAGTTGATCAATGAAAACATGGGCTGAGATGAGTTCTGTGTCATGGGTTCATAACCAAGTTGATCAATGAAGACATGGGCTGAGATGAGTTCTGTGTCATGGGTTCATAACAAAGTTGATCAATGAAGACATGGGCTGAGATGAGTTCTGTGTCATGGGTTCATAACCAAGTTGATCAATGAAAACATGGGCTGAGATGAGTTCTGTGCCATGGGTTCATATCCAAGTTGATCAATGAAAACATGGGCTGAGATGAGTTCTGTGTCATGGGTTCATAACCAAGTTGACCAATGAAAACATGGGCTAAGATGAGTTCTGTGTCATGGGTTCATAACCAAGTTGATCAATGAAAACGTGGGCTGAGATGAGTTCTGTGTCATGGGTTCATAACCAAGTTGATCAATGAAGACATGGGCTGAGATGAGTTCTGTGTCATGGGTTCATAACCAAGTTGATCAATGAAGACATGGGCTGAGATGAGTTCTGTGTCATGGGTTCATAACCAAGTTGATCAATGAAAACATGGGCTGAGATGAGTTCTGTGTCATGGGTTCATAACCAAGTTGATCAATGAAGACATGGGCTGAGATGAGTTCTGTGCCATGGGTTCATAACCAAGTTGATCAATGAAAACGTGGGCTGAGATGAGTTCTGTGTCATGGGTTCATAACCAAGTTGATCAATGAAGACATGGGCTGAGATGAGTTCTGTGTCATGGGTTCATAACCAAGTTGATCAATGAAAACATGGGCTGAGATGAGTTCTGTGTCATGGGTTCATAACCAAGTTGATCAATGAAGACATGGGCTGAGATGAGTTCTGTGTCATGGGTTCATAACCAAGTTGATCAATGAAGACATGGGCTGAGATGAGTTCTGTGTCATGGGTTCATAACCAAGTTGATCAATGAAAACATGGGCTGAGATGAGTTCTGTGTCATGGGTTCATAACCAAGTTGATCAATGAAAACATGGGCTGAGATGAGTTCTGTGTCATGGGTTCATAACCAAGTTGATCAATGAAAACATGGGCTGAGATGAGTTCTGTGTCATGGGTTCATAACCAAGTTGATCAATGAAAACATGGGCTGAGATGAGTTCTGTGTCATGGGTTCATAACCAAGTTGATCAATGAAGACATGGGCTGAGATGAGTTCTGTGTCATGGGTTCATAACCAAGTTGATCAATGAAGACATGGGCTGAGATGAGTTCTGTGTCATGGGTTCATAACCAAGTTGATCAATGAAAACATGGGCTGAGATGAGTTCTGTGTCATGGGTTCATAACCAAGTTGATCAATGAAAACATGGGCTGAGATGAGTTCTGTGTCATGGGTTCATAACCAAGTTGATCAATGAAAACATGGGCTGAGATGAGTTCCGTGTCATGGGTTCATAACCAAGTTGATCAATGAAGACATGGGCTGAGATGAGTTCTGTGTCATGGGTTCATAACCAAGTTGATCAATGAAAACATGGGCTGAGATGAGTTCTGTGTCATGGGTTCATAACCAAGTTGATCAATGAAAACATGGGCTGAGATGAGTTCTGTGTCATGGGTTCATAACCAAGTTGATCAATGAAAACATGGGCTGAGATGAGTTCTGTGTCATGGGTTCATAACCAAGTTGATCAATGAAAACATGGGCTGAGATGAGTTCTGTGTCATGGGTTCATAACCAAGTTGATCAATGAAAACATGGGCTGAGATGAGTTCTGTGTCATGGGTTCATAACCAAGTTGATCAATGAAAACATGGGCTGAGATGAGTTCTGTGTCATGGGTTCATAACCAAGTTGATAAATGAAGACATGGGCTGAGATGAGTTCTGTGTCATGGGTTCATAACCAAGTTGATCAATGAAAACATGGGCTGAGATGAGTTCTGTGTCATGGGTTCATAACCAAGTTGATCAATGAAAACATGGGCTGAGATGAGTTCTGTGTCATGGGTTCATAACCAAGTTGATCAATGAAAACATGGGCTGAGATGAGTTCTGTGTCATGGGTTCATAACCAAGTTGATCAATGAAAACATGGGCTGAGATGAGTTCTGTGTCATGGGTTCATAACCAAGTTGATCAATGAAGACATGGGCTGAGATGAGTTCTGTGTCATGGGTTCATAACCAAGTTGATCAATGAAGACATGGGCTGAGATGAGTTCTGTGTCATGGGTTCATAACCAAGTTGATCAATGAAAACATGGGCTGAGATGAGTTCTGTGTCATGGGTTCATAACCAAGTTGATCAATGAAAACATGGGCTGAGATGAGTTCTGTGTCATGGGTTCATAACCAAGTTGATCAATGAAAACATGGGCTGAGATGAGTTCCGTGTCATGGGTTCATAACCAAGTTGATCAATGAAGACATGGGCTGAGATGAGTTCTGTGTCATGGGTTCATAACCAAGTTGATCAATGAAAACATGGGCTGAGATGAGTTCTGTGTCATGGGTTCATAACCAAGTTGATCAATGAAAACATGGGCTGAGATGAGTTCTGTGTCATGGGTTCATAACCAAGTTGATCAATGAAAACATGGGCTGAGATGAGTTCTGTGTCATGGGTTCATAACCAAGTTGATCAATGAAAACATGACCTGAGATGAGTTCTGTGTCATGGGTTCATAACCAAGTTGATCAATGAAAACATGGGCTGAGATGAGTTCTGTGTCATGGGTTCATAACCAAGTTGATCAATGAAGACATGGGCTGAGATGAGTTCTGTGTCATGGGTTCATAACCAAGTTGATCAATGAAGACATGGGCTGAGATGAGTTCTGTGTCATGGGTTCATAACCAAGTTGATCAATGAAAACATGGGCTGAGATGAGTTCTGTGTCATGGGTTCATAACCAAGTTGATCAATGAAAACATGGGCTGAGATGAGTTCTGTGTCATGGGTTCATAACCAAGTTGATCAATGAAAACATGGGCTGAGATGAGTTCCGTGTCATGGGTTCATAACCAAGTTGATCAATGAAGACATGGGCTGAGATGAGTTCTGTGTCATGGGTTCATAACCAAGTTGATCAATGAAAACATGGGCTGAGATGAGTTCTGTGTCATGGGTTCATAACCAAGTTGATCAATGAAAACATGGGCTGAGATGAGTTCTGTGTCATGGGTTCATAACCAAGTTGATCAATGAAAACATGGGCTGAGATGAGTTCTGTGTCATGGGTTCATAACCAAGTTGATCAATGAAAACATGGGCTGAGATGAGTTCTGTGTCATGGGTTCATAACCAAGTTGATCAATGAAAACATGGGCTGAGATGAGTTCTGTGTCATGGGTTCATAACCAAGTTGATCAATGAAAACATGGGCTGAGATGAGTTCTGTGTCATGGGTTCATAACCAAGTTGATCAATGAAGACATGGGCTGAGATGAGTTCTGTGTCATGGGTTCATAACCAAGTTGATCAATGAAAACATGGGCTGAGATGAGTTCTGTGTCATGGGTTCATAACCAAGTTGATCAATGAAAACATGGGCTGAGATGAGTTCTGTGTCATGGGTTCATAACCAAGTTGATCAATGAAAACATGGGCTGAGATGAGTTCTGTGTCATGGGTTCATAACCAAGTTGATCAATGAAACCATGGGCTGAGATGAGTTCTGTGTCATGGGTTCATAACCAAGTTGATCAATGAAGACATGGGCTGAGATGAGTTCTGTGTCATGGGTTCATAACCAAGTTGATCAATGAAGACATGGGCTGAGATGAGTTCTGTGTCATGGGTTCATAACCAAGTTGATCAATGAAAACATGGGCTGAGATGAGTTCTGTGTCATGGGTTCATAACCAAGTTGATCAATGAAAACATGGGCTGAGATGAGTTCTGTGTCATGGGTTCATAACCAAGTTGATCAATGAAAACATGGGCTGAGATGAGTTCCGTGTCATGGGTTCATAACCAAGTTGATCAATGAAGACATGGGCTGAGATGAGTTCTGTGTCATGGGTTCATAACCAAGTTGATCAATGAAAACATGGGCTGAGATGAGTTCTGTGTCATGGGTTCATAACCAAGTTGATCAATGAAAACATGGGCTGAGATGAGTTCTGTGTCATGGGTTCATAACCAAGTTGATCAATGAAAACATGGGCTGAGATGAGTTCTGTGTCATGGGTTCATAACCAAGTTGATCAATGAAAACATGGGCTGAGATGAGTTCTGTGTCATGGGTTCATAACCAAGTTGATCAATGAAAACATGGGCTGAGATGAGTTCTGTGTCATGGGTTCATAACCAAGTTGATCAATGAAAACATGGGCTGAGATGAGTTCTGTGTCATGGGTTCATAACCAAGTTGATCAATGAAAACATGGGCTGAGATGAGTTCTGTGTCATGGGTTCATAACCAAGTTGATCAATGAAGACATGGGCTGAGATGAGTTCTGTGTCATGGGTTCATAACCAAGTTGATCAATGAAAACATGGGCTGAGATGAGTTCTGTGTCATGGGTTCATAACCAAGTTGATCAATGAAGACATGGGCTGAGATGAGTTCTGTGTCATGGGTTCATAACCAAGTTGATCAATGAAAACGTGGGCTGAGATGAGTTCTGTGTCATGGGTTCATAACCAAGTTGATCAATGAAGACATGGGCTGAGATGAGTTCTGTGTCATGGGTTCATAACCAAGTTGATCAATGAAAACATGGGCTGAGATGAGTTCTGTGTCATGGGTTCATAACCAAGTTGATCAATGAAGACATGGGCTGAGATGAGTTCTGTGCCATGGGTTCATAACCAAGTTGATCAATGAAAACATGGGCTGAGATGAGTTCTGTGTCATGGGTTCATAACCAAGTTGATCAATGAAAACATGGGCTGAGATGAGTTCTGTGCCATGGGTTCATAACCAAGTTGATCAATGAAAACATGGGCTGAGATGAGTTCTGTGTCATGGGTTCATAACCAAGTTGATCAATGAAAACATGGGCTGAGATGAGTTCTGTGTCATGGGTTCATAACCAAGTTGATCAATGAAAACATGGGCTGAGATGAGTTCTGTGTCATGGGTTCATAACCAAGTTGATCAATGAAAATATGGGCTGAGATGAGTTCTGTGTCATGGGTTCATAACCAAGTTGATCAATGAAAACATGGGCTGAGATGAGTTCTGTGTCATGGGTTCATAACCAAGTTGATCAATGAAGACATGGGCTGAGATGAGTTCTGTGTCATGGGTTCATAACCAAGTTGATCAATGAAGACATGGGCTGAGATGAGTTCTGTGTCATGGGTTCATAACCAAGTTGATCAATGAAAACATGGGCTGAGATGAGTTCTGTGTCATGGGTTCATAACCAAGTTGATCAATGAAAACATGGGTTGAGATGAGTTCTGTGTCATGGGTTCATAACCAAGTTGATCAATGAAAACATGGGCTGAGATGAGTTCTGTGTCATGGGTTCATAACCAAGTTGATCAATGAAAACATGGGCTGAGATGAGTTCCGTGTCATGGGTTCATAACCAAGTTGATCAATGAAGACAAGGGCTGAGATGAGTTCTGTGTCATGGGTTCATAACCAAGTTGATCAATGAAAACATGGGCTGAGATGAGTTCTGTGTCATGGGTTCATAACCAAGTTGATCAATGAAGACATGGGCTGAGATGAGTTCTGTGTCATGGGTTCATAACCAAGTTGATCAATGAAAACATGGGCTGAGATGAGTTCTGTGTCATGGGTTCATAACCAAGTTGATCAATGAAAACATGGGCTGAGATGAGTTCTGTGTCATGGGTTCATAACCAAGTTGATCAATGAAAACATGGGCTGAGATGAGTTCCGTATCATGGGTTCATAACCAAGTTGATCAATGAAAACATGGGCTGAGATGAGTTCTGTGTCATGGGTTCATAACCAAGTTGATCAATGAAAACATGGGCTGAGATGAGTTCTGTGTCATGGGTTCATAACCAAGTTGATCAATGAAAACATGGGCTGAGATGAGTTCTGTGTCATGGGTTCATAACCAAGTTGATCAATGAAAACATGGGCTGAGATGAGTTCTGTGTCATGGGTTCATAACCAAGTTGATCAATGAAAACATGGGCTGAGATGAGTTCTGTGTCATGGGTTCATAACCAAGTTGATCAATGAAAACATGGGCTGAGATGAGTTCTGTGTCATGGGTTCATAACCAAGTTGATCAATGAAAACATGGGCTGAGATGAGTTCTGTGTCATGGGTTCATAACCAAGTTGATCAATGAAAACATGGGCTGAGATGAGTTCTGTGTCATGGGTTCATAACCAAGTTGATCAATGAAAACATGGGCTGAGATGAGTTCTGTGTCATGGGTTCATAACCAAGTTGATCAATGAAGACATGGGCTGAGATGAGTTCTGTGTCATGGGTTCATAACCAAGTTGATCAATGAAAACATGGGCTGAGATGAGTTCTGTGTCATGGGTTCATAACCAAGTTGATCAATGAAGACATGGGCTGAGATGAGTTCTGTGTCATGGGTTCATAACCAAGTTGATCAATGAAAACGTGGGCTGAGATGAGTTCTGTGTCATGGGTTCATAACCAAGTTGATCAATGAAGACATGGGCTGAGATGAGTTCTGTGTCATGGGTTCATAACCAAGTTGATCAATGAAAACATGGGCTGAGATGAGTTCTGTGTCATGGGTTCATAACCAAGTTGATCAATGAAGACATGGGCTGAGATGAGTTCTGTGCCATGGGTTCATAACCAAGTTGATCAATGAAAACATGGGCTGAGATGAGTTCTGTGTCATGGGTTCATAACCAAGTTGATCAATGAAGACATGGGCTGAGATGAGTTCTGTGTCATGGGTTCATAACCAAGTTGATCAATGAAGACATGGGCTGAGATGAGTTCTGTGTCATGGGTTCATAACCAAGTTGATCAATGAAAACATGGGCTGAGATGAGTTCTGTGTCATGGGTTCATAACCAAGTTGATCAATGAAAACATGGGTTGAGATGAGTTCTGTGTCATGGGTTCATAACCAAGTTGATCAATGAAAACATGGGCTGAGATGAGTTCTGTGTCATGGGTTCATAACCAAGTTGATCAATGAAAACATGGGCTGAGATGAGTTCCGTGTCATGGGTTCATAACCAAGTTGATCAATGAAGACAAGGGCTGAGATGAGTTCTGTGTCATGGGTTCATAACCAAGTTGATCAATGAAAACATGGGCTGAGATGAGTTCTGTGTCATGGGTTCATAACCAAGTTGATCAATGAAGACATGGGCTGAGATGAGTTCTGTGTCATGGGTTCATAACCAAGTTGATCAATGAAAACATGGGCTGAGATGAGTTCTGTGTCATGGGTTCATAACCAAGTTGATCAATGAAAACATGGGCTGAGATGAGTTCTGTGTCATGGGTTCATAACCAAGTTGATCAATGAAAACATGGGCTGAGATGAGTTCTGTATCATGGGTTCATAACCAAGTTGATCAATGAAAACATGGGCTGAGATGAGTTCTGTGTCATGGGTTCATAACCAAGTTGATCAATGAAAACATGGGCTGAGATGAGTTCTGTGTCATGGGTTCATAACCAAGTTGATCAATGAAAACATGGGCTGAGATGAGTTCTGTGTCATGGGTTCATAACCAAGTTGATCAATGAAAACATGGGCTGAGATGAGTTCTGTGTCATGGGTTCATAACCAAGTTGATCAATGAAAACATGGGCTGAGATGAGTTCTGTGTCATGGGTTCATAACCAAGTTGATCAATGAAAACATGGGCTGAGATGAGTTCTGTGTCATGGGTTCATAACCAAGTTGATCAATGAAAACATGGGCTGAGATGAGTTCTGTGTCATGGGTTCATAACCAAGTTGATCAATGAAAACATGGGCTGAGATGAGTTCTGTGTCATGGGTTCATAACCAAGTTGATCAATGAAAACATGGGCTGAGATGAGTTCTGTGTCATGGGTTCATAACCAAGTTGATCAATGAAAACATGGGCTGAGATGAGTTCTGTGTCATGGGTTCATAACCAAGTTGATCAATGAAAACATGGGCTGAGATGAGTTCTGTGTCATGGGTTCATAACCAAGTTGATCAATGAAGACATGGGCTGAGATGAGTTCTGTGTCATGGGTTCATAACCAAGTTGATCAATGAAAACATGGGCTGAGATGAGTTCTGTGTCATGAGTTCATAACCAAGTTGATCAATGAAGACATGGGCTGAGATGAGTTCTGTGTCATGGGTTCATAACCAAGTTGATCAATGAAAACGTGGGCTGAGATGAGTTCTGTGTCATGGGTTCATAACCAAGTTGATCAATGAAGACATGGGCTGAGATGAGTTCTGTGTCATGGGTTCATAACCAAGTTGATCAATGAAAACATGGGCTGAGATGAGTTCTGTGTCATGGGTTCATAACCAAGTTGATCAATGAAGACATGGGCTGAGATGAGTTCTGTGCCATGGGTTCATAACCAAGTTGATCAATGAAAACATGGGCTGAGATGAGTTCTGTGTCATGGGTTCATAACCAAGTTGATCAATGAAAACATGGGCTGAGATGAGTTCTGTGCCATGGGTTCATAACCAAGTTGATCAATGAAAACATGGGCTGAGATGAGTTCTGTGTCATGGGTTCATAACCAAGTTGATCAATGAAAACATGGGCTGAGATGAGTTCTGTGTCATGGGTTCATAACCAAGTTGATCAATGAAAACATGGGCTGAGATGAGTTCTGTGTCATGGGTTCATAACCAAGTTGATCAATGAAAACATGGGCTGAGATGAGTTCTGTGTCATGGGTTCATAACTAAGTTGATCAATGAAGACATGGGCTGAGATGATTTCTGTGTCATGGGTTCATAACCAAGTTGATCAATGAAAACATGGGGTGAGATGGGTTCTGTGTCATGGGTTCATAACCAAGTTGATCAATGAAAACATGGGCTGAGATGGGTTCTGTGTCATGGGTTCTTAACCAAGTTGATCAATGAAAACATGGGCTGAGATGAGTTCTGTGTCATGGGTTCATAACCAAGTTGATCAATGAAAACATGGGCTGAGATGAGTTCTGTGTCATGGGTTCATAACCAAGTTGATCAATGAAAACATGGGCTGAGATGAGTTCTGTGTCATGGGTTCATAACCAAGTTGATCAATGAAAACATGGGCTGAGATGAGTTCTGTGTCATGGGTTCATAACTAAGTTGATCAATGAAGACATGGGCTGAGATGATTTCTGTGTCATGGGTTCATAACCAAGTTGATCAATGAAAACATGGGGTGAGATGGGTTCTGTGTCATGGGTTCATAACCAAGTTGATCAATGAAAACATGGGCTGAGATGGGTTCTGTGTCATGGGTTCTTAACCAAGTTGATCAATGAAAACATGGGCTGAGATGAGTTCTGTGTCATGGGTTCATAACCAAGTTGATCAATGAAAACATGGGCTGAGATGAGTTCTGTGTCATGGGTTCATAACCAAGTTGATCAATGAAAACATGGGCTGAGATGAGTTCTGTGTCATGGGTTCATAACCAAGTTGATCAATGAAAACATGGGCTCAGATGAGTTCTGTGTCATGGGTTCATAACCAAGTTGATCAATGAAAATATGGGCTGAGATGAGTTCTGTGTCATGGGATCATAACCAAGTTGATCAATGAAAACATGGGCTGAGATGAGTTCTGTGTCATGGGTTCATAACCAAGTTGATCAATGAAAACATGGGCTGAGATGAGTTCTGTGTCATGGGTTCATAACCAAGTTGATCAATGAAAACATGGGCTGAGATGAGTTCTGTGTCATGGGTTCATAACCAAGTTGATCAATGAAAACATGGGCTGAGATGAGTTCTGTGTCATGGGTTCATAACCAAGTTGATCAATGAAAACATGGGCTGAGATGAGTTCTGTGTCATGGGTTCATAACCAAGTTGATCAATGAAAACATGGGCTGAGATGAGTTCTGTGTCATGGGTTCATAACCAAGTTGATCAATGAAAACATGGGCTGAGATGAGTTCTGTGTCATGGGTTCATAACCAAGTTGATCAATGAAGACATGGGCTGAGATGAGTTCTGTGTCATGGGTTCATAACCAAGTTGATCAATGAAGACATGGGCTGAGATGAGTTCTGTGTCATGGGTTCATAACCAAGTTGATCAATGAAGACATGGGCTGAGATTAGTTCTGTGTCATGGGTTCATAACCAAGTTAATCAATGAAGACATGGGCTGAGATGAGTTCTGTGTCATGGGTTCATAACCAAGTTGATCAATGAAGACATGGGCTGAGATGATTTCTGTGTCATGGGTTCATAACCAAGTTGATCAATGAAGACATGGGCTGAGATGATTTCTGTGTCATGGGTTCATAACCAAGTTGATCAATGAAGACATGGGCTGAGATGAGTTCTGTGTCATGGGTTCATAACCAAGTTGATCAATGAAGACATGGGCTGAGATGAGTTCTGTGTCATGGGTTCATAACCAAGTTGATCAATGAAGACATGGGCTGAGATGAGTTCTGTGTCATGGGTTCATAACCAAGTTGATCAATGAAGACATGGGCTGAGATGAGTTCTGTGTCATGGGTTCATAACCAAGTTGATCAATGAAGACATGGGCTGAGATGAGTTCTGTGTCATGGGTTCATAACCAAGTTGATCAATGAAGACATGGGCTGAGATGAGTTCTGTGTCATGGGTTCATAACCAAGTTGATCAATGAAGACATGGGCTGAGATGAGTTCTGTGTCATGGGTTCATAACCAAGTTGATCAATGAAGACATGGGCTGAGATGAGTTCTGTGTCATGGGTTCATAACCAAGTTGATCAATGAAGACATGGGCTGAGATGAGTTCTGTGTCATGGGTTCATAACCAAGTTGATCAATGAAGACATGGGCTGAGATGAGTTCTGTGTCATGGGTTCATAACCAAGTTGATCAACGAAAACATGGGCTGAGATGAGTTCTGTGTCATGGGTTCATAACCAAGTTGATCAATGAAGACATGGGCTGAGATGAGTTCTGTGTCATGGGTTCATAACCAAGTTGATCAATGAAGACATGGGCTGAGATGAGTTCTGTGTCATGGGTTCATAACCAAGTTGATCAATGAAAACATGGGCTGAGATGAGTTCTGTGTCATGGGTTCATAACCAAGTTGAAGCTGATCACCATATCTATTAGCACTGTGGCCTAATTCCATTTGATTGCTCCCTGCTTGAGTGGACCACACTGCATATCAACATTTGTTTTTATTGGGCTAGAATAGTTGTGACTGCTTTGTTTTTCATTATAATATATGAGGTATGATGTTTTATTATATGTTCCCCATTAAATAGTGGGAAATTGCCGTGGCGTAGAGCGTTATATCCATCGCCTGGACCGACTCGATGGATAACACTGACCGACTCGATGGATAACACAATAGTATTACTTATTCGTAGATTACTTCCGATTTATAGCGCGAATCACATTAAGTTTCAAAGCGTATCAATAACAGCCGGACTATTTTTTTAATTATTGATTTTTACGGTAGTGAAAGAGTTTTTCCCCCTGGATTGTTCTTCTGTGCTAATTAATACTATACGTAATAGTAAATTTAAATTGAAGGTACTTTAGGTATTCATGCAAACAATCTCCGTCTGCTTCACAATAAATAGAAAATTTTCACAATTTACGAAGATATGGACTCTACATTTGATAATTTGCAATTAGATCAAGAACTTGAAGAAGTAACTTGGGATAAAGTTTTAGCAAATTTAGAAGAATGGAATAGTGAATTTGAAGATACTACTGGTACTGGTAGTAGTAGTAGTACTGCCAATTTGCATGCAGATATCCATCCTCCATTGACATTTTGCAGTGACATTCCAACTCCAAGCACTTATGCTACTGCCATTGCTACAGTCAGCACCACAGAAACTAGTTCGGAACCCTCTGTTCGTAGGAACTGTGGTCGATTTAAGCACCTCTCTGATGATGATGTTAACCAATTTAATTCTGAGCAGTGCAATAAAAACACCAAGAGGAAGACTGACTACGACACGAGACTTTTATGTGAGTTTCTCCTCACCATGAATGAACAGCGTCAGCCAGAGTTCATACCACCTGACAAACTGTGCGGATATATTTCCAATTTTCTGCTGTCCGTGAGAAAGAAAGATGGGTCGGAATATGAGCCAACCTCGCTGCGAGCGTTTATGTCATCACTTGACAGGCATTTACGCTTGAATTCGTATCCGATTTCAATAATCGATGACCACCAGTTTGCTAAATGCAGAGAAACACTCAAAAGTAAGCAAAAACAGCTGAAGGCGATGGGCAAAGGTAACAAAGTGAATGCAGCTGACCCTATTTCTTCAGAAGATTTGGATAAGCTGTATGAAGCTCAAGTTCTCGGACCATTTACACCGAAATCACTAATGAACTCAATGTGGATGATATGTTCATTGCACTTTGGAATGAGGACTGGCATTGAACCACACTCACTCAGATTGGGCGATGTTGAACTTCGCGAGGATGGCAATGGTGAGGAATATATCGTTTATTCTCAAGAGAGGCAAACTAAAACTAGAACAGGTGAGAATCCACGTGACATTAGAAAAACAAAGCCCAGGGCCTACTCTATTGCTGATCCAATGAAGGACCCTGTCGCTCTTTATAAGTTGTTTGCTGATAAGAGACCGGGGGAAACCAAAGATACTGACAGTCCTTTTTTCTTGGCTCTGAATCACCAAGGGTGGAGTAAGGGGAAACCATGGTATAAAAGAAATGCGTTGGGCCTAAATTACATATATGCCATCATGAAAAACATGCTCGACGATGCAAATCTGACAACAGATAAACGTTTGACACCATACAGCGTTCGTAAACATCTTGTGCAAACGCTGAACGACAAAGGTGTTCCAGCTCATCAAATCATTCAGATTTCCGGACACCGTAACGTCAACAGTTTGCTGAACTACTCGAAAATAAATCCCGTACAAAGTAAACAGATATCATCACTATTATCACATTCAGCTTCCACCGACAGCATGGGCAGGAATGAAACTGTACATGTATATGACATTTCTGAAACGGAGCAAGTAGATAGGTCTACAGTGATAGATATTCCAGCCAATCCAGGCCAAAATTCTACGCCAGTGAGTGTGCCTGATGATAATCGGAGCCCTACAGTCATTGATATTCCGCATACAATTTCTACGCCAGTGTCAGTGAATGTGCCTAAACGGAGTTCTATCGACAGTGGTTCATCGGGTATGTTATTGTCAATTTTCGCTGGGAACACTTTTCATGCACCCATCAATGTGTACTTACAGAGTTCACAGAACCAGAAAGTCATGATGAATGAAATGAAACTGAACACTAGTCCTGTTTCGGCCAAGCAGTATAAGCGAATTCGAAGGATTTATGACTCAGACAGTGATTGAATTGATTTGTTTTAAAATGTTGTATTTAATCGATAACAAATAATTTAATACACAAAGCTACTCGCGAGCAAAGTTCTAAAATATTTGATAGAATCATGGAAGAAGATAACGATTTGAAAACTTCCGACTTTCGTGAACTTTAATTTCAATAATTTTAGTTATTTGACTGTTTAATGTTACTAGTTTGAATTAGTTTAGCTGGCCTATCATTCGCCATATGCGTATTGTATGATAACAGTCAACCAACCTATTTACTTGTTACACATTTCGTCAAAATCCAACACGATTTCTCCAACTCGAAAAAGTTTAATTCTTAAAACGGAAGTGATTTGTTAGCGATAAAAACACAACATTTGGCCGATCGATAGCTTGTGAGCCATGTGCTTTCTCGCTAAATAAAGACTTAAAATGTTCATAAACTGTTATTTAATTGTTATAATGTTAACTTAACTTGTTTTATTATATTTTCTTATCATTAAATTATGTATACATTAATTTTCTCACATCATTTCAGAATAAAACAATGGGGACTATTTTTTATGGCGGATATGCTCGATATTTGTCATTCAGTGGTGAACAAATCAATTGATGGAATGTAAAAAAAATGGAAATGTCGAAGCTTTGTAACAGTTTGAAGTGAACTGTGGGACAAACTAGCAGTTTTGGGGCCGTTTATAACGTAGCGCATATAATAAAAAGAAAACCTACGAGTTTTGGTTGAATACCCGAATTATCTCATTCGTGGGTGCAAGGAAGTACAGAATTTCCACTCGCGGCTTGCAGCCGCTCGTGGAAATTCTGTACTTCCTTGCACCCACGAATGTACTTCCTTGCACCCACTTATAGCCTCCTCTCATAGCGCCAAGACAACAAGCTATTACCCTGCAGGGAGCCCCACACATATATAGAAGCATATAGAAGAGTGTCGTCTGCTCATGTTTGTCTGGGGCTCTGTATGGGTGAAATTATACAATTGTTAAAGAATACAAGAACAAATTATTAAAATTGTAAAAAATTGTTAGGCCAATGCATTCTCTTATATGTGCGAGGCGACCTATGGTCGACTCGCATATATAAGAGAATGCATTGGCACAGGGTAAAAAAAATTCCCGACTTACGACTGGATTTGATATGGCGGGTCACATTTGGGGATTGGAGTGTTGTGTGAAAATATTAATTACCAGCTGGAACAGGCTCCCTTCCGGCGCCTTTAACCCTTTACCCAACAAAACGGCCAAAAACGCCCAAATAAAGCTTCAACAGCTTAAAATATCTTCGGTCTGTCTCAATAACACCATACAAATATGGATATCATTGGAACCGGTTCATTGACCACATTGTGATGGTTACAGTTATGCCCTGTGCCAATGCATTCTCTTATATATGCGAGTCGATCATAGGTCGCCTCGCATATATAAGAGAATGCATTGGCCTAAACATTCTTTAACAATTTTATAATTTTTTCTTACATTTTTTAACAATTTTTATAATATTTTTCTACATTCTTTGACAATTTTATCATTTTTAATATGTGTTAAGCCAATGCATTCTCTTATATATGCGAGGCGACCTGTGGTCGACTCGCATATATAAGAGAATGCATTGGCACAGGGCCGTTCTGTTGGGTAAAGGGTTAATCAGAGTTGAAGACGTTCTTGGTCTTAACATCAAATTTAATAAATTAATATAAATTTAGTTTATGGCTCCAGTCATAACATAAAGTAAGTTACGAATTACCATGTACAAGACGTAATCGATGGATAGTAGATTGGACAACGCGTGGCACACATCGTGTAATCAATTAGATGGGTTGGGGCGTGAATTCAAGCTACTCACTCACTATACAATAAAATGTATGAATAACCAGGCCATGCGCACGGGTGTAGATATCAAACAATATGTGATCCTCCGTAGGATAGGGTATCATATAATATGTGATCCTCGTCTCAGGAGTCACTCGTGGCTCAATTAAGGCAGGATCATATATCAAAATGAGAGGATATGGTGATCCCATGAAAAGGGGGTCACCATATCCTCTCATTTTGATATGTGATCCTAAAATAAGAAAATAGTTTTATTAACTAAATAACGGAGACATTTGAAGAAGTGTTTTTGACGAAATAACGGAAATATTTGAAGAAGTGTTTTAAAGAGCCGTTATTTAGTAAAGGGACTTTCTTTATAGAGTTATTACCCTTCATATAAAATCACTAAAAACAGATAAAGATCGCATATCAAAACCTATGTTATACTCCGTAGGATCAGATACCGTTTATAGTCTACACTCGTGCGCATTAGGTGCAATATCTGGGACTGTTATACATATAATATAACATTTATTTGATACATTTCATCATAGAAAACCACATGGTGCCAATGAACGGAAATGTGCATAAAACATGCATATTTACCAAAGCGAACGACACGAGAAGTAAAATTTCTGTAACAGTGCTACTGGCTTTTGCCTTCAAATGCCTGTATGATTGATTCTTTTGAGATAATTGCATGTTATTTACGGGCAAATTCCGGTAGCATCGCTGCAGGTGGAATTACAGAGATTTTACTTCGTATGTATAGTTAGTTGTGGTATAGATGCTTGTTTCCGTTAATATTCTGGCATCATATCGATTTCTACGACGAAATGCCTGCAAACTAGACATGCAAACTTGCCAGTGTGTGAGCTTACCCTTAAAGGTACTCAATCAGATTAAGCACCCCTAAATTACTATTTCTTTGGTTTCAGGGGTAAAACATATTTGATTCGAGTCGAGGGACCCACCCATCAAAGCTCAAGAGTGATCAGATATTGATTTTTGAAGTTTGTTATTTCTTGAGATGTGTACTAATAATTGCCCCAGAAACACTTATTCAAACGGACGAAGATGGATAACTCTAAAATCAAGTGGTAATAATAACGCAATTTTGATTGAGACCATCCTTTTGACGGCGTGTTTCTGTGCCAGAAAACAATAGAAATAACAAAACTTTAAAAAATGATATCTGATCACTCTGAGCTTTGATGGGTGGGTTCCTCGACTCGAATCAAATATTTTTTACACCCGAAGTCAAAGAAATAGCAATTTATGAGGGTCTGATCGGATAGAGTACCTTAACGTTGATGAAATTATAATAATTGTGTTTGCTTCATTTACCTGTGTCATATGCGCAGATGTCATAATTTGTATGGCCAGCGCATTCTACATAATCCCAAAATGAGCTGTTGGTGATTGCACACAATTTTTTGTTTCCTGTCGGTGTGGTCATGTTGGGTTTCCAATTCTGCCATTGCAAAGGGTTTCCTTCATGGTCCATCCAACCTGTTGTGCCCTGAGTCCAGTGACCGGAAAACCACGCCGTTTTGTTTTGATTATCACCGATGAAGCTGTTCAAATAAATGAGCAAATTATAAGTATATATAAAGATGTTGTAAATATTTATTGTGACCCAAGTGTACATCACAGGGGCTTGTAACCCGCTCCGCTTTGATATCATATTTTTTTATATCACAAAATGAATTTGTGATATCACAAATTAAATTTTATGATATCACAAAATGAATTTATGATATCACAAAATCGAATTATTGATATCACTAAATACTTACTATTTTGTAATATGATTTATTCGATTTTGTGATATCCAAACATTAATTAATAATATCACAATTTGTAATTAGTGATATCTTAAAATCATTTTGTGGTAACATAAAATATTTATTGATATCATATATTCGATTTTGTGATATCATATATTCGATTTTGTGATATCATATATTCGTTTAGTGACATTATAATATGAATTATTTATATCACTAAATACACCCCGTGTACGTGGTATCGCCAACACCGAGGGTATCGCCAAAACCGAGAATATGGGAAAGTCATTTTCACGTATATGATATGGGGATATGTTTGTTTCTCATCGTAAAACAGACAACGAACAACGCATCTGTATGTCCACATGAAGCAGAAGTATTTATCCACCCGCTGTCAATCAGTTTTCCCAGATCAAACCATATAATATTTTTTGGCGAAATTTTTCAATAGTGTTTTTGCTTTTGCTCACTCAAATTTTCGAGAACATCCAGCCACTAGTATAGTTCCTGGACGTCCACGCTGCCAACACAAATGCCGGTATATAGTTGAATCTGTCAATGAAGCATAGGATTTAACAGAATTTTTTAAATCAGTGTCGTTCTCAATATACGCGCGATATGGATGGAACACTGTCGGCCCAGAAAGATGTTAACGCCACAGATGAAGATGTTACCAAACGCCGAGCATCTGTGCAGTAAATATGCGTATCACTTAAGGAGTTTTGATGAGTTTTCGAGCGTTTTTATGTGTATCTGAGACTGATCAATTGGACTGCGAATGTCATCTGAAATATGAATCCATAACATATTCGAAATATTGTGTACATATCTATTATGAATGTATTTCAATTGAAATTAATTGAACATCCATCTCAGAATTCAGATTTGCGATCTCAAAAAGGTGAATGAATGATAACGCGATGTCTCGATCACACGCACGTGAATGCTGTCGTTCGTATGCATGCAGCTAACCGGATATTCGTTTATTATTAACATGCTTGGGGTTTGTATATATAGACCACACACGCAGGACGACACGCTACGGCGTATCAACGATTTGTTATAATCTTGTTTATTTTACAGACTTTATGACTCGTTCCCACTCGAGTAGACCGTTACGCGACAATGAAACCGAATCATCTTATCGAATATACACATATCGTATAGCTACAAATTATGCAATTATGGCTTTTTTAAGAGTCATCAGATAATATTGTAACGATTCTATGTTAACCCTAAACATCCGTACACATATGATGACAATGTATTATGTGTGGCACACATATGTGGCACACAATTTGGTGCATGGGGGCCGGAGTGGCTTGCATTCGGGTATGAGTGGTGTAACGTAAACACAATGCGATTGCCAATACACCATTGAACGTAATGGCACAAAGCAACTAACAGTTACATGTTGGAACCCAGAATGGTCCTTATGTTATCGATTTACCACGTGGGTATATACATACTATATATATACAACATACTTACTGCTATTGGTAATAAATGTGTTACTGTGGAACATGTTTATACTGTCATGATTGTTATGTACACGTGTAAATTACACTATAGTTTATAACTTTTCTAATTTAGCCCTAGGACCACATATTTAGTGGGCATACTATTGACATAAGACTTCACTATGTTATCATATAGGTTGTATATACTGCGTCAAAAAGTGTCTACTATATATGATAAAATCGGAAATGAGTAGGAATTTCTATTAAATTTATCAGGGTGAGAGCAAGCTATGTTCGCTATCCCATTGAGGGAACATAATATTCCGTTTTGCGAAATTATGTTTTGAATAGTGGATATCACCATTTAACTGGGAGATGTATAGCTGCATCTGAGGAAGATACGTTCATTTATCAAAACCGCATGGTCTGGTTTGATTTTGTTTAACCATGGTGTTGTAGCTTGGTAAGCTGAGTACATGTGCTACATATACACAATAAAGAGGCACATCGACCTCCATGCTAGCAGATGAGAAAGCACACATGTGTGCCACACATTGTGATCATATATATGTGTACGGATGTTTAGGGTTAACATAGAATCGTTAAAATATTATCTGATGACTCTTAAAAAAGCCATAATTGCATAATTTGTAGCTATACGATATATGTATATTCGATAAGATGATTCGGTTTCATTGTCGCGTAGCGTTCTACTCGAGTGGGAACGAGTCATAAAGTCTGTGATATTAACAAATCGTTGATACGCCGTAGCGTGTCGTCCTGCGTGTGTGGTCTATATGCAAACCCCAAGCATGTTAATACTAAACGAATATCCGGTTAGCTGCATGCATACGAACGACATCATTCACGTGCGTGTGATCAAAGCATCGCGTTATCATTCATTCACCTTTTTGATATCGCAAATCTGAATTCTGAGATGGATGTTCAATTAATTTAAATTGAAATACATTCGTAATAGATATGTACACAATATTTCGAATATGTTATGGATTCATATTTCAGATGACATTCGCAGTCCAATTGATCAGTCTCAGATACACATAAAAACACTCGAAAACTCATCAAAACTCCTTAAGTGATACGCATATTTACTGCACAGATGCTCGGCGTTTGGTAACATCTTCATCTGTGGCGTTAACATCTTTCTGGGCCGACAGTGGTCCATCCATATCGCGCGTATATTGAGAATGACACTGATTTTTAAAATTCTGTTCAATCCTATGCTTCATTGACAGATTCAACTATATACCGGCATTTGTGTTGGCAGCGTGGACGTTCAAGAACTATACTAGTGGGTGGATGTTCTCGAAAATTTGAGTGAGCAAAAGCAAAAACACTATTGAAAAAATTCGCCAAAAAATATTAAATGGTTGATTGACAGCGGGTGGATAAATACGCCTGCTTCATGTGGACATACACATGCGTTGTTCGTTGTCTGTTTTACGATGAGAAACAAACATATCCCCATATCATATATGTGAAATTGTAATTCAATTGAGTATTTGTCACTAAAATCAAGCATTCTGATTGGCCGAGAGCGGCTAACTTTCGTTTTCGATTCACCGACATCGGCCGCTTCAGCGTGCATCAAATCTGAATGTAGCACGGTCAAATGTAATCGGCGCAGAACGAGTAGCGAAACGAGCACACCCGCGCGTTGTTGTCTATAGATACCGTTCATCGGCCGCTTCAGCGTGCATCAAATCTGAATGTGGTACGGTACAATTTGATCGGCGCAGAACGGAGTAGCGAAACGAGCCAACCCGCCCCACAGGAAATGGTTACGGAGCAGTGTTCCGAGTAACGCAATGGACACACCCAATGATCTGTGCACGGTGACAACGGCGAAATGAAAGTCTCGATTCGTGTCATGAAAATGACTAAATGATACCTTTAATACAGTTTTTTTGCAAATTCCTTGCTAGATTGAATTACAATGGAGATAAACGTACCCTGTTTCGTTGTACATTATGGGATTCGAGCATGAAAACAGTTTGTGAACTCGCCGGCAAGCCGGCTCGTTCACAAACTGTTTTCATGCTCGAATCCCGGAATGTACAACTCAACAGGGTATGTTTATCTCCTAAATGACTTTCCCATATTCTCGGTTTTTGGCGATACCCTCGGTGTTGGCGATACCACGTACACGGGGGTGAAATAGGTAAAAAATAGAAGAACAGTTCCCCCATATGAACCGATTCCTAAAATTCCAACTCCGATCGATCGAGTAAAAGTTATATTTTGCAAGTCTGATAAACAATTCCAGGATAAACTGTTCGACAACTTATAAAACAAACGATGAACAAAATATTCATGGACAGCATCGGATTATGGAAGGCCATTAGGGTCACAATTACAAGAGCTAATGTATATATTGTTGAATGTGATAACGCATTTCCAAATGCAAAACTAAGAATTTATTGGACAATGTTTAAAAGTCATAATACAGAATGTTAAAAGGTATTTTTTGTTGCCAACTTTTAAATGACGGAACGTAAACAAGTAGTTCCAATTGTAAAATATAATAGTTTATCCATCCCTTAACTAACACTATTTCTGATTGGGCAAAAGCAGCCACGTGATAATCCGGGGAAAAGTCATATTGGACTCCCGAATGTCATATTGGACTCCCAATTGTGCAATATTACTTTTTTTTATCGGGACTGTGACCTCACGAATTAACTATTGCGAAATTAATCGGTGGAATTGTGATGCGCGAGCAACACTGGTGGATTTAGCAGACGTTTCACTTCCGCATTGAGTTTTTTTTTTCATTTCCCCGTTCACTGTTCCCAATCAAGCTTTCTGGTGATCAAATACAGGCTTTTATAGAGAATTAAGTATATATTCTTAGTTGAATAACTTGTGCTCCCATCCCTTTTGATTAACTCATATCATATTTTCAGATACTATTTGTCAATGTATTAAATGTATTATGTAAAGAGGGTTCAAATAAAATACGTTCAAACATAGAGAATTAAGTGCCGACAAATACATGTACCAAAAATAACGACTAAAGTTTTATTCCCAAGATGGATAATAAAAATGTCATTATACAATGTTGTGTACAGTATGAGTTTATCTTGTGCTCGTCCAGGTTGTGCGTGTCTCGTCCAATATGACTTTTCACCACAACCTGGACTCGTACAAGAAAAACACATACTGTACACAATATTGTATAATAACTTTATAGTATTAGACCATTCTCACAATTCATATTATAGAATGATAAAAGATATGTTTAGCTGCCAACTTTTATACAGCGGAACGTGAACATTATTTCAAATTGTAAAATCTAAGAATTCAATGGACAATGCTCTAAATTCGTATCGTAGAATGTGAGAAGGTATTTTCAGTCGCAGACTTTTATATTGCGAAATGTCAAAAAGTAGGCCTAGTTTGCAATCGTAAAAGCCCTATATTTAGAACACAGACTCGCAAATTACTTTGAATAATTCTAAAAAGTTAGAGAAAAACAATTAAATCCATTTGATAAGACACATGATCACCTTTCTCAAAGCTCCATTCAATTCATGAAAACAAAAACTATGATCTTCGATATTGCAAGTTAAGTTTTCAATTCTACAATTGTGTCCAGCCATATCAAATCCAGTCGTAAGTCGGGATTTTTTTACCCTGTGCCAATGCATTCTCTTATATATGCGAGTCGACCATAGGTCGCCTCGCATATATAAGAGAATGCATTGGCCTAACAATTTTTTACAATTTTAATAATTTTTTCTTGTATTCTTTAACAATTTTATAATTTCACCCATACAGAGCCCCAGACAAACATGAGCAGACGACACTCTTCTATATGCTGCAGGGTAATGGATGTTTTTTATTTTATGTCCTAAAAATTGTAAAAAACATTTATTTAAAAACAATGATAAAAAATTGTTAGGCCAACGCATTCTCTTATATATGCGAGGCGACCTATGGTCGACTCGCATATATAAGAGAATGCATTGGCACAGGGTAAAAAAAATCCCGACTTACGACTGGATTTGATATGGCGGGTCACAATTTAGCTTTCAGAATATGGAAGCCAGCACTTGGAATTGTGAGCTCGATGGCGTATTCAATATTATAACAGAAAGGGGCGCCATAAAATATGTTCTGAAAACCGTGTGATCCCTCCTGGTATACTAAATAACCACCGCAACCGATCGCCCAGCCCTCGCATCAAGGTGAATCGTGGACCATTGTGTATAGGGTAACCGCATACACGCCAAAGTTCCATTCCACAAGTCGATAACTAGAAAGAAACCGGCATTATTGACCCCTGACCTACGACCGTTTCGCCAAGTACTCAAATACACACAAAAAATACGCACCACAACTTTACTGGTAGGAATCAGACTCCATGCATCGCCCTCTCCGTTATCACTGCGATAGATCACTGCTGGAATGGTGGTACTTTGCGGACCGATACATCTATTTGTACGTTTCGTCGGAACTATATGTAGTCACCTATTATGTTATTTTGACCACCAAAAGTTTGCAATAATGGTAATTTGTTCTGTGTTCATAAGAACAATATGAACTGAGCCAGACGTAGACAATTTTAATCCTAAAACATAAGAACTAAGTTAATTTCAGAAATCCTTACCAAATGTCCTTGTGGCAGTGGTACATGTATCTCAGTGGAGCGATGGGAGATAACTATATCTGGAGTTTGGGTTGGAATATCAAGCAATGAGAACAAGAAAACCAATGTCAGAAATGGTAACGCGCTCAAGATCATATATTATAATGTAAACGCCAATAAACGAAATTGAAATTCTCAACTACACCTTTTACCGGGCTCGGCCTCGGAGTCGCAATACAGCTTTTAATGTGTCCCAATAATTAACATTCTATATATATGCCCCCCCCCCCCCCCAGTGCTATGGCAGCGCCCAGACGACACAAGAATTTGTACATTAGTATACACGCGGCGTGCGTAACATATATATATGCATGCATGGTGTAAACTTTCCAACGAATGTTGTGCCAACTGTTGAAATTTTTTGGGGTGTGGGGTTAGACACGTCCCTGTTCGTGGCACCACCCTCTCGATTCTTGATCGACTGCGACAGGGGCGTGGCTATAGGGTCTCATATGGGGTGGGGAGGGTAGAAATGTCTCCTATATATCATCGATCGTTGTTGGTGAAAAGAAAACTAAAGTTATAACAGATCTTGGCCAATCAGAATGCGTGTTTCAGCGAAACATATTCAACTATAATGATAATGTTTTCTATACTACCACCCCATGCATCCGGATATGCTCGTAGCGGAAGACATGCTCGTAGCGGAATAACCACATGGCCCGCGATTTGCACATCGTCCTTAGTTGTCGTAAGTTATTTCGTAAAAACACGGTTTACTTTACCTTGATGTTTTTTAAACGTTAACAACGATAATCGGTCTACAGAAATGAGCGGTTGCGGTTTCCGCAATTTGCATATTACTGTTCGATAATCGGGTTTTATACGAAAATTATGACCTGATATACTTACTCGATATAAGGTTTTATCAAATTTTAATGAATCTTTGCATTGACACATTATATAACATACAGTCTCTCAAAGTATGATATCTTAGTTTCAAGGTGAACTGGACATGTTTGCGATGTCAATCATATTAGTGCCCGAAAAATTAGTTTCCATGGAGGCACTCACTTGATTTTGGGGCATGTCTATAGCAAACGTAAAACCACTGCTATAGACATGCCATATTTTCTTGCTATGACCTGCATATATGGTAATTTTTTACTATGAAAAATGTAGAAACATGACTGAAAATGTTTTCTATTATATTAAGGGAATATCCGCGGAAATAGCAATGTATGCAAAGACTATGTTGTCTGGGCTGTTACTATAGAAATCGTAATTTTATGTAAGAAATGCAAATTTTGCCACAATGTTTGGCCTAACTTCGCTATAAAATAGGATTAAACTGCGTCCATGTTTAAAGAAGTTTGATGTACAGTTGGGTAAATTATAGCCACAAATAGTACCACCACCGTCAACCACTGGTATGTGTTGGTTTCGGTGCAACATGTGTCTAACCGTGAATGGTGTGCAAATCGCGGGCCATGTGGTTATTCCGCTACGGGCATGTCTTCCGCTACGGGCATATCCGGATGCATGGGGTGACTACGGTGTCTATATAAAACTTGCTAGAAATGAAGAGATGCATTGCATGCTTTAATCGAAACAAGATATATTTATTAAATGTTCTCGAACTTACACGTATTTCGAAAGAAAGTCCATAACGCATGATGAATCTATAATTGCGAGTTTTGCTGTCGATATGCCGATACTATTACAATGGTTACCCGATGTGCCACTTCCACCCGAGCTTAATTTGGTTGTTATGGTGTAGCACATCTGTGTCGCCCACGAATACTTGTGTCCGGAGTTGTAACATTGTTCATCGGCTGAAAAAAAATATAAATGATACATCTACCATGAGTTAATAGGACTCGAGTCGTTCGAAGTATAGGTTCATGCAAAATAAATTTTATAATATATTTTTTTTACCCTGTGCCAATGCATTCTCTTAGGTCGCCTCGCATATATAAGAGAATGCATTGGCCTAACAATTTTTTACAATTTTAATAATTTTTTCTTGTATTCCTTAACAATTTTATAATTTCACCCATACAGAGCCCCAGACAAACATGAGCAGACGACACTCTTCTATATGCTTCTATATATGTGTGGGGCTCCCTGCAGGGTAATGGATGTTTTTTATTTTAGTTCCTAAAAATTGTAAGAAACATTTATTTAAAAAACATGATAAAAAATTGTTAGGCCAATGCATTCTCTTATATATACGAGGCGACCTATGGTCGACTCGCATATATAAGAGAATGCATTGGCACAGGGTAAAACAGCCATTGCCAAGAAGAACATGCAGAAATATAATGGGCATTTTATAATTATGTGTGTGAAGTTAGTTCGACGTTCGATATTCAATTTTATTACATTATCCTACCCTTATCCCATTCAATAAACCCATTCTATAAATTGTGATATTAAACGTTCGTTTAATAACAAGAAATAGGGCCAGGTGACCTTTGACTTACGTTTGTCGTCTGTTTACATTCCGTACGCTACGTCACAAAATACTATGGCTTCCAATATTTTTCCAACAAACTATAATGAATGAAGAGTTTGAAAAGCTATTTATTAAAAATACGCCATTATATACGGGAAATGGTCTTTATTTATCTGGGACTATTTGTTTACGCGGGTATAGTTACGTGAAACGTCATCGGATGCCTTATAGAAGCCGATGTTAGATTTGCGTCCCATTTGTTGATTTAAGTATGTTTTGTCGAGGTTTTGTATCATGTAATAAATAGAATCTACGACTCGTCCCCAGTTTACAGCGGAATGTTCAAAACTCGTCCAGTAAATTAGGTCTGGGCGAGCTAATTTAATGAACTCGTTTTGTAAATTCTGGTATAAACTGGGACTCGTTACATAATTGTAGATTCTCTATGACATTCGCGTGAGTTTCACGTTCGACGTTTGATATTCGACTTAGAAAATTACAACAAAAATCCATTTCGGTTTTTGCGGAGGGGGGGGGGGGGTACCATATAGTTCCAACTCGTGCTCTCTCATTCAAATAAGGTCAGATAATTCTTGTTTTTCCTGGGTTTTTTTCCAGACCATTTATATAGCTGGACTTCTGAAGACCTAATGTGTACTCTCACGTCTGGAGTTTGTCCGATTTCCCTCCATTTCCCGTTTTCCAGACCCCCCCCCCCCCCCAATTAAAATATTTACAGTTGATTCAAGATGGTTATAGAGGGCACAGGCTGTGAATAGGTCGGGATATCCCGAACAAATCAGAACAGAACACAACGTTATAATAACGTTGCGTTTGTCTATGGGGAAATCAGTCAGAATTTACTGACGAACACCAAATTTAGAGTAGGGTTCATAAAAATTGTGTGACTTAGTTAAGTTTAACGATGTGGCATAATATTTCATAATAGTCCGAATTTGACGAGTTTGTATTTTCGTGACTTTAATTTCTTTAATTAAAAGTGTTTTCTTTTATTAATTTCATAAACATTTTAATTAATTACTACAGCTTTTAAAAATTAAATACTACAGCTTAAGAGTTAGACTAGACTCCTGGTTCAACTCAAGCAGTGACGATGTTTCACTTTAGTTATTTATTGAACGTTGATCTATTTTAGCCTATATATATGATGCAGAAACCAGAATTGTCGTTTTCTTATTCTAATAATAATATCGATATATAAATATTCATTAATTATCAATTCAATAATTAATTAATTGTTAATTCGCCGCCATTCTATTTACTAGAACGGCATAATATTATATTGAAAAACATTAATTATTGTAAAGTATAATAAATCACACACTCACACACAACAAAAATAACAACAGCAAATAAAAAAAACTTTGCTAAATCCCCGATTTTGAAGATCCCCCGGAGATACCCGAATCTGGTCAGCAATCTTCGCGGGATATTTAGTATTGGGGATCCGCGGCCTTGCTCCTTGCGTTTTCGAACCGTCGCGTTGATATTTGATATTGTGTTGATATTCGTAAGAATTGGTATGTCAAGTCCTAGGATGTTATATACTATTAAAACAAAGGACGCGTGCCCTTAGTCATGCGCAAGAGAAATGTGTATTATTTTGAGATTAATATCAAGTTTGATTTAATAAACATTTGAAAGTTTTAAGTATCCTATGGCCGATAATCTCTTCATGCAGGCACATATAGTAATGCCCGCCAGTTGGCCAACGGACAGTTCCGGATATAATTATATACAGGCGAACGTTACAGTGGTGGTAGCGCTGCAGGATTTTGTGTTTGTCTTTTGTGGGAATTTGCAGCTTGTGTAACTTAGAATAATTCAGAAGCTCAAGCTCGAAAAAGGGTTACTCGGGAAAGAGAGCTGCTGTGAGCCCGGCGAAGGGGGCCGATTCACTCACTAAAACGAGGACGACGACGTGAGCCCGACGAAGGGGGCCGATTCGCTCACTAAAACGAGGACGACGACGTAAACTTAGAGCTGCTGTGAGCCCGACGAAGGGGGCCGATTCGCTCACTAAAACGAGGACGACGACGTAAACTCAGAGCTAGCTGTCAGAGCGACCGAGCTCGAGAATGAGGAGCACACCGACTTCACAGTACGCTCTAGCAAAACGAGAATTTCAAGTTAGATAACCGGATCATACCGACTTCACAGTACGCTCTAGCAAAACGAGAATTCAAGTTAGAGAACTGGATAATACCGACTTCACAGTACGCTCTAGCAAAACGAGAATTCAAGTTAGAGAACTGGATAATACCGACTTCACAGTACGCTCTAGCTAAACGAGAATTCAAGATAGAGAACCGGAGCATACCGACTTCCCAGTACGCTCCAGCTAAACGATAATTCAAGTTAGATAACCGGAGCATACCGACTTCCCAGTACGCTCCAGCTAAACGATAATTCAAGTTAGATAACCGGAGCATACCGACTTCCCAGTACGCTCTAGCAAAACGAGAATTCAAGTTAGAGAACCGGAGCATACCGACTTCTCAGTACGCTCTAGCTAAACGAGAATTCAAGTTAGAGAACCGGAGCATACCGACTCGAGCGGACGAGCACAGTACTCACGATGAAGAGGGAATGAGCACACTACTCACAGTGAAGATGCTTATTGGCCCGAGATACAGAGCCTACATAACACATATTCGATCCCATAGATCACTCCACGTGAGAGCGCTATAAAAAGAGCAAGACTATATATGGAGAAGAAAAAAATGGGATGAAGGAGAAGATCACTCAATCTTTCCGGCCCAACTGTTCCCTCCACTACTGGAGAAGAAATGTGTAACTGACAAAGAAGAGCAGTATATGCATACATGTCGATGGGAGCAACTTGGACCATCTCGAAAAAAGGAGCACTCCAGTTTCAGAGAGGGACCTGATCGATACATGAGTCCACTGGACAAAAACAAATAATAATACCTTCGGCTGTCAAAAACATGATATATGTTGGTATTTAATTGTGTTTGTGTGTACACCTATATCAATAAAACACATATATGTTGGATTGATACCTGGTTTCAGTTCTTGTATTGATGGTATCTGGTTTTTATGTCAAAATAGTTTTTATTGCTTTATTGAGCTATATGTTTAACGCTTTTGTCAAAGTACCCCATTCCACCTGAAAATTCAACAGTCTATCACCTCTCAAAGTTCTGATCTTTTCCATATGAGTTCGGTTAACTAATTCATTCAAAAAAGCTTTTAAAGATAACTCAATGGGGGTCGAATTTCGTTTTATAAATATAATTTTTTTAAATAATTAAAATAATGCTTCTTATATTGGCACCCTTTTCCGGCGAGACACCAAATAATATGTTACAGTTTGTAAGTTGGATATCTAGTATGTTGGTGTTTATCCAGCATTGTACTGTTCTTAAGAAACATGATACTATAGGACAGTCAAAAAATATGTGGGAAATTGATTATATCATTTGACATCTGTTACAGATGGGAATACTTGTTAATAATAGTAATATTTTATCTTCGCACAAGATTAACCCTTACTGGGCCTGACAAATTTAATATTATTTTTTATAATTGTTAAAAACTGTAAGAACAAATTTAAATGAAAGTGTCAATGACGTTGTAACACAACTTGGAAAGGGAATACTTTCATGTGTTACAGTCAATGGAGCGATTAAGAATGCGGAAAGTTGAAATGTCTAAGTAATACTAGATGTCAGCATGAAGAGATATAATCCAAGATGGTTGCTGGCCGCTATGTTTTCGAATGAAATTCAAAACATATGATAGCTTCCATCTAGTAGATCAAAAATCAAGATTAATATGAAATTTGGTGATGATCGGCTGAGGGAAGTGGACTGTAGGGTGTGCCAAAAATGACTCGTTCCCATCTACATGTCAATGTTAACAGCCATGACAAATTTCATAATGATCGGACCAAAGCTACGACTTGTAGCCCGTGCCAAAGGATTTAGTCATGCAATGAGTAAAATCCAAGATGGCTGCCAGCGACCATGTTTTATGGCCGAATGACCCAAAAATGACTCGTTCCCATCTAAATGTCAATATTAACATCCATGACAATTTTTATGATGATCCTACCAAAGGTACGACCTGTAGCCCGTGACAAAGGATTTAGTCATGCAAAGAGTAAAATCCAAGATGGCTGCCTGCGGCCATGTTTGATGGCCGAATGACCCCAAAATGTCAATGTCAACCGCTATGACAAATTTCATAATGGTCCGACCAAAGATACGACCTGTAGCCCGTGCCAAAGGATTTAGCCTGGTCATGCAAAGAATAAAATCCAAGATGGCTGCCGTCGGCCATGTTTTATGGCCGAACGCCCCCAAAATTACTCGTTCTACGTGTCAATAGTAACATCCATGACAATTGCATGATGATCGGACGAACAGTACGACCTGTAGCCCGTGCTAATGGATTGAATTTTTAAATCCAAGATGGCTGCTGGCGGCCATATTATTTTCCGAATGACCCCAAAATGACTCGTTCCCATTTACATGTCAATGTCAACAGCTATGACAAATTTCATAATGATCCGACCAAAGGTACGACAGGTAGCCCGCGCTAAAGGAAATTGCCATGGCAATAGCTCAAACTTTACAAAGTAAAGTTGAGCTAAAAATGATAAAAACAAATTAAAGAATGTAAGAAAAAATGATAAAGAATGTAAGAAAAAACGATAAAATTGTTAAAGCATGTAAGCAAAAATGACAACACAAAATGATAAAATAGTTAAAAATAATATAAGAAAAAATGATAAAAATTGTTATAGAATGTAAGAAATAATAATTTAAAAAATGATAAAAACTGCTAAACAATGTAAGAAAAAATGATAAAACAAAAATGATAAAAATTGTTAAAGAATGTAAGAAAAATTGATAAAAAAAACAAACTGTTAGGCCAGTGCATTCTCTTATATATGCGAGGCGACCTATGGTCGACTCGCATATATAAGAGAATGCATCGGCACATGGTCTTAAATATTGCGCCAGCGCAGCTCCCATCATGAAAGGGTTAATATAAGCGACCAGTATATATGGTTATAAACCATTGACATTAACCGACTTGTAAGTTAATTACACGTATAGAGGTTTTTATTGTATTGACCCCTGGTCATAATCCTTACCTGCAGCCAAACTCCATAGGAAAATAATCAGAACATCGCAAACTTGCGAAATTATCATGAAATGAACCTTCATGTCAGAGCATGGCAACTAATGTCAGCGATGCCCTGTTCACTCCACGCCGATCCAACTAATGTCTGAGGTGCCACTGTTCACTCAACGCCGATCCAACTAATGTCTGAGGTGCCACTGTTTACTCCACGCCGATCTCAACTAATGTCCGAGGTGCCACTGTTCACGCAACGCCGATCTCAACTAATGTCAGAGGTGCCACTGTTCACTCAACGCCGATCAAACTAATGTCCTAGATGCCCCTGTTCACTCCAAACCGATCTCAACTAATGTCAGAGGTGCCACTGTTCACTCCACGCCGATCCAACTAATGTCCTAGATGCCACTGTTCACTCCACGCCGATCGAATAAAGTTCGTTTCATTCACAAGGGCTGCGCAATAAAAGTTACTGCGATTGATATTTGGTTGACATGAACCATTGTCTCAGACCATACACGGTATAGCATGAGCATCTAAATCTGAAGACTGTTATATTGACGCCCGGAATACGTCGTGCATGAGTATGTTGTTAACCGTCGTTAAATAATTGATCAAGAACTCCGCTGACCAAAGATACAAGAGATTCTACAGGAGGACAACAATTGTCCAAATATTGGCATCGACCCCTGGCAGCTCCAGTATCAGTCTGTGTTTATTACAAAGAATTCATGATACGTATTGATTGGACACTATGTGATGCAGGTAGGACACATGTCCTGATAATGACACCGATCCCTGGCAGCTCCAGTATCAGTCTGTGTTTATTACAAAGAATTCATGATACGTATTGATTGGACACTATGTGATGCAGGTAGGACACATGTCCTGATAATGACACCGATCCCTGGCAGCTCCAGTATCAGTCTGTGTTTATTACAAAGAATTCATGACACGTATTGATTGGACACTATGTGATGCAGGTAGGACACATGTCCTCACAGTGACACCCAGTCTGGAGTAAACTACATACCCACATATAAAAAAAATAGTGGGTCTGACGACCTTTCGTTCAGTTTTCATTTCCCAAACCCGGGATTCCTTGTAATTACCGCCAATCAAAACTTAGCTCCAAGAAATGTGTGCCCCAATAAAAAACTAGTAACATGTCACGTGCTCTCGGTGTGGAAATTCCGAAGGTGTGGCTAAATGTTGTTAAAATAGTATCCATGACGTCATGTTATACCGGAAGAGAAATTCACAAATCGACAAATAAAGTAGATTGTTGACGAGCGGTCGAAAGTTTAAAATCAAGAATCACCGGAATTTGGATTGCAGGCAACTGTAATTAGGGTACAACTGGCCAATCTTTGGAGCTAATAATACGGCTGTGTAAGGTCGGGAGGGTTTCGGTGGGGTTGGTGGTAGAATTGTGTTGCTCTACGCTCGTTTTGGCTGCGGTGGTACTACTGCCGGTACTGGGGAACTGATAGATCGTTTTGTTATGTCATTTAACTTGTTTTTAGTTCTGTAGTTGTTTTAGCAGATAGTCCCGACATTCATGTATTTTTGATTCGTGGCCGTTGATTTGTGTTATTTTTTGACAACATGGGCGACAAATCGCCTGGCCAATCTAAAAAATAATTCGTTCTGAGTCCAAGAGATCCACATAAATTGACATTTTTTATAATTTCAAGAAGATCTGTCTTAGTTATTGTACATATAATTTTGGATCCCGGAAGCTAGCTGTTTCCCTTTATTGTCAGTAAAACAACCGCCGAACGAAAAGTCACAAACCCTGCAACTATTAATTCCGATTCTTAGAATCGGCTTCACAGGGTTGAATCGGCCATGACGGCACTGGCACGTGACCATGTTTACGCCTGTCAATCACAACTAATTTCAGATTTATATTTAGTGCCGTGTGACGTAATTTGGGGGAAGCCCACAACCGTTCAGAAATGAAAAGTTGATGGGAATGCAATAGACTCAGTATCAGTATGAATCTGAGTGTATGTTTACATAGACTGAGTGACACCGACCCCTGGCAGCTCCAGTATCAGTCTGTGTTAATTACAAAGTATTCATGATACGTATTGATTGGACACTATGTGATACAGGTAAGACACATGTCCTCACAGTGACACCGATCCCTGGCAGCTCCAGTATCAGTCTGTGTTTATTACAAAGTATTCATGATACGTATTGATTGGACACTATGTGATACAGGTAGGACACATGTCCTCACAGTGACACCGATCCCTGGCAGCTCCAGTATCAGTCGGGGTTTATTACAAAGTATTCATGACACGTATTGATTGGACACTATGTGATCCAGGTAGGACGCTTGTCCTGATAATGACACTGACCCCTGGCAGCTCCAGTATCAGTCTGTGTTTATTACAAAGTATTCATGATACGTATTGATTGGACACTATGTGATACAGGTAGGACACATGTCCTCACAGTGACACCGATCCCTGGCAGCTCCAGTATCAGTCGGGGTTTATTACAAAGTATTCATGACACGTATTGATTGGACACTATGTGATCCAGGTAGGACGCTTGTCCTGATAATGACACTGACCCCTGGCAGCTCCAGTATCAGTCTGTGTTTATTACAAAGTATTCATGATACGTATTGATTGGACACTATGTGATTCAGGTAGGACACATGTCCTCACAGTGACATCGATCCCTGGCAGATCCAGTATCAGTCGGGGTTTATTACAAAGTATTTATGATACGTATTGATTGGACACTATGTGATTCAGGTAGGTAGGACGCCTGTCCTCACAGTGACACCGACTCCTGGCAGCTCCAGTATCAGTCTGTGTTTATTACAAAGTATTCATGATACGTATTGATTGGACACTATGTGATGCAGGTAGGACACATGTCCTCACAGTGACACCGATCCCTGGCAGCTCCAGTATCAGTCGGGGTTTATTACAAAGTATTCATGATATGTATTGATTGGACACTATGTGATTCAGGTAGGACACATGTCCTCATAATGACACC
Source organism: Siphonodentalium dalli (assembly GCA_032622095.1). Taxonomy (NCBI): domain Eukaryota; kingdom Metazoa; phylum Mollusca; class Scaphopoda; order Gadilida; family Siphonodentaliidae; genus Siphonodentalium; species Siphonodentalium dalli. Next base: position 342,380 of record CP136062.1, read on the forward strand.
GATCCCTGGCAGCTCCAGTATCAGTCTGTGTTTATTACAAAGTATTCATGATACGTATTGATTGGACACTATGTGATACAGGTAGGGCACATGTCCTCACAGTGACACCGATCCCTGGCAGCTCCAGTATCAGTCTTGGTTTATTACAAAGTATTTATGATACGTATTGATTGGACACTATGTGATTCAGGTAGGACACATGTCCTGATAATGACATCGACCCCTGGCAGCTCCAGTATCAGTCGGGGTTTATTACAAAGTATTCATGATACGTATTGATTGGACACTATGTGATGCTGGTAGGACACATGTCCTCATAATGACACCGACCCCTGGCAGCTCCAGTATCAGTCTGTGTTTATTACAAAGTATTCATGATACGTATTGATTGGACACTATGTGATGCAGGTAGGACACATGTCCTCATAATGACACCGAACCCTGGCAGCTCCAGTATCAGTCTGTGTTTATTACAAAGTATTCATGATACGTATTGATTGGACACTATGTGATGCAGGTAGGACGCCTGTCCTGAAAATGACACCGAACCCTGGCAGCTCCAGTATCAGTCGGGGTTTATTACAAAGTATTCATGATACGTATTGATTGGACACTATGTGATTCAGGTAGGACACATGTCCTCATAATGACACCGACCCCTGGCAGCTCCAATATCAGTCTGTGTTTATTACAAAGTATTCATGATACGTATTGATTGGACACTATGTGATGCAGGTAGGACACATGTCCTCATAATGACACCGACCCCTGGCAGCTCCAGTATCAGTCTGTGTTTATTACAAAGTATTCATGATATGTATTGATTGGACACTATGTGATGCAGGTAGGACACATGTCCTCATAATGACACCGACCCCTGGCAGCTCCAGTATCAGTCTGTGTTAATTACAAAGTATTCATGATACGTATTGATTGGACACTATGTGATGCAGGTAGGACACATGTCCTGATAATGACACCGACCCCTGGCAGCTCCAGTATCAGTCTGTGTTTATTACAAAGTATTCATGATACGTATTGATTGGACACTATGTGATCCAGGTAGGACACATGTCCTGATAATGACACCGACCCCTGGCAGCTCCAGTATCAGTCGGGGTTTATTACAAAGTATTCATGATACGTATTGATTGGACACTATGTGATCCAGGTAGGACACATGTCCTGATAATGACACCGACCCCTGGCAGCTCCAGTATCAGTCTGTGTTTATTACAAAGTATTCATGATACGTATTGATTGGACACTATGTGATGCAGGTAGGACACATGTCCTCATAATGACACCGACCCCTGGCAGCTCCAGTATCAGTCGGGGTTTATTACAAAGTATTCATGATACGTATTGATTGGACACTATGTGATGCAGGTAGGACACATGTCCTCATAATGACACCGACCCCTGGCAGATCCAGTATCAGTCGGGGTTTATTACAAAGTATTCATGATACGTATTGATTGGACACTATGTGATGCAGGTAGGACACATGTCCTCACAGTGACATCGACCCCTGGCAGCTCCAGTATCAGTCGGGGTTTATTACAAAGTATTCATGATACGTATTGATTGGACACTATGTGATTCAGGTAAGACACATGTCCTCACAGTGACACCGACCCCTGGCAGCTCCAGTATCAGTCTGTGTTTATTACAAAGTATTCATGATACGTATTGATTGGACACTATGTGATGAAGGTAGGACACATGTCCTCATAATGACACCGACTTCTGGCAGCTCCAGTATCAGTCTGTGTTTATTACAAAGTATTCATGATACGTATTGATTGGACACTATGTGATGAAGGTAGGACACATGTCCTCATAATGACACCGACTCCTGGCAGCTCCAGTATCAGTCTGTGTTTATTACAAAGTATTCATGATACGTATTGATTGGACACTATGTGATACAGGTAGGGCACATGTCCTCACAGTGACACCGACCCCTGGCAGCTCCAGTATCAGTCTAGGTTTATTACAAAGTATTCATGATACGTATTGATTGGACACTATGTGATGAAGGTAGGACACATGTCCTGATAATGGCACCGATCCCTGGCAGCTCCAGTATCAGTCTAGGTTTATTACAAAGTATTCATGATACGTATTGATTGGACACTATGTGATTCAGGTAAGACACATGTCCTCACAGTGACACCGACCCCTGGCAGCTCCAGTATCAGTCTGTGTTTATTACAAAGTATTCATGATACGTATTGATTGGACACTATGTGATGCAGGTAGGACACATGTCCTCATAATGACACCGACCCCTGGCAGCCTCGGGCAACAATCAACACACTTCCATTGACTTCTCACTTTAGTGAGGAACATACAAAATTATCCAATATAAATTTGAATTGGACATTCAGTGCCAAATAATATTATAATTTTATAATCACATTCATTATCCATTCGATTCGAGTCAAGGAAACCACCCATCAAAGCTCAGAGTAATCAGATATCGATTTTTGAAGTTTGTTATTTCTCGAGATGTGCAATTATTTGTGGCCCAGAAAAACGTCATCAAACGGACGGGTTTGGACAAAATTGCGGATGAAGATGGATAACTCTAAAATCAAGTGGTAATATGGCCAAATTTCGTGATACTCAAGTGATAATACGGCCATATTTCGTTGAACAAAATGTTGATAAATAACACGTTTTGAGAAATTTGATACCATAGTTGACAACGGTTAGCATTATTTTTTTGCGATTAATCGAATCTCATAACTAAAGCGTATTTTGATGAAATGTTGTTGTTGTTTGATATTTATGATATGGAGATCGGATTGAGTACCTTTAATATACATGCATGTAATCAATTTAATCATTGTTTATTATTTGGAGAAAATTATATCTACCCTTTGGGGACCTTGATTGGAAATAGACATTCTGATTCATAGGTTGCTAAGAGACCTATGACCTTTGTTTGGTGCGTGGGATTCATGCTATTCCCAGGCGGTATCCGCCAGTGTGTACGAGGGATTCATATATATATATATACGTCACTGTTAGTCGGTATCCACCAGGGTATACGAGGGGTTCATATATATATATATATACGTTACTGTTAGTCGGTATCCGCCATGGTGTATGAGGGATTCATATATATCTATCTATTATATATTTTGAAAGATCTGTGTGTGTGTTTGTTTGTGTGTGTGTGTGTGTGTGTGTTTGAAATCGATGGACTCGAAAACGACTAAGCCAATTTCGATGAAATTTGGTATTTGGATGTGTTTTCGGCCGGAGACGAACATAGGCATATTTATTTGTCCGTGCGAGGTCAACTTTTCACGTGCCGAGGTCAAATCTGTTTTTACGCCGTTTTTGCGCTAATATATTTCAGTTCGGTGCTCACAAATCGATTCGATATAACGCGAATAATAAATTGCCAGTCATATAATTTGCACGGTTAGAATCTGTGTGGCTTCATCTTTCCAACGATATATAATATGTATGTATCCGTTTTAGTTATCTGCCTCAATTATTAGGTACAAGTGGTACGATGCTTTTATCGGGATAAAATCAATGCGTAATTTCTATGACGTCGTCAGAGGTCATAAAGTTAGATTACGTTAACTCTCACCCTGCCGATGCATTTGACTGTGTCGCGTTAACTCATCACCGGCCGAGGTATCCGCAAATGACATTGGGCTATATATCTCGAAAACGGGTGTAGCTATCGACTTGAAATTTGGTATGTGAATGTATCTTGCCCCGGATACGAATTTTATCGGGTCGCCGAGCACGTGCGACGCCAGCTTCGCGCATGCGCAGACGAGATCTCGGAAACGGGTTGAGATATTGACTTTAAATTTGGTATGTGAATGTATCTTGCCCCGGATACGAATTTTATCGGGTCGCCGAGCACGTGCGACGCCAGCTTCGCGCATGCGCCGACCAGATCAAGGAAACGGGTGGAGCAATCGACTTGAAATTTGATTTTTTAATAGCCCGGACGAAGTCGGGTCACCTTCTAGTATATATATATATATACGTTACTGTTAGTCGGTGTCCACTAGGGTGTACGAGGGTTTCATATATGTATTTATCATATGACTCTATCATTATTTACGTTGGAAACTATGTCATAAATCAATTTCATATCAATTACTAATTCATATCACCTTCCGATAATTTGATTGGTTTGTTGACAGAAAGTGTTTTCTGATTGGCTGAATGGCAGCCGGGGGCCGAGCCGCATCTCTGAATAAATGCATGTCAAATTCGTGCGCGTCAAATACACGAATCAACGCGATGCCGAAATTCTCGCAATTATAATCTTGAAATATATAGTTTTGGACATTGTTATACGATAAATAGAATATGTAATTCGTATTTATCTAATAAACATACGATATAATGTCACAAACTGAGACCAGAATAGCGCACTATATCTTCGCGTGCATATTATTTCTGCTAGTTCACCAGGTGTATTTGGGCTTCCGGTGCAATGAAGTGACGTCACATTAACCTTTTGCTGCCGATGTCATATAGCTATTTAGTGATTTGTGTGAGTTTTGGACATAATAATCAATTTATATGTGTCATATGATAAATAGAATATGTAATTCGTGTTTCTCTCATATGATATTTATGAAACTCGTCACGAATTTTCAGTTTTCTCTCGCCGGAGGCTCGAGAAAACTGAAAATTCTTAGACTCGTTTCATAAATATCATATGAGAGAAACACTCATTTCATATCCTCTATGTACGTCATGTTAGTCGGTATCCGCCAGCGTGTACGAGGGATTTATATATATATACGTCAATGTTAGTCGGTATCCACCAGGGTGTACGAAGGATTCATATATATATACGTCACTGTTAGTTGGTATCCACCAGGGTGTACGAGGGATTCATATATATACGTCACTGTTAGTTGGTATCCACCAGGGTGTACGAAGGATTCATATATATATACGTCACTGTTAGTTGGTATCCACCAGGGTGTACGAAGGATTCATATATATATACGTCACTGTTAGTTGGTATCCACCAGGGTGTACGAAGGATTCATATATATATACGTCACTGTTAGTTGATATCCACCAGGGTGTACGAAGGATTCATATATATATACGTCACTGTTAGTTGGTATCCACCAGGGTGTACGAAGGATTCATATATATATACGTCACTGTTAGTTGGTATCCACCAGGGTGTACGAAGGATTCATATATATATACGTCACTGTTAGTTGGTATCCACCAGGGTGTACGAAGGATTCATATATATATACGTCACTGTTAGTTGGTATCCACCAGGGTGTACGAGGGATTCATATATATACGTCACTGTTAGTTGGTATCCACCAGGGTGTACGAGGGATTCATATATATATACGTCACTGTTAGTTGGTATCCACCAGGGTGTACGAAGGATTCATATATATATACGTCACTGTTAGTTGGTATCCACCAGTGTGTACGAGGGGTTCATATATATACGTCACTGTTAGTCGGTATCCACCAGGGTATACGAGGGGTTCATATATATATATATATATATACGTGACTGTTAGTCGGTATCCGCCATGGTGTATGAGGGATTCATATATATATATATATATACGTTACTGTTAGTCGGTGTCCACTAGGGTGTACGAGGGTTTCATATATGTATTTATCATATGACTCTATCATTATTTACGTTGGAAACTATGTCATAAATCAATTTCATATCAATTACTAATTCATATCACCTTCCGATAATTTGATTGGTTTGTTGACAGAAAGTGTTTTCTGATTGGCTGAATGGCAGCCGGGGGCCGAGCCGCATCTCTGAATAAATGCATGTCAAATTCGTGCGCGTCAAATACACGAATCAACGCGATGCCGAAATTCTCGCAATTATAATCTTGAAATATATAGTTTTGGACATTGTTATACGATAAATAGAATATGTAATTCGTATTTATCTAATAAACATACGATATAATGTCACAAACTGAGACCAGAATAGCGCACTATATCTTCGCGTGCATATTATTTCTGCTAGTTCACCAGGTGTATTTGGGCTTCCGGTGCAATGAAGTGACGTCACATTAACCTTTTGCTGCCGATGTCATATAGCTATTTAGTGATTTGTGTGAGTTTTGGACATAATAATCAATTTATATGTGTCATATGATAAATAGAATATGTAATTCGTGTTTCTCTCATATGATATTTATGAAACTCGTCACGAATTTTCAGTTTTCTCTCGCCGGAGGCTCGAGAAAACTGAAAATTCTTAGACTCGTTTCATAAATATCATATGAGAGAAACACTCATTTCATATCCTCTATGTACGTCATGTTAGTCGGTATCCGCCAGCGTGTACGAGGGATTTATATATATATACGTCAATGTTAGTCGGTATCCACCAGGGTGTACGAAGGATTCATATATATATACGTCACTGTTAGTTGGTATCCACCAGGGTGTACGAGGGATTCATATATATACGTCACTGTTAGTTGGTATCCACCAGGGTGTACGAAGGATTCATATATATATACGTCACTGTTAGTTGGTATCCACCAGGGTGTACGAAGGATTCATAGATATATACGTCACTGTTAGTTGGTATCCACCAGGGTGTACGAAGGATTCATATATATATACGTCACTGTTAGTTGATATCCACCAGGGTGTACGAAGGATTCATATATATATACGTCACTGTTAGTTGGTATCCACCAGGGTGTACGAAGGATTCATATATATATACGTCACTGTTAGTTGGTATCCACCAGGGTGTACGAAGGATTCATATATATATACGTCACTGTTAGTTGGTATCCACCAGGGTGTACGAAGTATTCATATATATATACGTCACTGTTAGTTGGTATCCACCAGGGTGTACGAGGGATTCATATATATACGTCACTGTTAGTTGGTATCCACCAGGGTGTACGAAGGATTCATATATATATACGTCACTGTTAGTTGGTATCCACCAGGGTGTACGAGGGATTCATATATATATACGTCACTGTTAGTTGGTATCCACCAGGGTGTACGAAGGATTCATATATATATACGTCACTGTTAGTTGGTATCCACCAGTGTGTACGAGGGGTTCATATATATACGTCACTGTTAGTCGGTATCCACCAGGGTATACGAGGGGTTCATATATATATATATATATACGTGACTGTTAGTCGGTATCCGCCATGGTGTATGAGGGATTCATATATATATATATATATACGTTACTGTTAGTCGGTGTCCACTAGGGTGTACGAGGGTTTCATATATGTATTTATCATATGACTCTATCATTATTTACGTTGGAAACTATGTCATAAATCAATTTCATATCAATTACTAATTCATATCACCTTCCGATAATTTGATTGGTTTGTTGACAGAAAGTGTTTTCTGATTGGCTGAATGGCAGCCGGGGGCCGAGCCGCATCTCTGACTAAATGCATGTCAAATTCGTGCGCGTCAAATACACGAATCAACGCGATGCCGAAATTCTCGCAATTATAATCTTGAAATATATAGTTTTGGACATTGTTATACGATAAATAGAATATGTAATTCGTATTTATCTAATAAACATACGATATAATGTCACAAACTGAGACCAGAATAGCGCACTATATCTTCGCGTGCATATTATTTCTGCTAGTTCACCAGGTGTATTTGGGCTTCCGGTGCAATGAAGTGACGTCACATTAACCTTTTGCTGCCGATGTCATATAGCTATTTAGTGATTTGTGTGAGTTTTGGACATAATAATCAATTTATATGTGTCATATGATAAATAGAATATGTAATTCGTGTTTCTCTCATATGATATTTATGAAACTCGTTACGAATTTTCAGTTTTCTCTCGCCGGAGGCTCGAGAAAACTGAAAATTCTTAGACTCGTTTCATAAATATCATATGAGAGAAACACTCATTTCATATCCTCTATGTACGTCATGTTAGTCGGTATCCGCCAGCGTGTACGAGGGATTTATATATATATACGTCAATGTTAGTCGGTATCCACCAGGGTGTACGAAGGATTCATATATATATACGTCACTGTTAGTTGGTATCCACCAGGGTGTACGAAGGATTCATATATATATACGTCACTGTTAGTTGGTATCCACCAGGGTGTACGAGGGATTCATATATATATACGTCATTGTTAGTCGGTATCCACCAGGGTGTACGAAGGATTCATATATATATACGTCACTGTTAGTCGGTATCCACCAGGGTGTACGAGGGATTCATATATATACGTCACTGTTAGTCGGTATCCACCAGGGTGTACGAGGGATTTATATATATATACGTCAATGTTAGTCGGTATCCACCAGGGTGTACGAAGGATTCATATATATATACGTCACTGTTAGTTGGTATCCACCAGGGTGTACGAGGGATTCATATATATACGTCACTGTTAGTTGGTATCCACCAGGGTGTACGAAGGATTCATATATATATACGTCACTGTTAGTTGGTATCCACCAGGGTGTACGAGGGATTCATATATATATACGTCACTGTTAGTTGGTATCCACCAGGGTGTACGAGGGATTCATATATATATATACGTCACTGTTAGTCGGTATCCACCAGGGTGTACGAAGGATTCATATATATATACGTCACTGTTAGTTGATATCCACCAGTGTGTACGAGGGATTCATATATATACGTCACTGTTAGTCGGTATCCACCAGGGTATACTAGGGGTTCATATATATATATATATATATATATATATATATATATATATATATATATATATATATACGTGACTGTTAGTCGGTATCCGCCATGGTGTATGAGGGATTCATATATATATATATATATATACGTTACTGTTAGTCGGTGTCCACTAGGGTGTACGAGGGTTTCATATATGTATTTATCATATGACTCTATCATTATTTACGTTAGAAACTATGTCATAAATCAATTTCATATCAATTACTAATTCATATCACCTTCCGATAATTTGATTGGTTTGTTGACAGAAAGTGTTTTCTGATTGGCAGCCGGGGGCCGAGCCGCATCTCTGACTAAATGCATGTCAAATTCGTGCGCGTCAAATACACGAATCAACGCGATGCCGAAATTATCGCAATTATAATCTTGAAATATATAGTTTTGGACATTGTTATACGATAAATAGAATATGTAATTCGTATTTATCTAATAAACATACGATATAATGTCACAAACTGAGAACAGAATAGCGCACTATATCTTCGCGTGCATATTATTTCTGCTAGTTCACCAGGTGTATTTGGGCTTCCGGTGCAATGAAGTGACGTCACATTAACCTTTTGCTGCCGATGTCATATAGCTATTTAGTGATTTGTGTGCGTTTTGGACATAATAATCAATTTATATGTGTTATATGATAAATATAATATGTAATTCGTGTTTCTCTCATATGATATTTATGAAACTCGTCACGAATTTTCAGTTTTCTCTCGCCGGAGGCTCGAGAAAACTGAAAATTCTTAGACTCGTTTCATAAATATCATATGAGAGAAACACTCATTTCATATCCTCTATGTACGTCATGTTAGTCGGTATCCGCCAGCGTGTGCGAGGGATTTATATATATATACGTCAATGTTAGTCGGTATCCACCAGGGTGTACGAAGGATTCATATATATATACGTCACTGTTAGTTGGTATCCACCAGGGTGTACGAGGGATTCATATATATATACGTCACTGTTAGTTGGTATCCACCAGGGTGTACGAGGGATTCATATATATACGTCACTGTTAGTGAATTGAATTGCTTTATTTCACTCAATCATAATATGTATGCAATACACAGTGAAAAACGTATATACAGAGCTATGTACACAATGTTAGTATGGCCGTTGCGTTTGGAGTTCGGGGTCCGTAAGTGTCATTCATCGTGTTGTTCGTCATCATCATCATCATCATCATCGTCGTCGTCTTCGTCTTAATCATCATCACCATCATCATCGTCGTCGTCTTCGTCGTCATCATCATCATCATCACCATTAGCGCCGTCATCGTCGTGAGTGTTTCAACATTCAGCGGTATTCAGGATTCACAATTATACCCCGTCATATATGTTATTTGGGATTTAATGGTCCACTTAATTTTCGAGTCACCGATCATTTTGTTTTATAGTGCCTTGATGTACGGTTTTAATAACAATCTATGCAATAATATATGATTAAAATACAATAATCCATCACCATTTGGAACGTCTGTGTCTCAGAAGGTGCCCATAGATTAATAGAACATAGCTGAAATCAATAAAATCATTTCCCCCTTTATGGTTCCCAGAATGCAACAGAATTCAAATTGTAGTTTATTTTCAATGGAAGGGGAATAACTTTATATCTAAATATATAGAGCTATTCCCCTTCCATTGAAAATAATAACTTTGTGCAGAAATTTTAGCACAGAACAGCCGTCGATATCTCAAAAAAAACAACATGTTCACAGTTTATTACAACATGTTCACAGTTTATTACACCAGATAAGTTGAAAATACAATGTTCTGGAGCTTCCTCTTTCAAATGGTATATAATGTGGTATATTTTTATATGTGATCTGGGGGTTCATGGTATATAATATGGTATATTTTTATATGTGATCTGGGGGTTCATGGTATATAATATGGTATATTTTTATATGTGATCTGGGGGTTCATGGTATATAATGTGGTATATTTTTATATGTGATCTGGGGGTTCATGGTATATAATGTGGTATATTTTTATATGTGATCTGGGGGTTCATGGTATATAATGTGGTATATTTTTATATGTGATCTGGGGGTTCATGGTATATAATATGGTATATTTTTATATGTGATCTGGGGGTTCATGGTATATAATATGGTATATTTTGATATGTGATCTGGGGGTTCATGGTATATAATATGGTATATTTTTATATGTGATCTGGGGGTTCATGGTATATAATATGGTATATTTTTATATGTGATCTGGGGGTTCATGGTATATAATATGGTATAATTTTATATGTGATCTGGGGTTCGAAAATTAAGTGGGCCTTTAACCCTTTACCCAACAAACCGGCCAAAAACGGCCAAATAAAGCTGCAACAGCCTAAATTATATTGGGTCTGTCTCAATAAAACCATACAAATATGGATATCATTGGAACCGGCTCATTGACCACATTGTGATGGTTACAGTTATGCCCTGTGCCAATGCATTCTCTTATATGTGCGAGTCGACCATAGGTCGCCTCGCATATATAAGAGAATGCATTGGCCTAAAAAAAATCTTATTTTAACACTTTTTTACCATTTTTTCTTACATTCTTTAACAATTTTATAATTTTTAATGTGTTAAGCCAATGCATTCTCTTATATATGCGAGGCGACCTATGGTCGACTCGCATATATAAGAGAATGCATTGGCACAGGGCCCTTCTGTTGGGTAAAGGGTTAAACGTGATATTTTGACAACCTTACACTACAATAACGATGGTGTGTATTGTGTAAAACAAACTGAGCGTGATGATCCCAGTGATAACTAGCTTGAATCAGTGACAGTTTAGACCAGTTTTAGTGCCACAGGTCAAAGCTATGGAAAAGAATGTCCATATATGAATAATTCATATGACCTCCATATATGGAATGCTACTCCAGAACATTGACCTGAGCACTAAAACCAAGGAACCGGCTTGGTGAATCAAATATGGCCGCGAGTTAGTGACATGTCCGACAATTTAACGAATTTAAAGTATAGTTAAATATTCGAGTTTTGGCCGGAAAACAACATATTCCACACAAAGTATCAGTTAGAAAACGAAACATCATAACTATGAAATTTTCAACTCTTGCTGTGTCAGTCATGGAATTTCCAACTGTTGAACATTTTTACCAAAGTTGGGGGGGGGGGGGTGAGACGCCACCAACCCAAACCCTGCCATGTGTCACGTTAAAGCGACTCACCACTTCAGTCCTGAAACTAAACCTATGGATTTTATCACTATATATAGACTTAATTTATTCTGAAAAGACTGTGCTCATTATAAGCGGCTCTGTTACTGTGCTAAGAAAGTACGAGCTGGGAATACCACAGGATATCTATATTAAGCTTCACTGATATCGATATATGCCCCCTCAGATGATCTGTGATCGATATACATGCCCCCTCGGATGCTCTGTGACATTAGAGTTTGAACACGTATGAAGGGACGGGAATTAATCGATGGTACACTAATTGATTTACATTTACTATACCACAACGGATCTCCACCCGAAACCACTACAACTCCTTTAAAGTCCCATTTATTTTTCGAGTCCAAGTTTGGAGCTTGGGATGATACCCGGGAAGATTTGAAAGAGCCGTCGGCCCTCTCCTTCAACCCACTTTTGAATGCTGTAATTCCGCTGAAGAGCGTTTGTAGTGTTTGTGAGTTTGTAAATAAATTGACAACCCATGCACAGTAGGTGTTTGCCCACTGCGCATGGGGTGGATGCCACCACAGCAAGAAGCAAAGCCTCGCCCCACTCCGAACCCGGACCGGCGACGAAGACTTACCTTGTTTTCTTTGTGAGTTTTGTGCGTTGATATATATATATCATTTTGAGTTGTGAATAGTTGTAATTTATTGTCCTATTTAGTGCTGGCATGGACTCCAGTTGCATTAGTATGTTGTATTCCGTGCTTGTACTACGGGCTCAAAGCTAGGAAGAGGATGCAATGCCAGACGGTTGACTTAAGGTCGGCCGGAGCTCCCCAACTTTTGATGGTGCAATGCCCGCCTTCCACTCCTGTGCGAGTGTGAGAACCCGTTGACCTGGTTGTGTGATGCGGTCATGGACTGAGCGACGTGCACTTGTTGGATTCAAAACCCGCGCCATGTTGTGACCCTTGAGCAGTGTTCACACTGCCACCACCTTAGCCACTTGTGAATGTTTTTGAGCCACTTTTCATTTACTTGAGCCACATTTTTTCAAACCATATTTTTTGGAGCCACTTTAATTTAAACATATTCAAAGAACACAAACTAATTAACTCAAATATTTATTGTAATATAATATAACAATATTAACAACAATATTAATAATCAAACATTGAACATTCTGCGAGATTTTACATCTGCCCATTTATTAAATGCTTTACCAAAATTAAAGTCTAACATTGGAGGGCCTTCAATTGCAATTTTCATTAAAAAGTTTAAATGTGGAACAAAAAGTTTGTTTCGCCGTTTATCGTTGATTAAATGTTGATGAAGGCCCTTTAACATTCTACAGTCGACACGGGTACATAATATAGTGTTTATGAAAAGTCTGATATAGGATATGTGTCCTTTCTTTGTTTCACTAAAATTTGGCGGTGTGAAAGCAATACATTGAATGTGTGTTTTTATCGAGTATAAGTAGTAATCCCATTTACTGTTCGTGATACGATTACAACCAGCCGCTGTGTCATAAGCCGAGAAAAAATTAGCGAGTGCTTTCATTCAGACTGTCAACATAATTGTTAAACTTAAAGGGGTACTGTACGCCATTTTCAATAAATTTCCGGTGATAACAACGATCTATTATCGATACTATATAGAAACATAAGTAATTTGAGTCGAAGATGTATGCTGTAAACGCTCAGGCTATCTTAAAATTTAATAATTTAAAAGTTAATAATTTAATATAAATTGAATTTATGGCTGGAGCCATAAAATGGCGTAAATTAAAATACGAATTTCCGTGTACAAAACGTAATCAAATTATAATTGAGGGATACTGGATTAGTAAACCCATTGCACACCCGATCGTTTGAAACATTATGCTTATACGGGGAGAAAACTAAAGCCACTCATTGACTAGTGACGATACAATAACTTAAATGAGTATATGTGACTACTATGCATATAATATAATTTTTATTTGATTCATTTGATTGAAAACTGTACAAAAATTACTCGACAACGACAATTTGTATTTTTGCATTCCGGTAAATTTGCCATCCGTAACAATACGTCGTACTCAACAGACTTTCAAAGAATGGAAAAGTTGTTACCTTATTCTCCGACTCGGGGGATTATAGAAACCAACAACAACATCTTGGGTACAGTACCCCTTTAACCTGTCCGATGGCAGTTAATTTAAGAGCCACACAGTCACACCCAAATTCTTTGAGCCACTAGCACATTTTGTTGAGCCACTTTTGTTTTTCTTTCGCAATTTGCGACATTTGCTCACGACAGCGTGAACACTGCCCTTGAGCAAGTCGCTCGTACTATGTCTGCTTCGCATCACCCATGCGTTAAACGAGTACCAGTCAGCTTGTCATACTGATGAGTATCAGAGCATGTTCTGATCAAACTAGAGCAGCGCCTGCAGTCGGTTCATTGATTGGCTTGTACACATGACTGGGGAAATATTGTACCAAGAGTGTTAGAGCAAGTAATTGGTTAATCGCTGTATAAAACTTGTCATTATTTATAAAAGTGCCTTGATATACCGTTTTAATAGCAATCTAAGATATAAAATATGATTAAAATACTATAATATATATGACCTCCATATATAGAATGCTACTCCAGAACATTGACATGAGCACTAAAACCAAGGAACCGGCCTGGTGAATCAAATATGGCCGCGAGTTAGTGACATGTCCGACAATTTAACGAATTTAAAGTATAGTTAAATATTCGAGTTTTGGCCGGAAAACAACATATTCCACACAAAGTATCAGTTAGAAAACGAAACATCATAACTATGAAATTTTCAACTCTTGCTGTGTCAGTCATGGAATTTCCAACTGTTGAACATTTTTACCAAAGTTGGGGGGGGGGTGAGACACCACCAACCCAAACCCTGCCATGTGTCACGTTAAAGCGACTCACCACTTCAGTCCTGAAACTAAACCTATGGATTTTATCACTATATATAGACTTCATTTATTCTGAAAAGACTGTGCTCATTATAAGCGGCTCTGTTACTGTGCTAAGAAAGTACGAGCTGGGAATACCACAGGATATCTATATTAAGCTTCACTGATATCGATATATGCCCCCTCAGATGATCTGTGATCGATATATGCCCCCTCGGATGCTCTGTGACATTAGAGTTTGAACACGTATGAAGGGACGGGAATTAATCGATGGTACACTACTTGATTTACATTTACTATACCACAACGGATCTCCACCCGAAACCACTACAACTCCTTTAAAGTCCCATTTATTTTTCGAGTCCAAGTTTGGAGCTTGGGATGATACCCGGGAAGATTTGAAAGAGCCGTCGGCCCTCTCCTACAACCCACTTTTGAATGCTGTAATTCCGCTGAAGAGCGTTTGTAGTGTTTGTGAGTTTGTAAATAAATTGACAACCCATGCACAGTAGGTGTTTGCCTACTGCGCATGGGGTGGATGCATGCCACCACAACAAGAAGCAAAGCCTCGCCCCACTCCGAACCCGGACAGGCGATGAAGTCTTATCTTGTTTTCTTTGTGAGTTTGTGCGTTGATATATATATATATCATTTTGAGTTGTGAATAGTTGTAATTTATTGTCCTATTTAGTGCTGGCATGGACTCCAGTTGCATTAGTCTGTTGTATTCCGTGCTTGTACTACGGGCTCAAAGCTAGGAAGAGGATGCAATGCCAGACGGTTGACTTAAGGACGGCCGGAGCTCCCCAACTTTTGATGGTGCAATGCCCGCCTCCACTCCTGTGCGAGTGTGAGAACCCGTTGACCTGGTTGTGTGATGCGGTCATGGACTGAACGACGTGCACTTGTTGGATTCAAAACCCGCGCCATGTTGTGACCCTTGAGCAGTGTTCACACTGCCACCACCTTAGCCACTTGTGAATGTGTTTGAGCCACTTTTCATTTACTTGAGCCACATTTTTTCAAACCATATTTTTTGGAGCCACTTTAATTTAAACATATTCAAAGAACACAAACTAATTAACTCAAAAAGTTATTGTAATATAATATAACAATATTAACAACAATATTAATAATCAAACATTGAACATTCTGCGAGATTTTACATCTGCCCATTTATTAAATGCTTTAGCAAAATTAAAGTCTAACATTGGAGGGCCTTCAATTGCAATTTTCATTAAAAAGTTTAAATGTGGAACAAAAAGTTTGTTTCGCCGTTTATCGTTGATTAAATGTTGATGAAGGCCCTTTAACATTCCACAGTCGACACGGGTACATAATATAGTGTTTATGAAAAGTCTGATATAGGATATGTGTCCTTTCTTTGTTTCACTAATGTTTGGCGGTGTGAAAGCAATACATTGAATGTGTGTTTTTATCGAGTATAAGTATAGGAATCCCATTTACTGTTCGTGATACGATTACAACCAGCCGCTGTGTCATAAGCCGAGAAAAAATTAGCGAGTGCTTTCATTCAGACTGTCAACATAATTGTTAAACTTAACCTGTCCGATGGCAGTTAATTTAAGAGCCACACAGTCACACCCAAATTCTTTGAGCCACTAGCACATTTTGTTGAGCCACTTTTGTTTTTCTTTCGCAATTTGCGACATTTGCTCACGACAGCGTGAACACTGCCCTTGAGCAAGTCGCTCGTACTGTGTCTGCTTCGCATCACCCATGCGTTAAACGAGTACCAGTCAGCTTGTCATACTGATGAGTATCAGAGCATGTTCTGATCAAACTAGAGCAGCGCCTGCAGTCGGTTCATTGATTGGCTTGTACAAATGACTGGAGTAATATTGTACCAAGTGTGTTAGAGCAAGTAATTGGTTAATCGCTGTATAAAACTGGTCATTATTTATAAAAGTGCCTTGATATACCGTTTTAATAACAATCTAAGATATAAAATATGATTAAAATACTATAATTCATCACCATATTTGGCACGGCTGTGTCTCAGAAGTTGCCCATAGCGTAATATGTAGTAGTAGTAGTAGTTTATTGTTAACCTCCTCAATTTAGGAGAGCATATATACAAATGACAAATATATACATGTTGTATAAATATGCATGCAAATGTTATACTAATCACAATACTAATCACAATATTAATCTTACAGTGTTTACGTCATGCCACATGCATGCGGTCGGGTTCTGACATTTTCAAGTTTCAAGTGTTAGTGAGGTCGGTGATAATCTAAAGAATTTAGAAATGGGAAGGCATACATAGTTCAAGAAATGTTTGTTGGACTTATTATCTGAACATGGGAGTACTACTCATCAATGATGCTTTAGTATAGAACGGGTTAAACTTAGTATCTGAACATTTCATATGGGATAACTATTCATCAGTGATGCTTCAGTATAGAAAGGGTTAAACTTATTATTGTGACATGTTTCATGGTTCTTATGGGCGCAAACAGGATGCCTTTTATAATCTACCATATATATTTAAGAGGACAAGTCTGACATGAGAGAATACAGTAATGCACTAAGTAATCGACCCTTAACCACAGCAGACTTAGGGGTAACTTTTCAGGATTTAGTCGGAAATATGGCTTGTCGCCATTCATCGGAAAGCTCTCAATGAGAGCTTTCCGATGAATGGCAACAAGCTATATTTCCGTCTAAATCCTGAAAAGTTACCCATAATTATGCTGTGGTTAAGGGGTCGATTATTTAGGGCATTACTGTAGCTTTCTCGTGAATATATAATTAGAAATGTAAAGTTTTCGCTGATGTTCTAAGTATTCCGTTAGTAAATTTGCATAGTTCTGTGTGGCCGCAAGTGATATACGTCCTGTGTTCTCACACATCATGAGATGGCTATGCACTTTTCTTTTTATTACATAACTCCCCGGTACCTCAGACAATTTAACATTGTTTTAGGGCTGTTTGAACTATCAACAACCAAAATCTCACCAGAAAGCAAATTGTTATTCACAACAGTATATATATTTTATTATTTTTGCTAATTCGGAGAAGCACAAAACAAACTTTGCTGTTTACAATGGTTCACTTTGTCAAGGGAGGAAGAAAAAATTAACATTTGGTACATGGTTGTGTTGGAAAGTGGCTGGCTACATTTCAGTGCAATTAAGTATTATATGTGGACTTGGGGGGGGGGGGTGCCCCATACTTTTTATAACAAGCAATGGTCTCCTGTGTCCAGAGTGTGAACCAGCCAATGTCATCACTGTTAGTCGGAGAAACTTGACAAAGTGTAAATTCAAGTTTTTTGTAAATGCGTCTGCCATATAAAAAAAAATGAACAAATTTAAATACGATATTAAATATTGATTGGAATGAACCAAACAGTAAGTGGCTCATACAAATTGACGAGATCATTATAAAGACACAAAAAACATCACCAAAATTGGAAAAGGAAATGAGAATTATTGGAAATGTACAAACACATATTGAAGGTAAAATCACACCACCTAACACTTTAATGACAGTCGGTACATATCCAGATGTCTTCACCTTTTATAATACATACCCTGTCAAACACGTTGTTATTGTTGATAAAAAAAACTAAGATCATGCATATATTTCATCGTTTATTACTGTTTTATTTGAACTCGTATACATGTTACAATGCAAAGAATGAAAGCAGATATGTCAGACAGATAATCAATGGCATGGTTGTTATATGTTATGATATGAATATTGAACATGGCTAATATATCAATTGGAGCCCTGAACTGTCGTGGGTTGTCGTCTGCCCATGTAATGCGTAGATATTTTTTCAATAGATGTAGAGCTATGTGTGATATTTCTTTGTTAATTGATACACATTCAAGCAAAGAAACTGAAAAAGATGGATGATGGAATGGGGTTATGAAGCCAATTTTTCTTTACTTTCCAGGGCTAAAAGAGGGGTGGCCATTACTTTTACAAATTCAATCCAATACGAAATACATGAAATAGTGGCTGACGATGGTGGAAATTACATCATTCTTCATTCAACCATCCAACGTCAGAGACTTAACATGTGCAGGGACGTGGGTAGAGGGTCTCCGTTGGGGTGCCACCTTGGCGGATTCTAACTGCACCCCCCCCCCTTGTATCACACCAGAGACAAGGTTTTGCATAATTACATTTACACCCCGTTGAATCAGACCAAGCAAAGGTTTTGCATAATCCCATTCTCCCCTTGCACATCTACCCCATATGATAATATTCATATAATTGAACCTGAAAATTGCATAAATCCTAACATCTAGTGGTCTAACTCCAGACAAATGCACACGACTATGGGCAAGAGACCAGGACACACCGGACCGACCATGGTCTAGCATCTAGACTAGCCTCAAGCATTCCCAGAATTGGAAATTTCAAACCTGACATTTCAAACAAAGTCTTAGGTTGGAATATTTCAAACTATTGACAATTCCAATGACAATTTTGACCAAAGTTGGGGTGGGACACCCCCACCCCCCCCCCCCCCCCCCAAAAAAACCCTGTCGCCACGTCTCTGAGCGTGTGTGCTGTG